>JBBGZY010002639.1:0-123627 GCA_037952925.1 Lithobates clamitans
GCCCCACCTTCCCAGCAACTCAGCTCCCTCTGCCCCACCTTCCCAGCAACTCAGCTCCCTCAGCCCCACCTTCCCAGAAACTGGGCTCCCTCTGCCCCACCTTCCCAGAAACTGGGCTCCCTCTGCCCCACCTTCCCAGAAACTGGGCTCCCTCTGCCCCACCTTCCCAGAAACTGGGCTCCCTCTGCCCCACCTTCCCAGCAACTCTGCTCCCTCTGCCCCACCTTCCCAACAAGTCCGCTTCCTCTGCCCCACCTTCCCAACAAGTCCGCTTCCTCTGCCCCACCATCCCAGCAACTGGGCTCCCTCTGCCCCACCTGCCCAGCAACTCCGCTCCCTCTGCCCCACCTTCCCAGCAACTCAGCTCCCTCAGCCCCACCTTCCCAACAAGTCCGCTTCCTCTGCCCCGCCTTCCCAGCAACACATCTCCCTCTGCCCCACCTTCCCAGCAACACCGCTCCCTCTTCCCCGCCTTCCCAGCAACTCGGCTCCCTCTGCCCCGCCTTCCCAGCAACTCCCCTCCCTCTTCCCCACCTTCCCAGCAACTCGGCTCCCTCTGCCCCACCTTCCCAGCAACTCGGCTCCCTCGGCCCCACCATCCCAGCAATTTGGCTCCCTCTGCCCCACCTTCCCAGCAATTTGGCTCCCTCTGCCCCACCTTCCCAGCAACTCGGCTCCCTCTGCCCCACCTTCCCAGCAACTGGGCTCCCTCTTCCCCACCTTCCCAGCAACTCGGCTCCCTCTTCCCCACCTTCCCAGCAACTCGGCTCCCTCTGCCCCACCTTCCCAGCAACTCGGCTCCCTCGGCCCCACCTTCCCAGCAATTTGGCTCCCTCGGCCCCACCTTCCCAGCAATTTGGCTCCCTCTGCCCCACCTTCCCAGCAACTGGGCTCCCTCTGCCCCACCTTCCCAGCAACTGGGCTCCCTCTGCCCCACCTTCCCAGCAACTGGGCTCCCTCTGCCCCACCTTCCCAGCAACTGGGCTTCCTCTGCCCCACCTTCCCAGCAACTGGGCTCCCTCTGCCCCACCTTCCCAGCAACTCAGCTCCCTCTGCCCCACCTTCCCAGCAACTCAGCTCCCTCTGCCCCACCTTCCCAGCAACTGGGCTCCCTCTGCCCCACCTTCCCAGCAACTGGGCTTCCTCTGCCCCACCTTCCCAGCAACTCGGCTCCCTCTGCCCCACCTTCCCAGCAACTCGGCTCCCTCTGCCCCACCTTCCCAGCAACTGGGCTCCCTCTGCCCCACCTTCCCAGCAACTGGGCTCCCTCTGCCCCACCTTCCCAGCAACTGGGCTCCCTCTGCCCCACCTTCCCAGCAACTCGCTCCCTCTGCCCCACCTTCCCAGCAACTCAGCTCCCTCTGCCCCACCTTCCCAGCAACTCAGCTCCCTCAGTCCCACCTTCCCAGAAACTGGGCTCCCTCTGCCCCACCTTCCCAGAAACTGGGCTCCCTCTGCCCCACCTTCCCAGAAACTGGGCTCCCTCTGCCCCACCTTCCCAGAAACTGGGCTCCCTCTGCCCCACCTTCCCAGCAACTCTGCTCCCTCTGCCTCACCTTCCCAACAAGTCCGCTTCCTCTGCCCCACCTTCCCAACAAGTCCGCTTCCTCTGCCCCACCATCCCAGCAACTCCGCTCCCTCTGCCCCACCTTCCCAGCAACTCAGCTCCCTCAGCCCCACCTTCCCAACAAGTCCGCTTCCTCTGCCCCGCCTTCCCAGCAACACAGCTCCCTCTGCCCCACCTTTCCAGCAACATGGCTCCCTCTGCCCCACCTTCCCAGCAACACCGCTCCCTCTTCCCCGCCTTCCCAGCAACTCGGCTCCCTCTGCCCCGCCTTCCCAGCAACTCCCCTCCTTCTTCCCCACCTTCCCAGCAACTCGGCTCCCTCTGCCCCACCTTCCCAGCAACTCGGCTCCCTCGGCCCCACCATCCCAGCAATTTGGCTCCCTCTGCCCCACCTTCCCAGCAATTTGGCTCCCTCTGCCCCACCTTCCCAGCAACTCGGCTCCCTCTGCCCCACCTTCCCAGCAACTCGGCTCCCTCTTCCCCACCTTCCCAGCAACTCGGCTCCCTCTTCCCCACCTTCCCAGCAACTCGGCTCCCTCTGCCCCACCTTCCCAGCAACTCGGCTCCCTCTGCCCCACCTTCCCAGCAACTCGGCTCCCTCGGCCCCACCTTCCCAGCAATTTGGCTCCCTCGGCCCCACCTTCCCAGCAACTGGGCTCCCTCTGCCCCACCTTCCCAGCAACTGGGCTCCCTCTGCCCCACCTTCCCAGCAACTGGGCTCCCTCTGCCCCACCTTCCCAGCAACTGGGCTCCCTCTGCCCCACCTTCCCAGCAACTGGGCTCCCTCTGCCCCACCTTCCCAGCAACTGGGCTTCCTCTGCCCCACCTTCCCAGCAACTGGCTCCCTCTGCCCCACCTTCCCAGCAACTCAGCTCCCTCTGCCCCACCTTCCCAGCAACTGGGCTCCCTCTGCCCCACCTTCCCAGCAACTGGGCTCCCTCTGCCCCACCTTCCCAGCAACTGGGCTTCCTCTGCCCCACCTTCCCAGCAACTGGGCTCCCTCTGCCCCACCTTCCCAGCAACTGGGCTCCCTCTGCCCCACCTTCCCAGCAACTGGGCTCCCTCTGCCCCACCTTCCCAGCAACTGGGCTCCCTCTGCCCCACCTTCCCAGCAACTGGGCTCCCTCTGCCCCACCTTCCCAGCAACTGGGCTCCCTCTGCCCCACCTTCCCAGCAACTCAGCTCCCTCTGCCCCACCTTCCCAGCAACTCAGCTCCCTCAGTCCCACCTTCCCAGAAACTGGGCTCCCTCTGCCCCACCTTCCCAGAAACTGGGCTCCCTCTGCCCCACCTTCCCAGAAACTGGGCTCCCTCTGCCCCACCTTCCCAGAAACTGGGCTCCCTCTGCCCCACCTTCCCAGCAACTCTGCTCCCTCTGCCTCACCTTCCCAACAAGTCCGCTTCCTCTGCCCCACCTTCCCAACAAGTCCGCTTCCTCTGCCCCACCATCCCAGCAACTGGGCTCCCTCTGCCCCACCTGCCCAGCAACTCCGCTCCCTCTGTCCCACCTTCCCAGCAACTCCGCTCCCTCAGCCCCACCTTCCCAACAAGTCCGCTTCCTCTGCCCCGCCTTCCCAGCAACACAGCTCCCTCTGCCCCACCTTTCCAGCAACATGGCTCCCTCTGCCCCACCTTCCCAGCAACACCGCTCCCTCTGTCCCACCTTCCCAGCAACACCGCTCCCTCTGCCCCCACCTTCCCAGCAACACCGCTCCCTCTGCCTCACCTTCCCAGCAACTCCCCTCCCTCTGCCCCACCTTCCCAGCAACTTAGCTCCCTTGGGCCCACCTTCCCAGCAACACAACTCCCTCTGCCCCACCTTCCCAGCAACACAACTCCCTCTGCCCCACCTTCCCAGCAACACAACTCCCTCTGCCCCACCTTCCCAGCAACTCGGCTCCCTCTGCTCCACCTTCCCAGCAACACCGCTCCCTCAGCCCCACCTTCCGAGAAACTGGGCTCCCTCTGCCCCACCTTCCCAGAAACTGGGCTCCCTCTGCCCCACCTTCCCAGAAACTGGGCTCCCTCTGCCCCACCTTCCCAGAAACTGGGCTCCCTCTGCCCCACCTTCCCAGCAACTCTGCTCCCTCTGCCCCACCTTCCCAACAAGTCCGCTTCCTCTGCCCCACCTTCCCAACAAGTCCGCTTCCTCTGCCCCACCATCCCAGCAACTGGGCTCCCTCTGCCCCACCTGCCCAGCAACTCCGCTCCCTCTGCCCCACCTTCCCAGCAACTCCGCTCCCTCAGCCCCACCTTCCCAACAAGTCCGCTTCCTCTGCCCCGCCTTCCCAGCAACACAGCTCCCTCTGCCCCACCTTTCCAGCAACATGGCTCCCTCTGCCCCACCTTCCCAGCAACACCGCTTCCTCTTCCCCGCCTTCCCAGCAACTCGGCTCCCTCTGCCCCGCCTTCCCAGCAACTCCCCTCCCTCTTCCCCACCTTCCCAGCAACTCGGCTCCCTCTGCCCCACCTTCCCAGCAACTCGGCTCCCTCTGCCCCACCTTCCCAGCAACTCAGCTCCCTCTGCCCCACCTTCCCAGCAACTGGGCTCCCTCTGCCCCACCTTCCCAGCAACTGGGCTTCCTCTGCCCCACCTTCCCAGCAACTCGGCTCCCTCTGCCCCACCTTCCCAGCACCTTCCCAGCAACTCGGCTCCCCTCTGCCCCACCTTCCCAGCAACTCGGCTCCCTCTCTGCCCCAATACTTCCCAGCAGCAACTGGGCTCCCTCTGCCCCCACCTTCCCAGCAACTGGGCTCCCTCTGCCCCACCTTCCCAGCACTGGGCTCCCTCTGCCCCACCTTCCCCAGCAACTGGGCTCCCTCTGCCCCACCTTCCCAGCAAACTGGCTCCCTCTGCCCCCACCTTCCCAGCAACTGGGCTCCCTCTGCCCCACCTTCCAGCAACTGGGCTCCCCTCTGCCCCACCTTCCCAGCAACTCAGCTCCCTCTGCCCCACCTTCCTCGCACTCAGCCTCTCAGTCCCAGAAACTGGGCTCCCTCTGCCCCACCTCCCAGAAACTGGGCTCCCTCTGCCCCACCTTCCCAGAAACTGGGCTCCCTCTGCCCCACCTTCCCAGAACCTGGGCTCCTCTGCCCCACCTTCCCAGCAACTCTGCTCCTTCTGCCCCACCTTCCCAACAAGTCCGCTTTCTCTGCCCCACCTTCCCAACAAGTCCGCTTCCTCTGCCCCACCATCCCAGCAACTGGGCTCCCTCTGCCCCACCTTCCCAGCAACTCCGCTCCCTCAGCCCCACCTTCCCAACAAGTCCGCTTCCTCTGCCCCGCCTTCCCAGCAACACAGCTCCCTCTGCCCACCTTTCCAGCAACATGGCTCCCTCTGCCCACCTTCCCAGCAACACCGCTCCCTCTGTCCCACCTTCCCAGCAACACCGCTCCCTCTGCCCCACATTCCCAGCAACACCGCTCCCTCTGCCTCACCTTCCCAGCAACTCCCCTCCCTCTGCCCCACCTTCCCAGCAACTTAGCTCCCTTGGGCCCACCTTCCCAGCAACACAACTCCCTCTGCCCCACCTTCCGCAAACACAACTCCCTCTGCCCCACCTTCCCAGCAACACAACTCCTCTGCCCCATCTTCCCAGCAACTCGGCTCCCTCTGCTCCACCTTCCCAGCAACACCGCTCCCTCTGCCCCACCTTCCCAGCAACACAACTCCCTCTGCCCCACCTTCCCAGCAACACAGCTCCCTCTGCCCCACCTTCCCAGCAACACAACTCCCTCTGCCCCACCTTCCCAGCAACTCCGCTCCCTCGGCCCCACCTTCCCAGCAACACAGCTCCCTCGGCCCCACCTTCCCAGCAACACAGTTGCCTCTGCCCCACCTTCCCAGCAACACCGCTCCCTCTGCCCCACCTTCCCAGCAACACAGCTCCCTCTGCCACCTTCCAAGCAACACAGCTCCTTCTGCCCCACCTTCCCATCAACTCAGCTCCCTCTGCCCCACCTTTCTAGCAACTCCCCTCCTCTGCCCCACCTTCCCAGCAACTCAGCTCCCTCTGCCCCACCTTCCCAGCACACAGCTGCCCTCTGTCCCACCTTCCCAGCAACACCGCTCCCTCTGCCCCACCTTCCCAGCAACACCGCTCTCTCTGCCCCACCTTCCCAGCGACACCGCTCCTCGGGCGCACCTTCCCAGCAACACGGCTCCCCCCTCTTACCTGCCTTTTCAGCAACTTCTCTTTTCAGTTCCCCCTAATTCCCCCCCCTCCCCCCCAAAGCAGTGACTCCTCAGCTAAGTTCCCCCTCCCAGCAGTGACTTAGCAGTTCAGTCTCCCTCCTCTCTAGCAGGGTCTCAGCAGCTTAGCTACCTCTTCCAGCAGTGACTCAGCAGCTCAGATTCCCCTAATCCTCCTTTCCCTACTCTCACTTCTGGCAGCTACTCAGTAGTTCAGTCCTCCCTCTTTCTCCCCCAGCAGTGACTCAGCAGCACAGTTCCCCTTCACAGCAGTGACTCAGTAGCTAAGATTCCCCAAACCCTAACCTCAGTAGTTAAGCTCCCCCTACTCCCACCAGTTACTGAGTAGATCAGCATCTCTCCAGCGACTCAGCAGCTCAGCTCTCCCTTCCAGCAGTGACACAGAAGCTTATATTCCCCTAACACCCCCCCTTCCTCCTGGTAGTTGTGCTCCCCCTACTCCCACTCCCGGCAGCTACTCAGCAGTTCAGCCGTCATCACCAACAGTGACTCAGCAGCAAAGCTCCCTCTTCCAGATGTGACTCAGCAGCTCAGATTCCCCTAACCCGCCCTTCCTCCCATCTCCTTCCCCCAGCAGTTCCCCCTATGCCCATCAGCTACTCAGCAGTTCAGTTACTCCTACACCCCTCACAGCAGCTCAGCTCCCTTCCCCAGAAGTGAAAGGCGTTACTACTATGGCATGGTTCAGCCTTCTAATTTGAAACACATGCACAGTAGGAGCTGAGCTGCTCATTTATGACTTTACTGTTTCTGCTGTGAATTTTGAGGATGAATTACTTCACAGTGGATGCCGATACGGCAGTCACTGCGGGTTTGTTCTAATGCTCAAGTAAATACTTGAATGTCCATAGCCATGGCATGTTCACTTTAAAACTTTTATGACTAAAGACAGTATTTTCCTTCCTACTCTCCCTAGCAGCATGCATTTCCCGACTACAGGTGCAGTCTATGACACAGGCTCTGACCCTGGGGTCAGGAACCTCACTAAACACATAGTAAATACATAATGAGGTTATCAGCGTGAACAAGGACAAAAATCAGAACATCAGGAAGCGGCACTGTGGAGTCAGTAAAGGGTTACAGCGGGGAGCTGGCAGCATGAAGCTCCGTACAGCTTTTTGCTGGATAATAAGAGTGTACGGTAAACACTCGGCCCTAACCTGACAGCATGTGAAATGTGGAATTATCTGCAGCTAATTCACAGGCAGCTAGTGCGTTTCTGCTTGACTGCTGCCATGTCATGACTCTCCAGCAGCAGCTGCCTCCGTCCCGCCGAGAATGTTCTGCTACTCCAGCTGGGGAGGAGAAGCTTATTTTAGAAGGCCCCGGGAGACTTGATTCAACGCTCACCAACAGCACCGAAATGGTAATTTTTAATAGTGGCTTGAAAGAGTCGGGACAAGCAGATGTAATTCTGATTTTCATTCTGCAGTAAGGGCCCTTGAATGTATCAGGAGCCTGAGACAGGGACCGGCAGAGCATAGACAATACCATGTCCTTAAAGTGAACCTGACATGTGTATTAGGAGAAGATGAACAATAAAGATGGAACAGCGGCTCCTAAAGAGGGGTCTGGAAATTATTTTTAGGATATAAAATATTTTCAATGTACTTGGAGAACCTTCTACCCCCTAAACCCAGGCTGTCCACATGAGCCTCATCTTCTGCCCTGACCTGTAACCAAGTCCCATGTCCCATTGGAGGGCAACCCACCATTTAACAATCTTATTCTGAAGCCTAAAGAGGCTGTATGGATCTCTGTGCCGATGTTAGGCAGGACTGATACACAGTATGGACAAAAAGAGGTGGACACCCCTCAAATAAAGAGAGTTCAGGTTTTCTAGTGAAGGCTGCGATAAAAGCTGAATTATGGGTAAACAAAAAGGGTTAACTGCTCATTTATGTCTAGGTGGAATAGGTACGGCAGTTTTACTTTACAGCAGACTGCTATGCACTGCTAGATCGGTCCATGCAGCCTTTTCCTCCCTATGGCTCAGCGGTCTAAGCTCATCCGACATAATCAAGACGGATGCAGGAGCCCAAAGAAAATGGCACATCATAAATGGGAGTAAGCAAAGACATTGCACATGTGGTCAGTGAGAGGAAGAATTGGGCCCCTCCCAAAGCCAATGACAGTGGGAATAGGATCCCCCCCCCATCGTCAGAAAGAAGAATGCCCTCCCATCAACGGCACCAGCGGGAGAAATAGGATCCCCCATTGTCAGGGGGAGGAATAGGACCCCCCATTATCAGTGGGAGGAATGGTCACCCCTCCACACCCATCGTCTGCCTCAGCAAGAGGAATGCCCCCCACTGACGGCGTCAGCAAGAGGAATGACCCCCCATCGATAGCGTCAGCAAGAGGAATGACCCCCCCCAATCGACAGTGTCAGCAAGAGGAATGCCCCCCCCCCCCCATCTACAGCCTCAGCAAGAGGAATGCCCCCCTCCCCATCGACGGCGTCAGCAAGAGGAATGACCCCCCCATCGATAGCGTCAGCAAGAGGAATGACCCCCCCAATCGACAGCGTCAGCAAGAGGAATGCCCCCCCCCCATCTACAGCCTCAGCAAGAGGAATGCCCCCCCCCCCCCCATCTACAGCCTCAGCAAGAGGAATGCCCCCCTCCCCATCGACGGCGTCAGCAAGAGGAATGACCCCCCCATCGACTGTGCCAGAGCGGGAGGAATTACCCCATCGACGGCGTCATAGCAGAGGAATGACCCCCCCCCCATCGACGGCGTCAGCAGGAGGAATGCCCCACCCCCATTGTTGGTACCAGAGGGAGGATTTGGGCCCCCATTGTTGGCATCAGTGGGAATCGTCCTCAACTGTTGGTGTCAGCTGAAAGACTGGTGCCTCATTGGTGTCAGTGGGAGGAATAGTACCCCAAGGGCCAGATAAAAATAAGAAATGGGCCGCATACGTCCCACAGGTCGCAGTTGAGACCACTGCCCTAGACAGCAATGAGCAGTTAACCCTTGAAGTGTGGGTGCAGCCCTACTGCAAGGGAGGACGAATAGCGTCTTGATTGAATCGTGCATCTCTAGGCTTGTAGTGCATTCACATAGAGAGCTGTTGATTTAAAAAACTGACAGCTGGAACTTCTCCCGTACTGCTTGCACAAGGGGGGGCGTAATCGGGTAGCGGCTGCTGCATTGGTAACATGTTACATCTTCCACCCTAAAAGCGGTTGGAACAGGTAACATGTTTCCAAAGGTGAACTTATCCTTTAAACCTTCAGGAATGTTGGCCTCCTAAGTTCCCCTGCAGTCCCCTCTGGTTCCTTCTACTACCCCCCCCGGCGTCACTGCTGTACCCTGTAAGGACATGGAGATCAGCGAGAGGAGCCTGTGGGAGCTTCGGGTGACCCAGGAAATCACTCCCCAAAGTGAAAGTTTCCCTGCAGACCACAGGGGAGGATTTCTATCCAATAGAGCGTCATTCTGGTGGAGTGGGAAAGGTAGGTTTTCACAGTGAGTTTTTATTGTAAGTCACTTCTTTTCAGCAGTTTAGAAACCTTGAAAGGCTCATTGAATAAATACCATCTGGCCCATAACTGCGTGGCCTCTCAAACTTTGGTCAAAAACCAGAGTCTGGATGTTCATACCAGTGCTCCACTGTCACTTGCGGTAAATTGAGGGACACAGGGGTTACTTGTGATGGTCATAGATGCCATTTCTGACCACTGAAGATTTATTTTAAAGTACAGAATAAGGCAACACATCAACATATAAAAACCCATAAATGAAATACATAAACATAACAAAAAAAGTCAGCTTCTCATTTTACCCACCTGCAGAAAGAACCGTTGCATTTCGGGACAGCGCCTAGAGAAGGTGTGGTTGTAACTGCAGCCTCTCTAGTCTGTATGGCCAAAGGAGTTCTAGAAAAGAAAAACACAATAGGAAGAGTTAAAGCCCAGTAGAAAAAAAAAAACTAAATTTAAAAAAAAAAGTAAAAAAGCCTGTCCTCTGCCAGAAGAAACTTTGTGGATGTTAGAGACCTTGCGCTCCTCCACCTTCCGTTTGGGGATGCCCCACAGATGCTCAATAGGGTTTAGGTCTGGAGACATACTTGGCCAGTCCGACACCTTTACCCTCGGCTTCTTTAGCAAGGCAGTAGTTGTCTTGGAGGTGTGTGTTGGGGTTGTTATGTTGCAATACTGCCCTGCGGTCCAGTCTCTGAAGGGAGGAGATCATGTTCTGCTTCAGTATGTCACAGTACATGTTGGCATTCATGGTTCCTTCAATGAACTGTAGCCCCCCAGTGCTGGTAGCACTCATGCAGCCCCAGACCATGACACTCCCACCACCATGCTTGACTGTAGGAAAGACACACTTGTCTTTGTACTCCTCACCTGGTTACCGCCACACACGCCTGACACCATCTGAACCAAATAAGTTTATCTTGGTCTCCTCAGACCACAGGACATGGTTCCAGTAATCCATGTCCTTAGTCTGCTTGTCTTCAGCAAACTGTTTGCGGGCTTTCTTGTGCATCATCTTTAGAAGAGGCTTCCTTCTGGGACGACAGCCATGCAGACCAATTTGATGCAGTGTGCGGCGTATGGTCTGAGCACTGACAGGCTGATGCCTCACCCCTTCAACCTCTGAGAACTTCTGGTTATGACGCTGAGCACGTGCACTCAATTTCTTTGGTCGACCATGGCGAGGCCTGTTCTGAGTGGAATCTGTCCTGTTAAACCACTGTATGGTTTTGGCCACCGTGCTGCAGCTCAGTTTCAGGGTCTTGACAATCTTCTTATAGCCTAGGCCATCTTGATGTAAAGCAACAATTATTTTTTTCAGATGCTCAGAGAGTTCTTTGCCATGAGGTGCCATGTTGAACTTCCAGTGACCAGTATGAGAGAGTGAGAGCGATAACACCAAATTGAACATACCTGCTCTCCATTCACACCCGAGACCTTGTAATACTAATTGGTCTCATGACACTGGGGAGGGAAAATGGCTAATTGGGCCCAATTTGGAAATTTTCACTTAGGGGTGTACTCACCCGCTTGTTGCCAGCGGTTTAGACATTAATGGCTGTGTGTTGAGTTATTTTGAGGGGACAGCAAATTTACACTGTTATACAAGCTGTACACACACTACTTTACATTGTAGCAAAGTGTCATTTCTTCAGTGTTGTCACATGAAAAGATAGAATAAAATATTTACAAAAATGTGAGGGGTGTACTCATTTTTGTGAGCTACTGTACATACAGTGCCTTGCAAAAGTATTCACCCACCTTGGCTTTTTGCCTATTTTGTTAAATTACAACCTTTAGGTTTTTTTTAATCTGAATTATATGTGATGGATCAGAACACAATAGTCTAAGTTGGTGAAGTAAAATTAGAAAAATATATACATAAAACTATTTTTCAGAAATAAAAAACTGATAATTGGCATGTGCGTATGTATTTCACCCCCTTTGTTTTTGAAGCCTATAAAAAGCTCTGGTGCAACCAATTACCTTCAGAAGTCACATAAATCAGTGAAATGATGTCCACTTGTGTACAATCTAAGTGTCACATGATCTGTCATTACATATACACATCTTTTTGAAAGGCCCCAGAGGCTGCAACACCTAAGCAAGAGGCACCACTAACCAAACACTGCCATGAAGACCAAGGAACTCTCCAAACAAGTAAGGGACAATGTTGTTGAGAAGTACAAATCAGTGTTAAGTTATAAAAAAAATATCCAAATCTTTGATGATCCCTAGGAGCACCATCAAATCTATCATAACCAAATGGAAAGCACATGGCACAACAGCAAACCTGCCAAGAGACGGCCGCACACCAAAACTCACGGATCGGGCAAGTAGGGCATTAATCAGAGAGGCAGCACAGAGACCTAAGGTAACCCTGGAGGAGCTGCAGAGTTCCGCTGCAGAGTTCCACAGCAGAGACTGGAGTATCTGTACATAGGATGACAATAAGCCCTACGCTCCATAGAGTTGGGCTTTATGGCAGAGTGGCCAGAAGAAAGCCATTACTTTCAGCAAAAAACAAAATGGCACGTTTTGAGTGTGCAAAAAGGCATGTGGGAGACTCCCAAAATGTATGGAGGAAGGTGCTCTGGTCTGATGAGACTAAAATTGAACTTTTTGGCCGTCAAAGAAAATGCTATGTCTGGCACAAACCCAACACATCACATCACCCAAAGAACACCATCCCCACTGTGAAACATGGTGGTGGCAGCATCATGCTGTGGGGATGTTTTTCAGCAGTCAGGACTGGGAAACCAGTCAGGGTTGAGGGAAAGATGGACGGTGCTAAATACAGGAATATTCTTGAGCAAAACCTGTACCACTCTATGTGTGATTTGAGGCTAGGACCGGTGTTCACCTTCCAGCAGGACAATGACCCCAAACACACTGCTAAAGCCACACTTGAGTGGTTGAAGGGGAAACATGTAAATGTGTTGGAATGGCCTAGTCAAAGCCCAGATCTCAATCCAATAGAAAATCAGTGGTCAGACTTAAACCATCCAACTTGAAGGAGCTGGAGCAGTTTTGCAAGGAGGAATGAGCAAAAATCCCAGTGGTAAGATGTGGTAAGCTCATAGAGACTTATCCAATGTGACTTGGAGCTGTGATAGTCACAAAAGGTGGCTCTACAAAGTATTGACTTTAGGGGGGTGAATAGTTCTGCACATTGACTTTTTCTGTTATTTTGTCCTATTTGTTTGCTTCACAATAAAAAAAAAAATCTTCAAATGTCGTGGGCATGTTCTGTAAATTAAATGATGCAAATCCTCAAACAATACATGTTAATTCCAGGTTGTGAGGCAACAAAAAACACGAAAAATGCCAGGGGGGGGGGGGGGGGGGGGAATACTTTTGCAAGGCACTGTATCTATCTATCTATCTATCTATCTATCTATCTATCTATCTATAATTTTTTTCTCAATGAGATCCATCTTTAACGAATATCTGTCTGCTAATAAAAATCTCAGCTGAAGAGCAGGTACAATAAAAAGGTGCCCATCTGAATTGGCCACAACTCTTTTCGATGAGAACACCACAGGGGCTGGTAGGGGGACTCAGTGGGCATGGGGGTGGGTGGTAAGATGATCAGGGTCTTGCCCTGAAGATAATCACTAACACAAAGTGGTGGACATTGCAATGCTATCTAGCTAAAACTTATTGGCAGCTGCCTACCAGTAGCTTTTACCCTTTTGTTGCCATGGTTATGCCAACACGTGCTGCTAAAATACACACAGATTTCAAATCCTACCAAGAGAAGTTCAAAAGATACAGCAGCACTGACTATGGCCCGCGGGTTCTGTGTTTGCTGGGAAGAATGCTGCCCCTGGGAGTGGGAGCAGGTCTCCTAACAGTGCCCTCTAGTGGGGGGGTGGGAGCAGCTGGTTCACGGTGGAGCAGGATACAAACCGCTCTGGGAGACTTCAGTGCACATTACTTGAAATATCACTGACCTTTAGTAAAGGTATCCCATCACACTGGCATTTATCAAAGGTTGCAGAGATAAGTAGAGATGCATAATTTATAGTCAATGTGGAGTTAGTTATACTTCAGACTGGAACTTCAAGCAAACCGTTAAATCCACGGCAGAAATAAAGTTTATAAATAGTAGATTTTGGAAGGTTTAAAACCTACTTCAGGATTATTTCATGTTTTTTTTATTACAGGGAAATCGCTAATCACTTCCTGTCCTGGTGATGAATGTCAGGGAGAAGCTCACACTGGATCTAAACCTTCTACACAAACACACTTTCGCTGGATTCGGGCTTTAACCACTTGCCTACCGGGCACTTTCACCCCCTTCCTGCTCAGGCCAAATTTCAGATTTCCGCGCTGTCACACTTTAAATGACAATTATGCGGTCATGAAACACTGTACTCGTATGACATTTATATCATTTTTGTTTATACAAATAGAGCTTCCTTTTGTTGGTTTTTAATCGCCACAGAGTTTTTTATTTTTTGCTAAACAAAATTAAAGACCCACAATTTTGAAAACGTTTTTTCTTAGTTTGTTATAACATTTTGCAAACAGATGGTTTTTCTCCTTCACTGATGTGCGGTGATTTGGCGGCACTGATGAGGTGGCACTGGTGGGCACTAATGAGGTGGCACTGGTGGGCACTAATGAGGCGGCACTGGTGGGCACTAATGAGGCGGCACTGGTGGGCACTAATGAGGCGGCACTGGTGGGCACTAATGAGGCGGCACTGGTGGGCACTAATGAGGCGGCACTGGTGGGCACTAATGAGGCGGCACTGGTGGGCACTAATGAGGCGGCACTGGTGGGCACTAATGAGGCGGCACTGGTGGGCACTAATGAGGCGGCACTGGTGGGCACTAATGAGGCGGCACTGGTGGGCACTAATGAGGCGGCACTGGTGGGCACTAATGAGGCGGCACTGGTGGGCACTAATGAGGCGGCACTGGTGGGCACTAATGAGGCGGCACTGGTGGGCACTAATGAGGCGGCACTGGTGGGCACTAATGAGGCGGCACTGGTGGGCACTAATGAGGCGGCACTGGTGGGCACTAATGAGGCGGCACTGGTGGGCACTGATGAGGCGGCACTGGTGGGCACTGATGAGGCGGCACTGGTGGGCACTGATGAGGCGGCACTGGTGGGCACTGATGAGGCGGCACTGGTGGGCACTGATGAGGCGGCACTGGTGGGCACTGATGAGGCGACACTGGTGCGCACTGATGAGGCAGCACTGGTGCGCACTGATGAGGCAGCACTGGTGCGCACTGATGAGGCGGCACTGATAAATGTAGATATCCCCTTCCCGGTTGTCAGCTCTACTCACGCTGTGAAAACGTGAGGAAAGGAATGGCGATAACCGGCAAGTGTGTTTACTTGATTGGACACAGCTGATCACGAGGTAAAGGGCCGCTGTGATTGGCACTTTATCCTGATTTGTGATCAGCTGTGTCTGCCGGATGCACGCCCCAGTGGGGGCACAGTTCTGGGAGGATGTCAATAGATGCCCTGCCAGAACTGGACGACCGCGATATAGCCGTTATTCGGATACAGCGCTGTCGGCAAGTGGTTAAAGAAACTCTACCACTGTCTATTCTCAGAAAAGTGACAGGTTCTCTTGAAAGCACACCCCTCTTGCCCGATACTTACGTTGTGCTCCCTGCTACTCTATCAGAGCCCTTTTCCATTATGAAGGAGTAAACTAAGTGATCTGCTCACATGCTGTGTGGAGGGTCCCCATTAGTCTTCTCCTGGCAGCGGGTGGTCCTCTGATACAGAAAGTGGAGCATTTGTGAGGACTTCTGTGCCACTCTCTGCATCAATACACTGAATGAAAATCACTGTGTGACACCATGTCAGCTCGCAAACCCATTGACCCCAGGTATTCAAAATATGTCCTTAGTCTTCCACTGGGTATCACTCCACTTTAAAGCTGAATTTCAGGAATTCAGCTCCTGTATAAAAATTGAAGGCACACTATTTCAATTTAAGTCCAGCGAGGTGCATGACACTTCCTGGGCTCATCTCCATTATTTATATCTGACAGCTTTATAGTACTCCTTGAATATAGCTATCACTGTAGTTCTCAGAGAGCGACACTGATCCTTCTGAGCTCTGCATCTTGAACAGGAGAGCCGGTGCAGCTGCTATGCCCCCCCCCTCCTCCTGTCTATTCACAGAAGCCATTGTATTATATGAACACATTCACAAAATACAAAGGCTTCTCTGAATGGGCAAGCAGAGAGGAGGGGGTGGTGGGCATAACTGCTCTGTGTGCCTCTCTCCTCTCTCACTGCCTTGAGGAGTGTAATTCTCGGCACACTAATGAACATGTCAGATATAAATCTAAATCATAGAGTGCCTTCACTTTTTAGAAAGTGGCTGAATTTTTGGAGTTCAGCTCTAAAAAAAAAAAAAAAAAAAAAAAAAAAAGAAAATCACGTGGAAAAAATGAAGTACTACAAGGGACAGTTCAAGATTGAAAGTGTCTATTGCAGGATAACTATATTTTAACTTCACCCAGCGCTGAGCTTTAACCCTATGTAAGCTCCAATATAATCCTTACACTGGGTTTGGACTCACTGGCTCTTAACAGAGGGACGGAGAAGCAATGGTAGTGAGTGGGCGAGGCATTGTTTTTTTAACACCGATTGATCGCAGGCATACAGTCAGGACATAAACACAATTCTAATATTTTTGGCTCTATACACCACCACAATGGATTTGAAATGCTTTAACTATAGAATTTCCGCTTTAATGTGAGGGTATTTACATCCAAATCAGGTGAACGGTGTAGGAATTACAACAGTTTGTATATGTGCCTCTCACTTTTTAAGGGACCAAAAGTAATGGGACAATTGGCTGCTCAGCTGTTCCATGGCCAGGTGTGTGTGTTATTCCCTCATTATCCCATTTACAAGGAGCAGATAAAAGGTCCAGAGTTCATTTCAAGTGTGCTATTTGCATTTGGAATCTGTTGCTGTCAACTCTCAATATGAGATCCAAAGAGCTGTCACTATCAGTAAAGCAAGCCATCATTAGGCTGAAAAAACAAAACAAATCCATCAGAGAGATAGCAAAAACATTAGGTGTGGCCAAATCAACTGTTTGGAACATCCTTAAAAACAAAGAATGCACCGGTGAGCTCAGCAACACCAAAAGACCCGGAAGACCATGGAAAACAACTGTGGTGGATGACCGAAGAATTCTTTCCCTGTTGAAGAAAACACCCTTCACAACAGTTGGCCAGATCAAGAACACTCTCCAGGAGGTAGGTGTATGTGTGTCAAAGTCAACAATCAAGAGAAGACTTCACCAGAGTGAATACAGAGGGTTCACCACAAGATGTAAACCATTGGTGAGCCTCAAAAACAGGAAGGCCAGATTAGACTTTGTCAAACAACATCTACAAAAGCCTTCACAGTTCTGGAACATCCTCCTATGGACAGATGAGACCAAGATCAACTTGGAAGAGTATGGAGAAGAGTATGGAGAAGGAAAGGAACTGCTCATGATCCAAAGCATACCACCTCATCAGTGAAGCATGGTGGTGGTAGTGTCATGGCGTGGGCATGTATGGCTGCCAATGGAACTGGTTCTCTTGTATTTATTGATGATGTGACTGCTGACAAAAGCAACAGGATAAATTCTGAAATGTTTTGGGCAATATTATCTGCTCATATTCAGCAAAATGCTTCAGAACAATGACCCGAAGCATACTTCGAAAGCAACCAAAGAGTTTTTTAAGGGAAAGAAGTGGAATGTTATGCAATGGCCAAGTCAATCACCTGACCTGAATCCGATTGAGCATGCATTTCACTTGCTGAAGACAAAACTGAAAGGAAAATGCCCCAAGAACAAGCAGGAAGTGAAGACAGTTGCAGTAGAGGCCTGGCAGAGCATCACCAGGGATGAAACCCAACGTCTGGTGATGTCTATGCGTTTCAGACTTCAGGCTGTAATTGACTGCAAAGGATTTGCAACCAAGTATTAAAAAGTGAAAGTTTGATGGATTATTGTTAATCTGTCCCATTACTTTTGGTCCCTAAAAAAGTGGGAGGCACATATACAAACTGTTGTAATTTCTACACCGTTCACCTGATTTGGATGTAAATACCCTCAAATTAAAGCTGAAAGTCTGCAGTTAAAGCACATCTTGTTCGTTTCATTTCAAATCCATTGTGGTGGTGTATAGAGCCAAAAAGGTTTAGATATGTGTCAATGTCCCAATATTTATGGACGTGACTGTATATGAGGCAGCACAGCAGTGTGGTTATAACACCGAGCTGACACATATACACTATATTACCAAAAGTATTGTGACACCTGCCTTTACACATGAACTTTAATGGCATCCCAGTCTTAGTCCGTAGGGTTCAATATTGAGTTGGCCCACCCTTTGCAGCTATAACAGCTTCAACTCTTCTGGGAAGGCGGTCTTAAAGGTTTAGGAGTGTGTCTATGGGAATGTTTGACCATTCTTCCAGAAGAACATTTGTGAGGTCAGGCACTGATGTTGGATAAGAAGGCCTGGCTCGCAGTCTCCTCTCTAATTCATCCCAAAGGTGTTCTATCGGGTTGAGGTCAGGACTCTGTGCAGGTCAGTCAAGTTCCTCCACCCCAAACTCGCTCATCCATGTCCTTATGGACCTTGCTTTGTGCACTGGTCCAAATCATTTGGTGGAGGGGGGATTATGGTGTGGGGTTGTTTTTCAGGGGTTGGGTTTGGCCCCTTAGTTCCAGTGAAGGGAACTCTTAAGGCTTCAGCATACCAAGACATTTTGGCCAACCTCATGATCCAAACTTTCTGGGAACGGTTTGGGGATGGCCCTTTCCTGTTCCAACATGACTGCGCACCAGTGTACAAAGCAAGGTCCATAAAGACATGAATGAGAGAGTTTGGGGTGTCAATGGGTGGGCTAACTGAATACTGAACCCTATGGACTGAGACGCCATTAAAGTTCATCTGTGTGTAAAGGCAGGCGTCCCAATACTTTTGGTAATAGTGTATAGCTAGTGTTCCTTGCTTGTGCTGGGATCGGTCACCGTTTACGATCAAGAGCCAATGGAGCAGGCTCCCTGATCACATGATCACCGTCAGCCAATCACAGTCATTGCCTGACTGGCAAGCCAATGCAACACCATTGGCGCTACAAACCGTTAACGGGTATCACCTTCCACGCACACTATATACCTGTCCATGAGAGACGCTCAGACACAATGACGATGTGCTAGTACGTGAACTCGAACGCTTATGAAAACGATCCGGCAGCGAGAGCGCAATGCAATTACATTATTACTCTCCATCACAGAGCATGAAGCCGCCTCCTGAGCGGAGACACATTATCCGGTAACTTCTCACCCTGCCCTTTGGTGATAATTCCACATAAATGTGAGCGTCTGTCACCGGGCAGATTCCACACTGATCCATCATCCCCTAGTCTATAGATCCGCGTGAGCAGTTACAGTCTGAGCTTCATTATAGCTTAAGGGGGGCAGCTGTGCCTAGCGATTCATAAACCACCGTGTGATGAAACGCACCAATTACGTCATCCGGGCCATTCTCACATAAATGCCCTGAAGAAAAGATAATAGGGGTAGCTGATGTGTTTTTATTTCATTAGAAGGTTTAATGAATGTTTCAGTAAGTTTGTAAAGCGAGTCTGATCACAGCGCCGTTCACACGTATCCTCGCATACTCCATTTTTGTTTTTCTATTTTAAAGGGCTTGTTTACATTTGCTTTGGTCTCTGAATACAAATTCCTCTTTAGAGAGCATTGGACATGCGGTAAGGAGGTGCATCTCCTCACCACCTACTGTGCACGTGGTTATGGGGCACTTGCAGAGCAGCCTCATTCACTTAAGTGAGAGGGAGAAGAAATCCTGCCACAGCCCCATGGGGCACAGGAGAAAAATGGAATGTCAAAGTAGCTTGAATGCGTGGAATGGTGGTAGTCCATTTACTTGAGACAGAAGAGCCTCAACTGTGTCCCCAGAAATCACCAGAGGGCCCCATAAAATATTCAGTGAATGCAATGGTATAGAAAGCGGTCAGAGACTGCGGCCATGCTAAGGGAGGCGGTCAGAGACTGCGGCCATGCTAAGGGAGGCGGTCAGAGACTGCGGCCATGCTAAGGGAGGCGGTCAGAGACTGCGGCCATGCTAAGGGAGGCGGTCAGAGACTGCGGCCATGCTAGCAGAGACGGTCAGAGACTGCGGCCATGCTAGCAGAGACGGTCAGAGACTGCGGCCATGCTAGCAGAGACGGTCAGAGACTGCGGCCATGCTAGCAGAGACGGTCAGAGACTGCGGCCATGCTAGCAGAGACGGTCAGAGACTGCGGCCATGCTAGCAGAGACGGTCAGAGACTGCGGCCATGCTAGCAGAGACGGTCAGAGACTGCGGCCATGCTAGCAGAGACGGTCAGAGACTGCGGCCATGCTAGCAGAGACGGTCAGAGACTGTGGCCATGCTAGCGGAGACGGTCAGAGACTGTGGCCATGCTAGCGGAGACGGTCAGAGACTGCGGCCATGCTACCGGAGATGGTCAGAGACTGCGGCCATGCTACCGGAGACGGTCAGAGACTGCGGCCATGCTAGCGGAGACGGTCAGAGACTGCGGCCATGCTAGCGGAGACGGTCAGAGACTGCGGCCATGCTAGCGGAGACGGTCAGAGACTGCGGCCATGCTAGCGGAGACGGTCAGAGACTGCGGCCATGCTAGCGGAGACGGTCAGAGACTGCGGCCATGCTATCGGAGACGGTCAGAGACTGCGGCCATGCTAGCGGAGACGGTCAGAGACTGCAGACATACTAGAGGAGATGGTCAGAGACTGTCACCTCAAAAGAGATTTCTTTTCCATTTCCTTTTTTGGACAAGATGCAACAAGAAATACCTCAACACAGACTGCAACAAAACAGTAAAAAGGGGAAGAGTCAGAACTGTTATACAAGCTGTACACTCACTACTTTACATTGTAGCAAAGTGTCATTTCTTCAGTGTTGTCACATGAAAAGATAGAATAAAATATTAACAAAAATGTGAAGGGTGTACTCACTTTTGTGAGATACTGTGTGTATGAATATTATACACACATATATTGGGATGTGTGTGTGTAGACACACACACACACACAATTTTGCACGGTTTCGTTTATTATAGGCTGCTTAACATTTTCTTCTATTTGTCTCTTTTTTTTTTAAACACTAATTGTAACTATCAATTCACTTTCATGTCAAAGCCTGCGTGTAATCACGGTCATAGCTGACACAGTGATCGCAGACTCAAATCACAATAGCATGTGGCTGGTTCTCCGAGAAGAGCAATGTTTACCAACGTACCCCCAAACATAGGACATTGTGCTAAATTATATTTATTTACACACTGCGCCGAAAAAAAGTCAAAGCACTGAAGTATTGAGTGCACCCCACGTAATCCGCTGATGCCCGCTTGTGAATCCCAGATCTGCACACTTAATGAGACTCTTAAAAAGAGTCCCCATGTTCTTGGACTTGATGTAATTTTAGATTATGGAGAATACAATCTGACAAACCCCAAAACTCAATTATGGGTGGACTTATTGCTGGAGTCTCAAGAAACACAAGTGCCCAGCAGCTGACCAAACCCACCAAACTGCTCCGCAATTTGCAATTCACATAGTTGGGAAGGGTGAATTTAGACACTGGTCCATCCAGTTCAACCTGGGGGGCCTGTGACCACTGCTTTCCATAACCCTGTATATTGTGTTCATTAACCTCTTCCGGACTGCCCACCACTTATATACTGTGGCAGGGCGGCCCGGCTGCGCAAACTCACGTACTTGTATGTGATTTTGTGCACAAGATCTGGGGCACGCACGCGCCAACGGAGCGCCGTTCCCCCTGTGACTGGACACAGCGGGAGCCAAACAGCGGAACCGGCGGCCGCGATGGAGGAAAGGTAGAACGGCGGTCTGCCTATGTAAACAAGGCAGACCACTGTTCTGTCAGGGAGTAAAAGAGAGCTCTTCTGGTTCTGCTGATCAAAAACACGGATCTCTCTTTTCATCCAGTGCATCCACCCCACCCCAAACCCCCACAGTTAGAAAGCATTCCCTAGGAGCACGTTTGAGCGCCCCTGGTGTTAACCCCTTCCCTGCCAGTGTCATTTATACAGTGATCAGTGCATTTTTTTTTTAGCACTGAACACTGTATTGGTGTCATTGGTCCCCAAAAAGGGTCACTTAGTGTCAGATTTGTCCGCCGCAATGTTGCCTTCCCACTAAAAATCTTAAAAATCGCTGATCGCCACCATTACTAGTAAAAACAATAATAAAAAAAAAAAAAGTCCATAAAAACATCCCATAGTTTGTAGACGTTATAACTTTTGCGCAAACCAATCAATATACGCTTATTGGGATTATTTTTTACCAAAAATATGTACCAGAATACATATTGGCCTAAATTGATGAAGAAATTAGCTTTTTTCAAAACATTTTTATTGGGTATGTTTTATAGCAAAATGTTGTTTATAGGTAATAATAATACCAGAGAGGTGATCAAATACCATCAAAAGAAAGCTCTATTTGTGGGGGGAAAAAAATGTACAATTTTAATTGGAATTTGGGTACAGTGTTGCATTGCTCTGGTCAGGAAGGGGGTAAAACCTTTCGGAGCTGAAGTGGTTAAGAAACACATCTAAAAGCTTATAAAAAAGACAAAAACAAAACCTTATCCCCACACTCTGCTGACATCACAAACTGTGGAAGGGATCCTTAGCCCCGGTTCACACTGAGGCAGCGCGACTTGCAGCGCGACTGCCTCAGGCGACCTGGACACAAATGGGGCGGCGACTTGCAAAACGACTTCTATATAGAAGTCTATGCAAGTCGCCCCCAAAGTAGTACAGGAACCTTTTTCTAAGTCGGAGCGACGGAACGGGACGCTACTTGTCAGGCGACTAGGCCTCCTAACAAGTCGTCCTAGTGTGAACCGACCCTTACTGCCCAAACAGTAAAGAACCTCTTGCCCTCTGGAAAATTTACCCCCCCCCCCATGAACAGGCCTTTTTTTGCTTTTTGGCACTGCATTATTTTAACTGACAAAGCTGTACATAAATAAAATTGACGTCCTTTTTTCCCCCCACAAATAGAGATTTCTTTTGGTGGTATTTGATCACCTCTGCGGTTTATATTTTTTGCGCTATAAACAAAAATATGTTATTTACTTTCAGCTATAAAACATATCCAATAAAAAAATTTAATAAATAAATAAAAAGTAAAAATTAAAAAAAAAAAAAAAAAAGGAATTTCTTCATAAATGTAGGCCAATATAATTCTGCTACATATTTTTGGTAAAAAAAAAAAAAAAAAAAAATCCCAATAAGCGTATATTGATTGCTTTGCACAAAGGTTAGGCTGTCTGCAAACTATGGGATATATAGTGGAATTTTTATTTATTTTTTACTATTAATGGTGGCTATCAGCGACTTATAGTGGGACTGCGATATTGCGGCGGACAATCTGGCGCATTGTGGGAACCAGGAGATACTAATATAGTGATCAGTTCTAAGAATATGTACTGTCACTGTAACGATGACACTGGCTTGGGAAGGGGTTAAACATCTAGGGCGATCAAAGGGTTAAATGTGTGCCTAACCAGTGTTTGTGTGGTTACTATGTGGTGCTTTTACTAAAGCTATGTGCTGGATTTTATTCCATGCAATGGGAAACAAAATCCAGCACAACCCCGCTGACAGGACAGAGCTCTGCATTGTTTACATAAGCAGAGCTCTGTTCGGTGTTCCTCCCTGCTGATTAGCGGGATGTCGACAGACACCCCTTGGCCAGCACCCGCTGATCGGCATGTGCTGTGTCTAATCACAGCACGGCGACAACGCTACCCTACCCCCCATTACCAAGTATGCGACCCGGCACAGGAGAGCCACTCTGTCACCGTACTCCTATGTGAGGCTGTCGGGAGAGTGGTTAAGACTGACCCACTTCTCATCCAACTTCATTGTGTGGCTGGGTCTTTTTTAGGGACCCAAGATTAAATAGTTTATTATAAATTGTGATCAAAGCATCTCTTCTCCAGGGAGAAGTAGTAGTTTAAGGTTTGTAGTCATTCCCCATAACTGAGGTCCTCCATCCCCCATAACTGAGGTCCCACAGCCCCCATAACTGAGGTCCTCCATCCCCCATAACTGAGGTCCCACAGCCCCCATAACTGAGGTCCCACAGCCCCCATAACTGAGGTCCTCCATCCCCCATAACTGAGGTCCTCCATCCCCCATAACTGAGGTCCCACAGCCCCCATAACTGAGGTCCCACAGCCCCCATAACTGAGGTCCCACAGCCCCCATAACTGAGGTCCCACAGCCCCCATAACTGAGGTCCCACAGCCCCCATAACTGAGGTCCCACAGCCCCCATAACTGAGGTCCCACAGCCCCCATAACTGAGGTCCCACAGCCCCCATAACTGAGGTCCCACAGCCCCCATAACTGAGGTCCCACAGCCCCCATAACTGAGGTCCCACAGCCCCCATAACTGAGGTCCCACAGCCCCCATAACTGAGGTCCCACAGCCCCCATAACTGAGGTCCCACAGCCCCCATAACTGAGGTCCCACAGCCCCCATAACTGGGGTCCCACAGCCCCCATACCTGAGGTCCCACAGCCCCCATACCTGAGGTCCCACAGCCCCCTTATTGGCTTTGTTGCCCTTCACTGGACTCTCTCCCATTCCAGCACATCCTTCCTGAGGACTGTTGACCAGAACTGGATGGCACACTTAAGATGCGGGCAAACCAGTTTTGAAAAACCACCTGTGCTGCAGCTCCCCCCCCCCCCCAGATCCCACTTTTTCTTACCTGAGCCTGATCTGATCCAGATGTGCACAAGCGCAGCGGCTCAAGCTGCTGTCTCTCTCCTCATTGGCTAGATTGATAGCATAGCAGGAGCCATTGCGGTCAATCAAATCCAGTGACACGGGAGCCGGGAGCTGGGCCGAGTCCCGCTTGTCAATGGACGCAGCAGCAGGACTCAGCAGCGATCCCGCGCTGGTGTCCCTAGGGAAAGCAGCTTTCTGTGGGGGTACCCAATGAAGACAAGAGGCCTGAAGTGTCGGCGGGGCACCCCAGAAGAGGATCAGGGCTGCTCTGAGCAAAACTATTGCACAGAGCAGGCAAGCATAGGCATGTATGTTATTTTTATAAACAAGGGTTTACAACCATTTTAACCACTTCCCGCCCGCCATCAAAGGACGGCTGGGAGGCGCTGCACTCCTTCTGGGAGGCCGTCATATGACGTCCACCCAGAACGACGGCTCTCGGGCGCGCATCACGGCGATTGGTGGTGCGGTGTGTCAGTCAGACACACCGCTACACCGATCTCGGTAAAGAGCCTCTGACGGAGGCTCTTTACCACGTGATCATCCGTGTCCAATCACGGCTGATCACGATGTAAACAGGAAGAGCCGCTGATTGATTGATTGATTCCTGCGTCTGACAGATGTGAGTAGAGGAGAGATGATCGGCTGCTCTCCTGACAGGAGGGGTCTATGGTGATTGTTTATCAGCGCAGCCACCCCCCCACCCCCCACCCAGGATCACCAGGATGCCGCCAGGACCACCGGGGATTGGCACCACAATGGACCACCAGGTATGCCACCCTAGACCATCAGGGAAATGCCAATCAGTGCCCAGGCAACAAACAACATGGGAAGGTGGTTAAAGGCAAGCATACTGGTAGACCAAGGAAGACATCAAAGCATCAAGACAGAAATCCAATCATCCACAGTCCACTATTGCCTTTCCTTAGCCCATTGTAACCTTGTTTTTTTGTGTTTAGGTGTTAGAGATGGCTTTCTTTTAGCTTTTCTGTATGTAAATCCCATTTCCTTTAGGCGGTTTCTTACAGTTCGGTCTCAAATGTTGACTCCAGTTTCCTCCCATTTGTTCCTCATTTGTTTTGTTGTACATTTTCTGTTTTCAAGGCATATTGCTTTAAGTTTTCTGTCTTGACACTTTGATGTCTTCCTTGGTCTACCAGTATGCTTGCCTTTAACCACCTTCCCATGTTGTTTGTATTTGGTCCATGTTTTAGACACAGCCGACTGTGAACAACCAACATCTTGTGCAACACTGCGTGATGATTTACCCTCTTTAAGGAGTTTGATAATCCTCTCCTTTTTTTCAATTGACATCTCTGGTGTTGGAGCCATGCTTCATGTCAGTCCAACAGCTCTCCAAGGTGTGATCACTCCTTTTTACCTACATACTAACAAGCAGATTTAATCTGGTGCAGGTGTTAGTGTTTGTAATGAAAATTTACAGGGCGATTCCATAATTTTTTCCTCAGAATTGAGTGATTCCATAATTTATTCCCTGTGCTTGTTCTATAAATCTAACTGTTACTGACCACCACAATTATTTTTCTTGATTTCTTATAGTGTTTCTTAAAGCCAGAAAGTTGCCATTTGAAATGCCATTAGTTTTTGGCCATGTCTGTGATCTTCTTTTTTTCTACAACAATAAACAACTGAAGGAACATCCTCAGGGACTGGTGATTCCATCATTTTTGCCAGGAGTTGTATAAACAGCGACAGCGCTGAAAGCTGAAAATTGGCTTGGGCAGGAAGGGTGTTAAGTGCCTGGTATTGAAGTGGTTAAAGTGGTTGTAAACCCTGTACTACCACTTTAAGCCTATAAAAATAAGGCTTACCTGTAGGTACCGTGAATATCTCCTAAACCCGCACAGTTTAGGAGATATTCGCTGAAGAAACAGCTCGCCTGTGCCGCTTTAGTAGCTGTGCCGTAACCGGCGACTCCCACGTGCATGAGTGGGAGTGACGTCATCACGGCTCCGGAGCTTGCGAACCCAGAAATAACTCAGGGAGACTTGTTGCCGGTCACATCTGTGTGCGGGGACCGCTGCAACAGCTTTACCCTAAGGTAAGCATTTCATAATGAGCTAGTAGTATGCGATGCATACTAGCTCATTATGCCTTTGTTTTGCAGGTTATTTTTTTTTTTTTGAGAAGTTACAACCACTTTAATGATTAGCATGCATTATGCATGCTGGCCTTTCTGGCTGCAGCTTGGCATTGCATGCTATGGATCTACTGGGACCCCTAGATCCTTTTCCATCCTCGATTGCCCTCCCCCCTGCCCTAGCATGTAACTTGCATGCATAATTCAAGCTCCCAAGTGCATTACTTTATATTTTCCTACATTGAACCTCATCTGCCATATAGCTGCACACCCCTATATTTTAACTGCATCTTCTTGTAAGTTGTTATATCCTGTTGTGAAGTTATTGCCCTGCTTAGCTTTGTATCATAAGCAAACACAGAGACTGAGCTACTCATTCCAACCCCTATATGTTAGAACCACAGTATCATATACAAATACTCATCAGGATAAACTCATGTGTGATCATAAGTCATAGATCAAAACATAAAACGTGATAGCATGACTAATCTATTATTAGTGACTGGCTTAGGCCCCTTTCACACTTGTGCGACTTCAAGGTCGCACGATTTTACAGCGATCTGGGAGCAGTACTACTTTGTACGACTTTGCCACAACTTGGCATTAACCATTCTCAGCTTGTGCTTACAAAGTCGTACTGAAATCGTGTCTATATTATTCAGGTACGATTTGCATGCTACTTGAGGGTTTAACATTGAGGTCTATGGATATCAACTCGCATGGAAGTTGGACCAAAGTAGTGCAGGGACTACTTTGAAGTCGGCACGACTTAAAGTCATGCCAACATGAATGGTAGTCATTGAAAATCATGGAGAATGACTTATACGATTTTGCAGTACAAAATCGTGGGACAAGTCGTTTAAGTGTGCAAGGGGCCTAATGAAAACACACTATCATATATAGATGTTCAATAAAACAAACCCATGTGTGACCATAGATATCTAGTATAAAACAATACTAATTGCAATTGTGATAGAAACTGATAACGTGATAGTCCATGAGGTTAAGACATCAGAGGTAAACGGTGACGTATGATTGTATAAGAAGAGAAGCTGTTGCTACAGATGTCTGACAGTCTCTTGGGTAGATGTGATGAACAGTGGATAAATACACCCGGGAGTGCCTTCACCTTCCAGGAATGGGGGAGAGAAAAAGGTACTTTTACCCGAAGTAGTGGACCCAACTCACCATACGGTGGTGGATCTGTCAGGCATGGAACCGGAGACGTAAAGTCAAGCTCCAAGGATGAACCATTCGATTCCCTCCTCTGCCGGTGAAAAATCCAAAACGTCAGTGATGAGGATGGGCTCGGGCGTGTTCGCACAGCCCACGTGCAGAGCCCGCCAGGAAGTCGGGAAATGTCTCACTGCCTGTGATTAGCGCAGCGCCGTGTCGACTTCCTGGCAGGCGCTGCACATGGGATGTGCGAACACGCTGGAGCTCATCCTTAGTCAGTGATTGTGGAAATGGATAAGGCTCCGAACAGTGGGAGGTTGTGAGCACTGCTCTCCAAAATTCGTCCCCCTCCAGATGATAGTATTATGTTCAAGACATAAAAAAAAAGAAAAAAACTCCACACAGCGTAAATCCAAATGATGGAATTTATTTAAATAAAAATATCCAAACAAATGAATATTGGTTAAAAACAGCTCAACTGAAAAATAAAAAAAAGCGCAGTGTGAGGTGGCTTGGGCCAGCGTATTAACCCTACGCGTTTCATCTACAAAGACTTCAACTGGGGTATACGCTAGCCGACCACCTCCTGTGCTTATATATGAATGCTAATTACTAAAATTACAAGCCACTACTTTGGGAAAGAGTACCTTTTTCTCTCCCCCATTCCTGGAAGGTGAAGGCACTCCCGGGTGTATTTATCCACTGTTCATCACATCTACCCAAGAGACTGTCAGACATCTGTAGCAACAGCCTCTCTTCTTATACAATCATACGTCACCGTTTACCTCTGATGTCTTAACCTCATGGACTATCACGTTATCAGTTTTTATCACAATTGCAACTAGTATTGTTTTATACTAGATATCTATGGTCACACATGGGTTTTGTTTTATTGAACATCTATATA
The DNA here is from genome assembly GCA_037952925.1 of Lithobates clamitans. NCBI lineage: Eukaryota > Metazoa > Chordata > Amphibia > Anura > Ranidae > Lithobates > Lithobates clamitans. Next base: position 28,304 of record JBBGZY010002639.1, read on the forward strand.
TGATAGTGTGTTTTCATTAATCAGTCACTAATATCATAATATTCATGCTATCACATTTATGTTTTGATTTATGACTTATGATCACACATGAGTTTATCCTATTGAGTATTTCTATATGATACTGTGGTTCTAACAATAAGACCCCTTTCACACTGAGGCGTTTTTGCGGCGCTTTAGCACTAAAAATAGCGCTATTAAAATGCTCATAAAACGCTCCCCATGCATCTCAATGGACCGTTTCACACTGAGGCGTTGTGCTGGCGGGGCGTTGAGAAAAGTCATGCAAGCAGCATCTTTGGAGCAGCTTTTGGGCGTTGAAAAAAGAGCTTCAAAAACGCCCCTCTCCATTCAAATGAATTGAAAGCACTGTAAAAACGCCTGAATAGCGCCTATAATCCGCCCTGAGCTGTAGAAAAGTCACATGATCTCACAAAAAGAGAAACATGCAAGCATAAAAGAGTGCATCTACATGTAGGGAGGCGTGGTTGTTCTTTGATGCCCATGCTTCAATAACGCTTGAAAAAACGCTGTTAAAACGCCCACAGCGTTGCGGTAATTTTACCGCTAGCGCCCCAAAGACGCGGTAAAAATGCGGTAAAAACACTAAGGCGTTTTTGAAGCGCCTCAGTGTGAAAGGGCTCTTAGTCACCAATATCACATCACCCTTGCTAGCAAATTTTGTTGTTTGCGACTCATTATCGCATGAAGTCCTTTTTATATACTCACTGTAGGATATTTTTATTCTGTGCTCTTTACTATGAGAGACAGATTTTTCACACTACAACCTTTTTTTTGATTATATAGCCTTTTTTAAGGTTGGCTAGGTTCACCTACCTTGCACATTTTCATCGCTACACTTTTTACTTACACATTTGTTCACAATTAGTTTTATTGTTGTGTTGGCTGCTTACATTTGGGGTTGGCGCAGTATTTTACCATATCTATCAACCTCTATATGGTTTGTGAGCAAGTTTTTGTAAGTGTGCAATCTAGGAGGTATATATGTAAACATACATAGAAACAAGACAAAAATAATATATCACCTTTCGGACTCTAACTTGGTCTGTAGTAGTTCCTGTTGCTTCTCGAGCAGTTTGGCCTCGTGTTCCTCCAGTAGCTGCTGCAGACGCTCTTTCTCCACCTCAAGCTCCATCTTCTGCAACATTAATTCATGTTTCCTCTGCTCTGACACCCTCGCTCGTGGGGCGACCCCATTGCCTAAGCCAGACGTGGTGGAGTGACTAGAAAAGGAGCAATCTTCCGGGTGTCTTGTGAGCGAGAATTCTGGTTGACCTTTCCCACGGGAGTTGTGTGTCGGTCGGTAGAAGCAGCAATGAGATGGTGGCTGATCTAAGGCCCTGCTGCAATGCTGGCCACGGGTCACATCCGGACAACGTACGTTTGGAATATCAGAGCAGCAGCATTTCCTCCGTGCACAACTGTCCAAAGGGTACCCATCTGGGTGGCAATGGAAACCACATGCAGGTGTGGGGTCAGTTCTACAGAAGGGACGTGCCGTTATGGAACACAAGCTTTCCAATTCAGTGTTTGGTTTATGGCACGGAGCGAGGTAGGATCCATTCAGTTCATTTGCTGTTGGCTGCTGTTGAATTTTTGGCACCTTTTAAAGAAAATGAAGAAAAATAAGTTTAAAAAAACATGGCAGGACCATATTCTAACACTTTATTGAATTTACAGATGTTCCTTAGTGAATAACGGAACATCTGTTAACAAATTAAGGCCCCTTGCACACAGGCGTTCCATTTTCTTCATCTGTTCAGTCACTTTTTTTGTTAGAAAAATCGGATGAAAAACGGATCCAGACTCAAGTTTTTATATTCATTGTGTACATCCGTTTTCTTATTTATTTCACATTTTTGGAATGATTAGAATTAGTCAAAAATCGATCCGAATTCTATTTGAAGAATAGCTGGTTGCCAAGAAGCAGCAGCCACCATGTCCTTAACAACCGATGAGTCATCAAATGTCAGCGGGGTTCCCCGCCGACAGAGTAATGTAAAAGAAAATTGTGAAAAACACAAAAACACAGCATGGGGGTCCCCCCTCAATCCATACCAGGCCCTTTGGGTCTGGGATGGATTTTAAAGGGAAGCTCGCACCAAAAAAAAAAAAATGGTGTGGAGTCCTCCCCAAAATCCACACCTGACCCTCATCGAAGCATGCAGTGGAGCAGGCCTCCACCCCCAAAGCACCTTGTTCCCATGTTGATGGCCAGGGTTGTGGAGAAGAGGCCCTTGTACCTATCAACATAGGGGGCAAAGTGCCTTGGGGGTGGGGGGCTTGTTGCAGGTGGCAGAGCCCCTCCTGCCCCAAAGCACCCCCCACGTGGCCTGGTATGGTTTAGGAGGCCTGCATGCTCGGATAAGGGTCTGGTATGGATTTTGGGGGAGGGGATCTCATCCTTTTTTATGGCATGAAGTTCCACTTAAAATCCACACCAAGCCCGAAGGGCCTGGTATGGATTGGGGGGACCCCCACGTTTTTTTTTCCACAATTTTTCTTCTACATTCAGCTGTCAGCAGGGAAACCTGCTGACAGCTGATGACTCATTAGTTGTTAGGACGCCGGCAGGTGCCGTTGACATCCATTAAGGTACGTTTTTTAAACTGGAAAACATCTGTCAACGGAGGGAGGATAAACAGGACGTCCGTGTGAAAGGGGCCTAAGGCTGAACTCCAAGGCAAGCTAAACACACCGTTGAAACACATAAGGGGAGCTATCTAGTCTTGCAAAGGATTTATATTTTTGCCCTTCCAGTCCCGAGATTTATACAGCTCTGCTATGTCTGGCAGGGCAGGAGACCTGATTTTAAACTGCTGCTGTTAACACTTAGGGCTCATTTACTCTTGTGCTACCCTCTGAAACGCAGGGATCTGCAGATGATCGCTTTTCAAAGGTTGCTTAACGGGAGGATGGGAAGCAATGTGTTGCCTCCTCGCTTCCTTTGTTTAATCCTATAAAGCAGTGGTTGTCAACTTTTGAGCTAAAAAGAGCCTCAAATGCGGCCCTTGACATCACCAAAGGGCCGCACATTATGTTCAATATATGTAATGCTTGAGAGGACTGTCAGAGACTGCAGACCCAATAGAGAAAACAAGGGTCAGAGAGTGTGGACATGCTACATTGTTGGCCAGGGATATGCTGCAGAAGACATTATGAAACTGGGAACATGTTACACGAGGCTAGTAGAGATCAGTGCTATTACCCTAATCAATGTTCCCACTGCAGACTACTGAGGTCTGCACATCATATACCAAAGGGCAGCAGGTCGGGCACCAGGTGCATTGCACACTGTTGCAAAGTGGTTTTGGCGTGGCCCCATTCGCTTAAATGGGATGTGTTCACGTCATGGTGGTTCTGCCCCCTAACCATGACAGGTGACATCTTTGGCACGGTTGCGAAGCAAAGTTTTGCAACAATGACGCATACATCCCCATCTAGCTGTCATTGCAGTTTGGGGGAGGGGGGGTGTTAAACTGCAGCTAAAACTCCTATTATCATCAAACCCCACCCCCTGGCTGCAAGTGTAGGGTAGACCCTACAAGTCTTTTCCATCCACAAGGCTGTACAGTTAAAGGAGAAGCAGAAGACTGATTAGGTCATCTCAGTGCGCTTTCCTATAAGCATATTTCTTACTCGCACATGAGCACTGCGGCAAGACTAACAGGCTCCCAGTGCCGCTTCTCCCTTCCCTAGTCTGAATGCTGCTTACAAGGACTGCAAGAGGCCGATACCAAGTCACATTCAGGTATTTACACTGCTTGCATTGATTTTACATCTTTCTAGAGTTCATCTTTAAAGCTGCCTTCCAGAAATTCAGCCACTTTGCAAAAAGTGTAGGCACAACAAGTTAAGTCCGAGGAAGTGCATGACCTCTCCTGAACTTATATTTATATGTGACAGGTTTATGGCTCTACCTGGGGCATAAACAACACTGAAGCTGTGAGAGAGGAGAAAGAGGCACACAAAGCAGCTATGCATGTCCTTTCCCTCTGATGCCCATTCAGAGAAGCCTTTGTATTTTGTGAATGAGTTCACATTATACAAAGGCTTTTGTGATTGGGCAGGAGGAGGGGAGAGGCAGGCATAGCAGCTGCACTGACTCGAATGTTGAAGATGCTTAAACCTGAAGCATCAGCTCCAAATACAGCAATGGACATCTCCCAGGAGTGCAATAAAACTGTCAGATGTAAACAATAGAGATTAGACCAGGAGATGTCATGCACCTCCTTGGACTTAACTCATAGTGTGCCTTTACTTTTTACAAAGGAGCTGAATTCCTGGAATTCAGCTTTAAATAAACTAGATTACATAGTTTTTCAATACCAGTCTGGTTTTTGACTTGACATTTTCGAGAACTTCTGCTGCAGACCAAAGATGCACAACCCATGAGTTAATCCCTACATTGTTACATGGGGATTGGGTACCAACCGCTTGAAAACATAGCCATTGTCCATAGCTTCACAAGCTACAGCCTGCTGCCAAAGTGAGCACACCTGAAAGGTTGAATGGCACCGAGATGCACCACGTACCGCGACAGCAAGCAAAGCTCCATCAAGCGGAGAAAAAGAAACAGCACAGAAGACTGCAGCACTAACAGCGACACAAGACCATAAAAACCTTCCAGGTGATTACTACAAAGCAGTGAAGATCACATAAGCTCTTCCTTTTGATTTTCTGATGTCCCAGGAAGGCCCCGACATTGCTACGGCCATGTTGCAGAGCACATTTAGATCGATCCATGGAGGCCAGAACCTCGAGATATAAATTTTGCTCTTAACAGCTGCGCGGCAAAGCGTTCCAACGGCCCGCTCCATATAAATGGCCGACAATCTCCTCTGTGTCATTATAAAGAACAAGTTGGCGCCTTTCTCGGAAAGATCATCAAGGTAGATTACCTTGGAGTTTCACAACTAAAGACTTACAGGTGTTGAATTATCCTTTATTACGGGCAAACTTCTGCCTTTAACAAGACGCGCCGGCAAAAAAACGAATGATCTCGGCTGTGAATTATTCATGAGCATTTTGCAGCGTGCCCGGGGCGTCATCCGTGGCCTTTTCCAGGTCATACGGCACCAATTAGAGCAGAATTTTAAATTATTCAATAAGCTGAACTCTCCTGTCGTTTAACATATAGATATCAGTGCAGTAAACAAGTTAAAGCTATTGTGCCCTGGGGGTTTGCCGCGCTCAGCCTTAGGCTCCGAGGCTGCCGCTGGAACAGACAGCGAGAAGGAAAACACTTGCAATGTTTTAATAAGTTCTTAGGCGCCCCTTCGGGAGCCATGCGCGGCTCCTGCTCCCCGTATCCGAATAAAATGATTAAGGTTATTACCAACGAGCTTCTTAAAGAAGAGGCGCCAAACAAAGGAAGGGGGGGGGGGAGAGGAAATGAGTCGCAGAATAGTTTTTGCATGTAAAATTTATATTGGCACACCTGCAAAGATGATGAAATCGATCTGAATTTCAATTTCAGCAGCATAAGGAGGTTGCTAGGAGCCAGAATTGGGAGGCAGGTTTAGCCTATACCTATCTCAAATACCCAACTGCATATACACTATACGGGCAAACATTTATAGACACAACATATACACAACCTCCTCAAACGCTTAACCCCATTTGAAAACCACTACTGTAAAGACCCTTCCCTGAAAAGCCTAGTATCTGACCTACTGTACCATGGGCCCTTGCACCCTCTCATGTCCCCAAGTGGGAAGTCAACTTAGGCAAAACCTTACACCAAGCAGCATGGAATCGAATTTAGTTTGACTCTTGTGAGGGGTTTTAGAATATTTTAACTCAGAGTGCTTACAAACTGTTCTCACACTGGTATATGACCCCGGTACGAGTAGCCAAATTTTTCCCTCTACATCTACTCTGTGTTTTCAAGGGGTGCAGGGAACAAGGCACCCTCTTTCATATCTGATGGAATGTCCCAAGGCCCTAAGATTTTGGTTCCGGGTCTACGAAACGGTTCAAGCGGTCTTAAATATTCCTCTTGCACGCAACACCTGGAAAGCTTTACTGCACAAGTTAATCTCATCTTTGACTAAAACCCAAAGGAAGCTGGTGGGGTTTGTGTTCCTGGCAGCTTGGCAGACACTGGCGTCAACCGTTCCTTGATTTCGGCAAAGTTATGCAGCGACTCATGGGAACTATGGTTCACGAGGAGCTCACATATATACTTACGGATACCCATGGCAAATTTATAAATTTTTGGAACCCACGGATAACTTATAATGGCCACCTAAACCTGGACCTGCTTTACTCTACATTTGATCATCTGGATGGACAGTTTTTGTGTTGTGCAGCGGGCAAGAGTCTCCCCAGACAAGAATCTCTCCCTTTCCTTCCCTCTCTACCATCTGTTGAGGTTTCTGGGTGTCTATTCCGCTCTCTTTTCCTCCCTTTCACCACTGAACCCTCTCTTGGGTTTCCGGAAACACCTTCCTCCTCTGAGGCAAACACCTTTGCAGGCATCAGTAGTCCCCAATGGAGCATCTCCTAGGTCGATTTGAAGTCGAGCATGTACATTTACCTCTACCTTTCAGTTCAAGATGTTATTCAAAGTGTCACCTCCACATGTTCTGGTAGACCCATTCTTATTTTCCTTCCTCTGTCATTTCATTGATGTTGCATTATTCTATATGTGAACGTTTTACACCCTCTTTCACCAAACCTTAAAACTCACACTTATTGTGAAACATACATTTATAGACACCTATTACATGCCCAAATGTATGAGGACACCCTTCCAAATGAGTTCAGGTACTGTCGATGCCCATTATTATTATATTGTAATGGGAAGCCCAACTAGCTCATATAGATATAAAGGTCAGGTGTCTACTCACTTTTGGTCACATAGGGGTAGATTTACTAAAACTGGTGCACTCAGAATCTGGTGCAGTTGTGCCTGGTAGCCAATCAGCTTCTAACTTCAGCTTGTTCAATTAAAGCGGAGTTCCACCCAAAAGTGGAACTTCTGCTCATTTGTTTCCTCTCCCCGTCCGGTGCCACAATTGCCACCTTTCAGGGGGGGTGGTGGTGGTGGGGGGGGGGCAGGATACCTGCCACTTCCGGGAGTCCAGGCCGTGGCACATCACCTCCTCCTCCTGTGACCAGGCCAGTAGCAGAGAGGAGCGGGGCCTCTTGCATGCGCAGTAGGGTTCCCGGCGTGAAGCCGTAAGGCTACACTGCCTGGTACCCTTACCCGCACTGGCTGCAGCAGTGAGGTTTTCACCGGAACACCGCTTTAAGCATTTGGCAATAAAACCTAAAAGCTGATTGGTTTCTATGTAGACGTGAGCCTGATTTTGCACTCTCCAGCTTTAGTAAATAATTCCCATACCCTCTAATTGTTTTTCACTTTAAGGTTTCAATTTTTTTTATTTCATCACAGCTCACCTCTCGGCCCCCCTCCATTCAGCTGTGGGGAGCAGAGAGAAATCTTGGATCTTACACCAAGCCAAAGATTCTCCTCAGCCCCCATGTCAATCAACCACCAACTACTAGTACTGTTGGGACGGAGGAAAGGGCATGAATTATATGCTCCCCATACCCAAAGTCCCAGGTATTCCCCTCCACCCACGCCCTAGGGCAGGCAACCTCGGCCCTCCAGCTGTTTTGAAACTACAGGTCCCATGAGACATTGCAAGACCCTGAGAGTCACGGGTGTTCCGTCGGATTAGGCGATCCGTCAAATCTTGTAACGGAAGTGACATTCCGTCATGGCCATCTTGGTACAACCCGCACTCAGCCGCAGTACGCCTACAGTCTGAAATCGCCAAGCAGACATCTTTTTCCACCCCCTGAAGTCTTGCATTTCACACGTATTTTTACCACTAAACTGAGCTTATATAGTGAAATACAGTATTTAGAACTCCGTTACACTGTTTTGATGTTGAATTTTAAAAGCAGCGGTGTTCTGTCAGATTAGCAAACCTGTGAGATCAGCAGGCTTGCCTCTGCTTTTAAAATTCAACATCAAAACAGTGTCACGGAGTTCAAAATAATGGATTTTACTATACAAGCTCAGTTTACTTGTGAAAATAAGTATGAAATGCAAGAATTCGGTGGGTATAGCAAGATGTCCGCTTAGTGACTTCAGACTATAGGGTTAGTGTGGACGTGTGGGGTGTACCAAGATGGCGACGACGCAATATCACTTCCGTTACGAAATCTGACGGGTCGCCTAATCTGACTGAACACAGGCATGACTCCTAGAGGCAGAGGCATGATGGGATTTGTAGTTTCACCACAGCTGGAGTGCAGAGGTTGCCTAACCCATGCCCTAGGGGTTCATTGAAATGAGTGGCCATGTTTGACTCTCTAAAAAGTGTTCCGCGGAGAATCGTTTTTCAGCGACACTTTACAGAAGGCTGTTCCATGGGTCGAGTTTGGCCTCGGTACTGCCAAAACATTTTGCCATGCAACTATAGCTGCTGGCCATCTTAACTTGAGGCTCTCGGTGGTCAAAAAAACTGCAGGTCAACCACCTATTTTTTCACAGTCCCTTATGAGTCAGGCCTACAATGTTGTCCTTCAAAGCCCTTTATATGCAATACATCAGCAAAATCACAGCGCTGGTAGCCAAGTCAGATAACGCTTGTCCTATCTCTGGTAGAGGCCTTCAGCATGTAAGAGGTTACGGCCTGGACAGGCAGCAGAGAAATGAGCAGGCAGCCAACATGAGCTGATTAGCGTGTGCAAGGATCACAGGAAAGGGTTTGTCAGTTCTAAATAAAACCCAGAAGACCTTTCAGATTCATTTTACCCAGGAACAAGACAATCTCTGCAGATGCCAGGGGGATCAGACCATCACAGGGCAATTAATTATTGTCCTGAAAGGTTAAGAACTGCTACCGACAATGAACCCAGACAATATCACACAAGATCTCAGATGCAGGAGACACTGGAGGAAATTGCAAAAAACTATAGTAGGAAAACAAAACAAAACCTCCCAAAAGTGTATTTTTTTCCTACTAATTTCTAACAAATTCGTAAAGTGTGTTTTTATTTCCTCCCTTAATGGTTACTGCAATTATATGCACAGTGCTACTCAATCATATGCTTTCTCTCCCCACACTTTGGCACAGATTTCCCCATCCTCCCTCTGGGCTGCCCAGAACCAATTAAACCATTTCCTGTGAGCCCAGGGCATCAAGGACACACCCCTGAGGAGCATGTTATGACACAAACCTGGGCTCACCCCTGCTGTGGGAAGAGAAGAACAAGAAATTAAGGGATTATTCACATGAAGTGCCTGGAAGTGATAAAATTACGCAACTGAGTTGCGGTTTTACCAACTTACCAACCACCTGAGCTAAGCTGCAACGGTGGGCAAATGGGAGTTGTACACATGCCAAGCTGTAAAGCTTTGCTTAGCAGGCAGTATCGCCACCAAACACAACCCACTCAAGTGAACCGCGTTAAAACGCACAACAATGTGGGCTTTGCAAAGTTAAAGCAGGCGGTGAAGAAGCGACAGATCACCTCCCAGGAACCTGTTAACTCTCTCAAAAAAAAATAATATAATTCTCCTGCGCTCAGGTGTTTTGCTCCAAGGAAGGAAATAATACCTTAGTCCTTATTGTCCATGCCTAGAGTCTTGCTGTTCAAAAGATACATTGGGGTGTTTACTTTCCAAAATGGGGTCATTTTTTGGGCATTTCCATTGTCCTGGTGCTCCAGGACCTTCAAAAGTGTAAGAGGTAGTCTAGAAAATTATATGTGTAATTTATGCTCCAAGAACACCTGAAGGTGCTCCCTGCATGTTGGGCCTCTGTATGTGGCTAGGATGTTTAAAAGTCTCACACATTTGGTATCACCATACTCAGGAGGAGCCGCAGAATGTGTTTTGGGGTGCAATTTGTGGTATGCATATGCTGTGCAAGAGAAAAGAAAAGAAAAGGAAAACAAAAAAAAATCTTAATTTTGCAAAGAATCGTGGGAAAAAAATTACAACTGCAAAAAAACTCACCATGCCTTTTACTAAATACATTGGAATGTCTACTTTACAAAATGGGGTCATTTGGGGGGTATTTGTACTTTCCTGGCCTGTAATGGCCCGTACACACGATCCGAATATCGTAGGACTTTTTTCGCTTAATAGTCGCAAGTAGAAATTGAATAGGTAACTAAGGTGACAAAAATTCTCGTACGACAGAAAAAAAAAAAAAAAAAAAAAAATCGGAAGTAATGTTATGTGTTGTAATGTATTTGTATTGTATTTTCGGGTGAAAACTATACTGACTAAATGAAAATCGTACAATCTGGTATCGTACAAGGAAAATTTTCGTGCTTGTCCGATCGAATAATATCAGATGAACTGTCGTGATCGGCTCTCGAAAGTAGTGTACACACGATCCGAAAACCGTACGATTCTTCCTCGGACGACCGTTTTTGTAGGATATTCGGATCGCGTGTACGGGACATTAGTGTCTCAAGAAATGAGATAGGCCATCAGTACATCAGGTGTGATCAATTTTCAATGATTGGCACCATAGCTTGTAGAGACTAGCTTTCACAAAGACCAAATAATTGACACCGATTTGGGTTATTTTTACCAAAGATATGTAGCAGTATAAATTTTGGCCAAAATTTATGAAGAAAATTAATTTGCAAAATTTTATAACAAACGAAGAAAAATTCATTTTTTTTTACAAAATTTTCGGTCTTTTTTCATTTATAGCGCAAAAAATAAAAAAACCCCCAGTGGTGAGCGAATACCACCAAAAGAAAGCTCTATGCGTGTGAAAAAAAAAAAGACATCATTTTCATATGGGTACAGTGTTGCATGACTGAGTAATTGTCATTCAAAATGTGAGAGAACCGAAAGATGAAAACTGGTCTGGATAGGAAAGGGGTTTAAGTGCCCAGTAGGCAAGTGGTTAAATAGATCATAAATCTACAGTACATACCAAAAGAGTCAGAGGAAAAAAAAGGCTATACACAAGCCAAAATTTTGGATACACCACTGCATTTGTGTGTTCAGGCGAAACGTTAATAGCCCATTCATTTGTCAAAAAAAACAAAAAAACAAAAAAAAGAATTGCAACATAAAGAGCTGCAAAGCACTATAACTCAAGTCTGCAGCAGTCACTGCATACAATGGACATAAAAAGTCTACACACCCCAGATAAAAGGTCAGGTTTCTGTGATGTAAAAAAAGAGACAAAGATAAATAATTTCAGAACTTTTTCCACCTTTTAATGTGACCTATAAACTGTACAACTCAGTTGAACAACAAACTGAAATCTTTTAGGTGGAGGCAAGTAAAAATAAAAAAATAAAATAATATGGTTGCATAAGTGTGCTCTTCCTCAAACAAAACTTTTGATTTTATTACAGCACTCTGTCTTTTTGGGGTATGAGTCTATCAGCATGGCACATCTTGACTTGGCAATATTTTGCCCACTCTTCTTTGCATAAAGACTCCAAATCTGTCAAATTGCGAGGACATTTCCTGTGCACAGCCCTCTTCAGATCACCCCACAGATTTTTCAATGGGGTTCAGGTCTGGGCTCTGGCTGTGCCATTCCAAAACTTTAATCTTCTGGTGAAGCCATTCTTTTGTTGATTTGGATGTATGCTTTGGGTCGTTGTCATGCTGAAAGATGAAGTTCCTCTTCATGTTCAGCTTTCTAGCAAAAGCCTGAAGGTTTTGTGCCAATTTTGACTGGTATTTGGTACTGGTCATAATTTCCTCTACCTTTACTAAGGCCCCTGTTCCTGCTGCCACCACCATGCTTCACGGTGGGTATGGTGTTCTTTTGGATGATGGGCAGTGTTTTTGCACCAAACATCTTTTGGAATTATGGCCAAAAAGTTCACCCTTGGTTTCATCAGACCATGACACATTTTCCCACATGCTTTGGGAGACTTCAGATGTGTTTTTTCAAAATTTAGCCGGGCTTGGGTGTTTTTCTTCATAAGAAAAGGCTTCCGTCTTGTCACTCTACCCCATAGCCCAGACATATGAAGAGTACGGGAGATTATTGTCACATGTACCACACAGCCAGTACTTGCCAGATATTCCTGCAGCTCCTTTAATGTTGCTGTAGACCTCTTGGCAGCCTCCCTGACCAGTTTTCTTCTCCTCTGTTTATCAATTTTGGAGGGACGTCCAGTTCTTGGTAATGTCACTGTTGTGCCATATTTTCTCCACTTCATGATGACTGTCTTCACTGTGTTCCATGGTATATCTAATGCCTTGGAAATTCTTTTGTACCTTCTCCTGATAGCTTTTAAGAATGAGATCCCTCTGATGCTTTGGAAGCTCTCTGCGGACCATGTCTTTTGCTGTAGGATGCGCCTAAGAAAATACCAGGAAAGACCTACTGGAACAGCTGAAGTTTATTTGGGCTTAATCAGAGGCACTTTAAATGATGGTAGGTGTGTACCGACTCCTAGGTTACATGAGTTTGAATGCAATTGCTTAATGCTGAACATGGACACATCCCCAGTTATAAGAGGGTGTGCACACTTACAGTCTCTCACAAAAGTGAGTACACCCCTCACATTTTTGTAAATATTTTATTCTATCTTTTCATGTGACAACACTGAAGAAATGACACTTTGCTACAATGTAAAGTAGTGAGTGTACAGCTTGTATAACAGTGTAAATTTGCTGTCCCCTCAAAATAACTCAACACACAGCCATTAATGTCTAAACCACTGGCAACAAAAGTGAGTACACCCCTAAGTGAAAATGTCCAAATTGGGCCCAATTAGCCATTTTCCCTTCCTGATGTCATGTGACTCAGTGTTACAAGGCCTCAGGTGTGAATGGGGAGCAGGTGTGTTAAATTTGGTGTTACCGCTCTCTCTCTCTCATACTGGTCACTGGAAGTTCAACATGGCACCTCATGGCAAAGAACTCTCTGAGGATCTGAAAAAAAGAATTGTTGCTCTACATAAAGATGGCCTAGGCTATAAGAAGATTGACAAGACCCTGAAACTGAGCTGTAGCACGGTGGCCAAGACCATACAGCCGTTTAACAGTACAGGTTCCACTCAGAACAGGCCTCACCATGGTCGACCAAAGAAGTTGAGTGCACGTGCTCAGCATCATATCCAGAGGTTGTCTTAGGAAAATAGACATATGAGTGCTGTCAGCAGAGGTTGAAAGGGTGGGGGGTCAGCCTGTCAGTGCCCAGACTATACGCCGCACACTGCATCAAATTGGTCTGCATGGCTGTCGTCCCAGAAGGAAGCCTCTTCTAAAGATGATGCACAAGAAAGCCCACAAACAGTTTGCTGAAGACAAGCAGACTAAGGACATGGATTACTGGAACCATGTCCTGTGGTCTGATGAGACCAAGATAAACTTATTTGGTTCAGATGGTGTCAAGTGTGTGTGGTGGCAACCAAGTGAGGAGTACAAAGACAAGTGTGTCTTGCCTGCAGTCAAACGTGGTGGTGGGAGTGTGGTGGTCTGGGGCTGCATAAGTGCTGCTGGCACTGGGGAGCTACGGTTCATTGAGGGAACCATGAATGCCAACATGTACTGTGACATACTGAAGCAGAGCATGATCCCCTCCCTTCAGAGACTGGGCCGCAGGGCAGTATTGCAACATGACAACCCCAAACACACCTCCACGACGCCCACTGCCTTGTCAAATAAGCTGAGGGTAAAGGTGATGGACTGGCCAAGCATGTCTCCAGACCTAAACCCTACTAAGCATCTGTGGGGCATCCTCAAACAGAAGGTGGAGGAGCGCAAGGTCTCTAACATCCACCAGCTCTGTGATGTCATCATGGAGGAGTGGAAGAGGACTCCAGTGGTGACCTGTGAAGCTCTGGTGAACTCCATGCCCAAGAGGGTTAAGGCAGTGCTGGAAAATAATGGTGGCCACACAAAATATTGACACTTTGGGCCCAATTTGGACATTTTCACTTACGGGTGTACTCACATTTGTTGCCAGCGGTTTAGACATTAATGGCTGTGTGTTGTGTTATTTTGAGGGGACAGCAAATGTACACTGTTATACAAGCTGTACACATTAACTACTTTACATTGTAGCAAAGTGTCATTTCTTCAGTGTTGTCACATGAAAAGATATAATAAAATATTTCCAAAAATGTGAGGGGTGTACTCACTTTTGTGACATACTGTATGCGACCATATAATTTCAGTTTATTTTTACTTCCCCCTACTAAAAGATTTCAGTTTGTTTTTCAATCGAGTTATACAGTTTATAGGTGACATTAAAGGTGGAAAAAGTTCTGAAATGAAATATTATCATCTCATTTTTTTTACAACACAGAAACCTGACATTTTAACAGGGGTGTGTAGACTTTTTATATCTACTGTATGTGAGTTGGGATAAAAGAATGGAGCAGCAATGCAAATGTACTATGCATTGCTGTGCATTGCTGTGCGATGTGGTAATGTGAGTTATGACACACGTTATGGTGTGAACAAACCCTAAGGCCTCATTTCCATTCCGTAACATGTGTTATGTCACATGTTAACATGCGTTGTGTTAACCATTTTAGGACCAGGCCTTTTCTGGCATTTATTACATGCAACGATCAGTATTTTTTGCTAGAACCCCCAAACATTATATATTTTTTTTTAAAGCAGAGGCCCTACAGAATAAATTGGTGGGTGTTGCAATTTTTTTTATGTCACACGGTATTTGCGCAGTGGTCTTTCATACACATTTTTTCCTCAGAAAAACACACGCTTTTTTTTTTCTTATTTGAATGCAAAAAACCACTATGCATATTCCAATTTTTTGGTAAAAAGGTTACACAGAGGAGTAAATTGGTACTAAAAAGGTCTCCCTTACAAATTGCACACGCCCGTGCGACAAGAGACATAAATTTGACTATCCATAGGCGACGCTTTAAAAACCTTTACAGGTTACCAAGATTTAGATTAGGTCTGGTGATAGAATTACTGCCCGCGGCGATACCTCACATGTATGGGACGATTGCTGTTTGCGTGCATTCACCAAGATCGGTGTGATCAAATGTTTTCCATTTTTAAAAATGGTGCAGCTTACACCTGGGTAACCCAGAAGTGATGTAAGGTCAACACTTCTGGATGGAAGCACCAAATGCACCAAAATTTCGGCTGCTTAAAAATATCGTCCAAAAATGGTGTTATCAGCATTTTGTCAATAAGAGAAAAAAACGTGCCGATAATGGCGCCAAAAACGCACTCGAATTTGCCGCAATTTTGCTGTGCATATGGTGTGATTTTCATAGGTCATGTAATTCAAAAACGACATCAAAAACGTAACAGGCTGCATTATTGATGCATTTTCAATGCACTTCAACGAAGTGGTGAGTTTTTTTTTTTTTAACGGACCAAAAATGCAGCAAGCAAGATTTTTAACAGAAGTGCAACAGACCCGTGTAAAAATGCCAATCATGGCCGACAATCAATTCATATTCATTTAAATTCATGATATTAACAAGTCTAATATAATATAAATCATATATAAAAATATATATAATTTTTTTTAAAGCTGTCATTTTCGGTTTTTGGCCGAGTGCATCCTGCATTTTCGGTACCAAAATTCCCATTTCGGTGCACCTTTACTTCCGGGTCTCTATATCAGAAGCAAACAGAGCGGTTCTGTTCTTTGTTCGCCTCTTTGTCCCGGTGGAAGGCAGCGGGGAAGGGGGTGGAGACAAGTCCCCTTCCACTGCCCTTGTAAAAGCAACCCAGCGGCTACTTAGTTGCTAGGGTTGCTGTTACAAAAGAGCTGACCGTCGGCTCTGAAAAAAAAAAAAAAACACAACGGGACGATGCCTGCACCAATACATATCGGCCTAAACTGAGAAAGAAATTAGTTTTTTAATATATTTTTTGAGGATATTATAGCAAAAAGTAAAAAAAATTGCTTTTTTTTTTTTCAAAATTGTCGCTCTTTTTATGTTTATAGCGCAAAAAATAAAAACCGCAAAGGTGATCAAATAACACCAAAAGAAAGCTCTATTTGTGGGGAAAATAGGGCGTCAATTTTGTTTGGGTGCAACGGCACACCGCCGCGCAATAGTCAGTTAAAGCGATGCAGTGCCGAATCGCGAAAAGTGCTTTGGTCAGGAAGGGGGCAAATCCTTCCAGGGCGGAAGTGGTTAAGGATACTTTAAAAAAAAAAAAAGGATTATTTTTCCCTTGATCATTTAAACTGTGGGTTTTATTGTACCACCCTATGTAGCAGAGCCTCTCCGTCTATTTGCATGTTTCCTGCACGTTGGTGGGCAGGCAGCTCAAGCCAAACAGGGTCTTCAAATTTAATTTTTAAAAATTTAGATAAGTGTTTAGCTTCAGAAACCCGTCACTGATCATGTCCGATCACCCCTGTCTAATATTTATAGGTAAGCTTACGAACATCAAACTTGCCAGAAAGATGAAGAAATATGTGCCATTAATTGGCTTTGATGTAAAAAGAACAGATTTCTTTAAACTTCTAAGCTGATCAACCAGAACTTTCATGAAGGGAAATTTTTTTTTTTTACCGAAAAGAGCAGACAAAAAAAAAAAATCATGTTTTTTTCCCTTCAAGTCACTGGTAACTTTTGCAGCTGCTGATTAGAAAAACGCCTTTAATTTCCTCCAGCTAAAAACACGCGGGCTCAGAAGTAATGGAGGTGTTGAGGGAACGCAGCGGGACACCCAGTAATTATACTCCTCCTGCAACTATTAAAAGTCATTATACAGCACATGATGAATTGCAGCGCGCCAGAAAAACAGACAAGAGTCCTATTGCAACATCGGAAGGGTCAAAATCAAATAATTAAAGTATTTGTAAAGCTGGTGACTCCAATAAGTAATTAAAGTGATAAAGGCGCTCTCATCGAGCAAAAATGTAAATAGGACAAGCACTTCATTTACAGCTCCCATGTTCAAACATGCGAGGAAGGGAAGAGGAATGGCAAATTCAAGAGAAAGGCATTGGGATAGTATAATCTACACCCACAACCACCAACAACAAAAAAAAATACATAAAACCGCATCTGCAACACACAACTTACAGGCAGCTGACACCATAAATTGAAAGCCATGGGACTTCTCCAACTATTTTGGAAAAAAGAATAAAACAAGCTCTTTTTGTGTTGCAGTATGAACCGTTTCCATAATGTGAGCTGTGCTTCAAAAGGAAAAAAAGTATATCACACGGAGTGAAAAAACCTTTACAGCCCATGTCCAAGCAAACTAAACACCCCCCCTCCTGCCCATTCTTTATTTTTTCAAACTAAACTTCCCAGACCCCTTTCTAATCATTCAATAACACCATTATGTGTCCCTCGCCAATGCATTTTTCTGGAAGTGGCGACAGAAGAACCAACATTGCAGTCCATGCCTGCCGCCAACTGGTTCTGTGGTGCCAAGTCACCGCAATGTTGCAGTACTGTGGAGCCTGTGAGGACCGGCTGATGTGAAGTGTCCCCATCGATCACATATTGACTTAGGCCAGGGGTCTTCAAACTTGCTACACGAAAGGGACAGTATCCTGTCCTTCAGATTTTAAGGGGGCCTGACGGTGGCCACCTGGAGTAGAAAATGCCCCAGTGTGCAGCTACAGGCTTGGTAGTCAGTTGGAAGAGGAATCATGCCCCCATCACTGGGCGGCAGCAGAAGGAATCGTGCGCCCATCGTTGGGCGTCAGTGGAAGGAATCGTGCCCCCATCGTTGGGTGCCAGCGGAAGGAATCGTGCCCCCATCGTTGGGTGCCAGCGGAAGGAATCATGCCCCCATGGTTGGGCGCCAGCGGAAGGAATCGTGCCCAAACCGTTGGGCGCCAGCGGAAGGAATCGTGCCCCAATCGTTGGGCGCCAGCAGAAGGAATCGTGTCCCAATCGTTGGGTGCCAGCGGAAGGAATCGTGCCCCCATCGTTGGGCGTCAGTGGAAGGAATCGTGCCCCCTTCGCTGGACGTCAGCGGAAGGAATCGTGCCCCCTTCGCTGGACGTCAGCGGAAGGAATCGTGCCCCCATCGTTGGGCGTCAGCGGAAGGAATCGTGCCCCCATCGTTGGGCGTCAGTGGAAGGAATCGTGCCCCCATCGTTGGGCGTCAGTGGAAGGAATCATGCCCCCATCGTTGGGCGCCAGCGGAAGGAATCGTGCCCCCATCGTTGGGCGCCAGCGGAAGGAATCGTGCCCCCATCGCTGGGCGCCAGCGGAAGGAATCGTGCCCCCATCGCTGGGCGCCAGCGGAAGGAATCGTGCCCCAATCGTTGGGCGTCAGTGGAAGGAATCGCGCCCCCATCGTTGGGCGTCAGTGGAAGGAATCGTGCCCCCATCGTTGGGCGTCAGTGGAAGGAATCGTGCCCCCATCGTTGGGCGTCAGTGGAAGGAATCGTGCCCCCATCGTTGGGCGCCAGCGGAAGGAATCGTGCCCCCATCGCTGGGCGCCAGCGGAAGGAATCGTGCCCCCATCGTTGGGCGCCAGTGGAAGGAATCGTGCCCCAATCGTTGGGCGCCAGCAGAAGGAATCGTGCCCCAATCGTTGGGCGGCAGCGGAAGGAATCATGCCCCAATCGTTGGGCGTCAGCGGAAGAAATCGTGCCCCCATCGTTGGGCGTCAGTGGAAGGAATCGTGCCCCCATCGTTGGGCGTCAGTGGAAGGAATCGTGCCCCCATCGTTAGGCGTCAGTGGAAGGAATCGTGCCCCCTTCGCTGGACGTCAGCGGAAGTAATCGTGCCCCCTTCGTTTGGCGTCAGTGGAAGGAATCGGGCCCTCATCGTTGGGCGTCAATGGAAAGAATTGTGCTCCAATTGTTGGGCGTCAGCGGAAGGAATCATGCTCCAATCGTTGGACGTTAGTGGAAGGAATAGTGTCTTGTATCGGTGGGAGAATTAGTGCCCCCAGGGCTGGATAAAAGGCAAGCCAATGGCTGCAGTTTGGAGACCACGGACCTGGGCAAACACCTGTACACTGTGCAATCCAAAAGATTGAAGATTCAAGACTGGTGTATCACATGTCCATGGAGTTAAGTAAAAAGGGCTTTGATGAAAATTGATTTAACTACAATAGAAATTGATCAGAGGGAAGGAGAGTAGGTGTTCAGAGAACAACTTTTATGAAAAAATCTTGCATCAATAAGCCATTTTTTTTCATTGAAACATAGTCCAGCATTTTGGTACTTAAAGCACAGTACAGTAGACGTCTCACACTTTTTACCTTTTTGGGCATGCATGCCATGAAATTGCATTTAAATCTCCACTTTCCACCAAAACAACTGCATAAATGATAGTAGTATAACTTTTTTAATGCTGCATAATATTTGTGGTACTGTTCATCAAATCTATACAGTATAAAAAAAAAAAAAAAATGAAAAAAGAAATCTGCAAAGACTCCGTTAAATATTATAAAAGATCAGACTGTGTCAAATAGATAGATACCCAATATGTCAAGTCCCAAAATGGCAAAAAATTACAATACCCAAAATTGTCTATATAGGGCATTTTGAATGCCTTTACAGCTCATACATTTACAGTAAAGCATGTGATGGTCCTAGAATTATTTCTCAGTCCAGCCTGCAAGGCCATACCCAATATGTATTAGGCCCCATTCACACCTATGCATTTTTAGTGCTTTCTGCCGATTTGCACTGCAGTCCATTTGCCATGGTTTCCTATGGAACACGTTCTGTAGTGCAAATCTGCAAAATGCAAAAAGCACTAAACATGCATTATGTGTGAATCCAGCCATATGGAGGAGAAGGACCTTTCATTCATGGCCTGTCCTCCATTCATAGAAGCTATAGTACATCTTCTATAAATGGAGGAGTGAGGCGCAAAGGGTGGGCATAGTTGGCACTCATGAGTGCAAATGACGGGTACCTCAGCTCATTTAACCCTTACTGCACCAGGAGATTTCAGGAGATGGAAGACTTCTACTAATTCAGCTGTGCTGATTTTTTTTAAACATTTCTGACTAAACTTACACTAATGCCCTGTACACACGATCGGACTTTCCGACAACAAAACCGTGGAATTTTGTTCGAAGGTTGTTGGCTCCAACTTGTCTTGCATACACACGGTCACACAAATGTTGGCCAACAATTACGAACGTAGTGACATACAAGAGGTAGAGCTGGGCGATTGCCTCCAAAAAAAACTCGATTCACGATTCAAATTTTTTTTTTTTTTGATGGACACTGCGCCGGTCCTGAGGAGCTGCGGGCAGGAGTTTTTAGGCGAGGCCACGGCGTCCGGCCTCACGGACTAGGCCGAAGCCACAGCCTCACCTGAAAACTCTTGCCCGCAGCTCCTCAGGACCGGCACAGTGTCAGCGCCGATCCTGGTGATAAAAAAAAAAAAAAATCGATTTGCTGAAAATTTAAATCAATTTGACCTCTCAACTTGATTCAAGATTCAAATCGATTTTTTCCCCAGCCCTAACAAGACGTATGCGATATCTCCATTACGAACACTAGTTTTACAAGACCAAGCGCTTCCGGCTCGTACTTGATTCCGAGCATGCGTGGACTTTTGTGCATCGGACTTGTGCGCACACACGATCGGAAAGTCCGACAACAAAACTTTGTTGGCGGAAAGTTTGAGAACCTGCTAGTCAACATTTGTTGGTGGAAAGTCCGACAACAAATGTTTGATGGACAGTCAAACTTTCTGCCAACAAGCTCACATCCAACAATTGTTGTTGAAAAATCCGAACAGGAGTGCTGGACGATTCCTGTCCGAATCGCATGCCGTTACCCCCCATCGCTCCTGTGTGAACCCAGGCTCGTCCAAGTGACTTCAGCCTAGGTTCAGGTGGGGGGGGGGGGGACCACATGTGATTGTAACAGGAATCACACCGCATTCTTGTTCAAATCACGTGACTCTTTGCAGTGCAATTTGAGTACATTTATTTTGTATGGGCTCAAATCGCACTGCAAAAGGGAACGGTTTCATGCACGAGTACTCGTGCAAATGCTAATTATCGGCACCCATACCAGTTACCGTTGCAACCCTAGTATCCGCTGAAAGATACGCTTAAAGCCACCAACATTTTAGACAAATTTGGAGAAGACCTTTTGCTGTTCCAGCAGCTCTGTAGAAAGCTAGTTCTGTAAAGACATGGTTTAACGAGTTCGGTGTGGAAGAACCCAAGTAGACTGCACAGAATCCTGACCTCAACCATACTTAGCCCTCCTTGGAGTAAATTAAAAGGTCTACCTGACCTCAAAAATGTTCTGTTGGCTGAATGGGAACAAATTTGCTTTAGATACCTCAAAATACTACGAAATGCCTTCTTAGAAGAGTGGCAGCTGTTATGCCCCGTACACACGGTCGGACATTGATTGGACATTCCAACAACAAAATCCTAGGATTTTTTCCGACGGATGTTGTCTCAAACTTGTCTTGCATACACACGGTCACACAAAGTTGTCAGAAAAACCTGATCGTTCTGAACGCGGTGACGTAAAACACGTACGTTGGGACTATATAGCTTTCGTCTCCTAATTTATTCTGAGCATGCGTGGCACTTTGTGCGTCGGAATTGTCTACACACGATCGGAATTTACGCAAACGGATTTTGTTGTCGGAAAATGTTATAGCATGCTCTCAAACTCTGTGCGTCGGAAATTCCGATGGAAAAAGTCAGATGGAGCCCACACACGGTCGGAATTTCAGACTACATAATCCGATCGCACATATTCCGTCGGAAAGTCCGACCGTGTCTACAGGGCATTATAGTCACAAAGTAGTGATCTATACCAATGTACTTTTTTAGAATGGGTCCAACAAGCTCATAACATACCACAAACTTTTGAACACATAACTGCAATACAAGATCCTGCCATGAAGATTCTTGCCTAGGAAACGTCCTCTTATAAAAAGAGATGGCACGCTCTGCCCATCTCCCAATTTTCCTACTGCATGGTCACCCTGTCAAGCAGGCTTCAGGTGGAGAGTATGGTCTAGTTCACAAAAGGGCTCAGCTTGTATAACAGCAGTGTGAACAGCAAGATTTTACCAAAGCATTTTCCGAGCTTCCAAGCTTTGTTGAAGCTTTCAAAGCACTATTCAGCTCCAGTTTGGGAATATTAAAAACAGTTCTTAACCCCTTGACGCCGACTTAACACAAATATGCAGCCTTCGGCTTCAAGGGGTTGTACTGGGGTGATGCCTGCAGCTGCACGCATCACCCCAGTACCGTGTTTTTTTTTTTGTTAGAGTGGACGCTCGGCTTTCTTGTAACAACCGATGCGGATAAACAGCCGCTCGGCTGTTAGTACAAGCAGTGGGGAGGGGACATCCCCTTACCGCGGCTCGTCCGGGCTCTCCTGTCCCGCCGGCTGGCCGGAGATCCGAACAATGCCGGAATCAGCTTTGATCGGGTCTCAAATCTAGTGACCCGGAAGTGATGTCATGACAGTGTTAAAAAAAAAAGTTTAAACTACCGGTAGTTGCCGACCAGCTGCCGTCGTTATACGGAGACAGGTTGGCTTTCCTGCGGCTCGCTCAGGCGGGAGCTTGCTAGCGGGACGGGCGGACATGATGTCCGCCGGCGACCCGCGATCGCCTATTACAGAGGCAGAATGGGGATCTGCCTTTGTAAACAAGGCGGGATCCCCAGTCTGATAGGGGACATGATAGTTCTACTGTTCCCCGTGATCAGGAACAGTGATTTCTGTCATGTTTCAGTGAGCCCATCCCCCCCTACAGTTAAAACACGCTGAGGGAACACATTTAACCCCTTGATCGCCCCCTAATGTTTAATCCCTTCTGTGCCAGAGTAATTTTTACATTGATCAGTGCATTTTTATAGCACTGATTAATGTAATGTCACTGGTCCCCAAAAAGTGTCATTTGGGGTCAGATTTGTCCGCCACAATCCCGCTAAAAATCGCAGATCGCCACCATTACCAGTAAAAACAATAAAAAAATAAAAGTCCCTAAATCTATCCCATAGTTTGTAGACGCGATAACTTTTGCGCAAACCAATATGCGCTTATTGCAATTTTTTTACCAAAAATATGTAGAAGAATATATATCAGCCTAAACTGATGAATAAATTTGTTTTTTTATATATTTTTTTGGATATGTATTTTAGCAAAAAGTTTAAAAAAAAAAGTCTTTTTCTTCAAAATGTTCGCACTTTGTTTATATAGTGCAAAAAATAAAAACAGCAGAGGTGATCAAATACCACCAAAAGAAAGTTCTATTTGTGGGTAAAAAAGGACGTCAATTTTGTTTGTGTACAGCGTCGCCGCAAACGTGCATTTGTCCGTTAAAGCGACGCAGTGCCGAATCGTAAAAAATGGCCTGGTCATTAAGGGGGCAAATTCTTCCAGTCTTTAATCGGTTAAAGTGCCCCATCCCTCCATGTTTGCGTGCAGAAGCGAACACACACATAAGTCGTGCCCACAAGTGTAAACAGTGTTGAAACCACCCATGTGAGGTATCGCCGCGAGTGCAATAATTCCAACGCAAGACCTCCTCTGTAACTCTAAATGGGTAACATGTAGAAATTTTTTTGGTCTATGGAGATTTTTAAGTAGCATAGTTTGCCGCAAGTGTGCGCAATTTTAACCACTTGCCTACCAGGCCAATTCTGACATTTCTCTCCTACATGTAAAAATCATAATTTTTTTGCTAGAAAATGACATAGAAACTCCAAACATTATATATTTTTTTTTAGCAGACACCCTAGGGAATAAGATGGCGGTCGTTGCAACTTTTTATCTCATTCGGTCTTTACACACCAATTTTTCACTAAAAAAAAAAAAAAAAAACAGTAAAGTTAGTCGAATTTTTCTGCATAATGTGAAAGTTAATGTTACGCCGAGTAAATAGATACCCAACATGTCACGCTTCAAAATTGCACATGCTCAGGGAATGGCGCCAAACTTCGGTACTTAAAGATCCCCACAATTTTTTACAGTTTACCTGTTTTGATTTAGAGGAGGTCTAGCGCTAGAATTATTGCTTTCATTTTAACGTTCGCGTCAATACCTCAAATACGTGGTTTGAATGTCATTTACATATGTGGGCGCGCACGCAAGCGTTCGCTTCTGCGAGCGAGCACGTGGGGACAGGGGTGCTTTAAAAAAAATATATTTTTTTTGTTGTTAATTTTACTTTTGCTTTTCTAGTTTGATGCTTTTTTTCCATTGATCACTTTTATTCCTATTCCAAGGAATGTAAACATCTCTTGGAATCGGAATAGTGCGTGACTGGTCCTCTTTACAGTGAGATATGGGTGTTAATAAGTCCCCACATCTCACCTCTAGGCTGGGAAGCCTGAAATAAAATTAAAAAAAAAAAAAAAAAAATCCTGGCTTCCCAGCCGAGGCGGCGGCATTTTTTCGAATGCATAGGCTGGGTGTGACGTCATAACATTGCGCCCGGCCTCCGAACGATCATAGAGACTCCGGGGACCATCTGGACCGCCTTAAATCACTATGGTCAACATCCGGCGCCGGTCGGTTCGCCGATCGCAGGGGCAAGCCGTGAGAAGCACCGAAGTACAGCGGGAGGGGGGACGTCCCCTCCCACCGCCTATAAGAATGATCAAGCAGCTGAACAGCCGCTATGATTGTTCTTACGGTGAAGGGAATCCCTGGCTCTAAAAGAAGATATCTGAATGATGTCTGTAACTGCACCCATCATTCAGATATCACCGCTCAAAGTTGACAACTGTTAAAGCATGACACTTTGGGTATCCATTTACTCAGCGTAACAGTATCTTTTACATAATACAAAAAAATTGGGCTAACAAAACAGTTTTGTTTGCTTTTTAATTCTTGAAAGTGTATTTCTTAAAAAAAAACGCAATTGAAAGGCCACTGCGCAAATACAGGGCGACATATAATATTGCAACGATCACCATTTGATTCTCTAGGGTCTCTGCTAAAATATATATATATATATCTAAATATAATATCTAAATATATAATTTAGATATGTCTATATATAAAATGTTTGGGGGTTCCAAGTAATTTTCTGGCAAAAAAAATGCTGATTTTAACTTGTAAGCAACAAGTGCCAGAAAAAGGCTTAGGCATGAAGGGGTTAAAGTAGAACGTTGGTCAGAAAATGAAGTCCTGCTAGATCACTTCAGGCCACCCCCTATTGCAGGTATAGCTATGTAAAACATTAAAAATAAGTGCCTATACTGTTTAAAATCCAGTAATGTCTCACCCTATAAATGTGTACATAGACCACACTGCCAAAAAATGCGAATCAAGATTATAAAACTGTTTTTCCACATTTAAAAAGTGCAAAAAAATAAAAACACCACCAGAAAACACAACTATTGTCCAATTTATTAATAAGTCCCATTCAAATAATAGCTTAAAAAAACCTTAAAAAAAAAAAAAGGTAGGTGAACAGGTGCTGAATCCATTGGTAAGAGAGAAACACGTGACCACTCTAGGTGCTCTAGGTGACCCCACATGGATGTACACTGACCACAATGAATGGACGTTCTTTTAATGGGTAGGTCCCATTGTGCTTTTTTTGGTTGGACACATTGCGTATCTGGTTACCAACTTGACCATTCACATGTACCAGGATGCGATTCCTTGCAATGTCATACACCGCCATAGAAAAAACAGTATCAGGAAAAAAAGGTCCATTGCCCAAAGCAGCGGACTTTATTAAGCCATATAAAACCTTGAAATTACACCGCACTCGCACGTATGTGTGCCTATGGACAGGCACAAGGTACATATAGGCGCTTATGGTTAAGATAGCCAACACCGCCCCGAGATCAGAAGCTGGCTTGCGCTGAAGGGATGGGATTTAACGTATCGGCTGGGGAACACCACCTCAACTAGTTTCGTCTTCAATTGGACATCTTCAGGAAGCTTCCTGAAGATGCCCAAATTACAGACGAAACAGTTTGAGAGGTGGTGTATGGCATTGGAAGGAATCACATCCTGGTACGTGTAAATGGGCGATTTGCTGATAAACTACAAAGTGGGTCCAACCAAAAAAGCAAAGTGAGACCTATCTAGTATTCGAAGGTCCATCCATTGTGGTGAATGTACATCCATGTGGGGTCACCTGGAATCGATCACATGTTTACCTGTTACTAATTGCACCAGCACCTGGTTTACTTACCTTTTGCTTTTTGAGCAACTGTTATTTTGAATGAGACTTATTGACACATTGGACATTAGTTGTATTTTCTGGTACTGTTCATTGATTCTTTTTGCACTTTTACATGTGGTAAACGGTTTAGTAAATCTCGCATTTTTGTCAGCCCGGTCTATATACACATTTATAGGCTTCATGAATGTGGAAGTTAGGACACATTTGAAGACTGCAGCAGCCATAAATCACATCTGTGACAGACTCACCCGGGACGGAGGCTTTTGGAGGACACTCTTGCCTACTAGACTATGGCATGTAAGGGAACACTACTTTATGAGAGGTGTATGAATGGGGGATGCGAGGAGTGGCCTTCTTTCTGATTCAAATCTCCACAAAATACACACTCTGGGAACTGGAGGTTCCAAATCCATACTGGGGGCCTCTATGTCTCAAACCAGCATTGACTGTAGATGTTAATGCTCCGACCACTGGGGTCCCCTGCCGTAATGTGTTTATTGTATATTTATAACTTTGTCCTCTACCTTGTCTGTGTGCAGGGGAAGAGAGGGGAGAAGAGATCCAGTGCTGTGCATGGCTGGATCTCTTCTCCACTCCCTCCCACTTCACGCAGGGAGCCGCTGGCTTCTGCTGATGTCAAACGAATGCAGCGAGCAGGAAACGGGGTGTGTGCGTCACCATAGACACACACAGCTCAGAGGTGAGCATGTACTGCGCGCCCCCATAGCAAACGGCTTGCTATGGGGACACGTGGAGGAGAAGAGGAGGGGAAAGATTGCCAGCGGGGAGCCAGAGAAGAGAAGGTTTGGAGCCGCTCTGTGTCTAACCATTGCACAGAGCAGGTGACTATAACAGGTTTATTATCTTAATTTATAGGGGAAAAAAAAATTCCCTTTAGTAACACTTGAAAGCTTGATGTTCACACTGCTCCTATACAAGCCGAAGCCGGGGTCAACTAGACCTATAAGTGGTTGTCTAAGCCCACATCACATAGGCTGAGAGACTGGAGAGTGCGACATCTGGTGCAGATGTGCATGGCAGCCAATCAGCTTCTAACTTCAGCTTGTTCAATTAACCACTAACCAACCAGCCGTAGCAGCTATACTGCGGCAGGTTGGCTCGGCAAATCGCCGTAGCAGTACGTCGCTCCTTTAAGACGGGACAGCAGGTGCACGACCGTGCCCGGAGCATGTCCCCGGAGCCGATGCACGTGCCTGGCGGGGGCGCAATAACCGCCGGGCACCCGCGAATGCTCGTGACAGAGCGAGAACCGGGATCTGTGTGTGTAAACAGACAAATCCCGGTTCTCTCAGGGGAGAGGAGACAGATCGTGTGTTCATACTAAGTATGAAGACCGATCTCTCTCCTCCCCTAGTCAGCCCCCTCCCCCTACAGTTAGAACACACCCAGGGAACACAGTTAACCCCTTGATCGCCCCCTAGTGTTAACCTCTTCCCTGATAGTGACATATACAGAGTGATCGGTGGCTATTTATAGCACTGATCGCTGTATAAATGTCAATAGTTTCAAAAAAAGTGTCAAGCGTGTCCGATCTGCCCGCCGCAATATCGCAGTCCTGATAAATATCACAGATCGCCGCCATTACCAGCTAAAAAAAAATAAAAATAAAATAATAAAAATGACAAAAATCTATTGCGTATTTTGTAGACGCTATAACTTTTGCACAAACCAATCAATATACGCTTATAGCGATTTTTTTATAAAAAATATGTAGAATACATATCGGCCTAAACTGAGGAAAAAGAATTTTTTTTTTTTTTATACTTAATTATAGCAAAAAGTACAAAATAGTGTTTTTTTCAAAATTTCGCTCTTTTTTTGTTTATAGAGATGATCAAATACCACCAAAAGAAAGCTTTATTTGTGGGAAAAAAAGGACATAAATTTTGTTTGGGTACAATGACGCACAACTGCGCAATTGACAGTTAAAGCGACGCAGTGCCGTATCGCAAAAAATGTCCTGGTCAGTCAGGGGGCAAATCCATCCGGGCTGAAGTGGTTAAAGAGGAACTGCAGTCTGCTCACATAACTTGTAATAAAAACATCTTTGCCATTCTGAAGCTTCCCTCCAACCACTTTGCATATTATTTTATATATACTGCAATTCTGTACTTGCCAAATATACTGCAGAAATCTCCCTTTACCGAGTTTGGCCGCAACCATTTTAAACTGTGGGCAGCTGAAGCTACTGCCTGTTCACTTCCTGGATTTACACAGAGGCACACCTCCAGCTCTGCAGCTCTCATTGGCCTTCTTACGCCTCACCCCCCCTTCCCTTCCTGGTAAACTCTCAGGAGAGTGAGATCTGTGAATGTCATAAGGCTAATGCTGGCCATACACTAAACGAAAAATCGGCCCAACCCATTTTGGAAAAACGAATGTTCGGCCGTGAGCGCAAACGATGGTGCCATCATGTAATGACTGATAAATCGTTCAGTGGACATAAATAAATACATTTTTTTTTTTTTAAATATACCTAGTGCAGACAGTTCGGACGGGAAACACATTAACCTTTTCAATTTATTGTTTGTTAGAAAAATTCCAAACCTGTCCTTTGTTTTTTTTCGGCACAAAAAAGTCCAAACGATTATTGATTTTGTGCCCATTGACTGGCCGAAAAACGAACGAACGGTCTAAATAACTGAATTTCGGCCTATTTTTCGTATAGCGTACAGCCAGCATTTGCCTAGGCCAGGGATATGCAATTAGCGGACCTCCAGCTGTTGCAAAACCACAAGTCCCATGAGGCATAGCAAGACTCTGACTGTCACAAGCATGACACCCAGAGGCAGAGGCATGATGGGACTTGTAGTTATGCAACAGCTGGAGGTCCGCTAATTGCAGATCTCTGGTCTAGGCTAATGACCAGACAAGAAACAGGAAGTGGGCTGTATAAGGTATTTAATGGCAGAAAAAAAATGTAGATGGAAAAATGAAAGAAATGACTGAAGTTCCACTTTAAAGTGGTGTCCCGGCCGAAATTATACTTTTTAAATAAAAATACTCCTATAATACACAAGCTTAATGTATTCTAATAAAGTTAGTCTGTAAACTAAGGTCTGTTTTGTTCGTTTATAGCAGTAGTTTGTTATTTTATAAACTTACAGCAGGTTGTGGCCATCTTAAGTGTGGGCATCTGAAGCCAGACTGTATTTCTTCCTGGATCTCATCCTTGCAGATCTCGCACATGCTCAGTGCAGCACAAGCAGTGTAATAGGTTTCAGGTCAGGTTTCCATAGCAACGGCAGTGTCAGAGGAAGTTGCCACCACTTCCCAGAAGGCATTGCAAACAGGAAATGATGCGATGGGCTGCGGCCAGGGAGGAGGAAGTGAAAAATGAATACAGCAGATATACAGTAGGTGCTGAGAAAAAAAAATATCCAATTCATCTAGTGCACAGTTTAGTGAGGGAT
Organism: Lithobates clamitans; assembly: GCA_037952925.1. NCBI lineage: Eukaryota > Metazoa > Chordata > Amphibia > Anura > Ranidae > Lithobates > Lithobates clamitans. The sequence continues at coordinate 57,787 of JBBGZY010002639.1, forward strand.
GCTGAAGAGTTGTAAAAGTGGGTGGAACTCCACTTTAAGCTTTGACAAAAAAAAAAAGTTCAAAGCCGATTGGTTTCTATGCAGAGCTGCACCAGATTTTGCACTCTCCAGTTTTAGTAAATCACCCCCACAGTCTACTGTTGTCACCAACATAAACCAAACCTGAGAATTGCCATGCAGCCATCTCTGGAGTTGATGTATGCAGGAGACTGACAGCACTGAGAGGCTTCTTTTTCCCCCCATCTATAGTATTTGGTTGGGGCAGCGTTTCTCCAAGTCCAGTCCTCAAATCGCTCCAACAGGTCATGTTTTCAGGATTTCCCTCACATGAAACGGCTGTGGTAATTACTAAGGCAGTGAAACTGATCAAATCACCTGTGCAAAATAACGGCAAGCCTGAAAACCTGACCTGTTGGGGGCGCCTTGCGGACTGGAGTTGAGAAAACACAGTTTGGGGTTCTGCCTCTAAATCCTTAACAAAGTGAAAATATGTTATGTGTTTTGCATAGCTTTAGCAACGATCTGATTCTACTTTTTTTTTTTTAATCTCAGGATGCCATTTAGGAAAGGCCGCGCTTCTCCTTCAACACCCGCAAGCATACAAAATACCGCAACTGCTATACACAAAGTTCCCAAGTAACATGTAGCGCTCCCCCCCCCCCCTCGAACCCACATCGTTTAGCTCTAATTAAATGCTCCGAGACCCCTGGACTGACCTTTCCAACGGGAGACAAAAGCCGGAGATTACAAAAAGCCAAAATGAACTGATGCTGGAGAACCGCCCCCCCCCCCCGAGCGCGGACGGAAGGGGGGGGCGGTGGGGGCGCAGTCGCCGTGTCTTAAAAAAACTGCAGTGACAAACCTTCGCTCCCCGAACGCCGCTTGGGGGAAACGAAACGCCATTCTCCAAATGTTCAGGTGTAATTTCTTTTTTTCCGCGAGAACGGTATTTATAAAAAAAAAAAAAAAAAAAAGGAAAAATAACCGCCCCGGCGGGACAGCGTCACGCCACTACGACCCTGCAGCGGCTTCCTGTTTATAGGTCACGGGGGCAGTAAGTTATTAAAACAGAACGCTGTTCCGTGCGTGGCATCGAACGCCAATTAACGATTACCGCAAGAGGGGGAAAAAAATAAATAAATAATTAATTAAAAAAATAAATAAATAAAAATAAAAGAAAGTTCTGGTGGATTTTACGGTTTTCTCCCTTCTCCTGGATCTGAGTGCAGCATTATAAAGATGTCCGATTTTTTTTTTTTTTTTAAAACATTTAAAATTCAAATTGTCTTGAGAACGGGATTCATCTAAAATTTATTCGCAGAGACTGATATTTAGCCGGCTGCTAATCGGAGCCGATTGCTCTTATACGCGAGCTTTATTCAACTTTCCAAAGGTTTGAGAACACAAAGGATGACATTTCGGGTGCCGGGCTCGAGTGTGTCATTAAAATGAGATTGAAGCGGGAACATTTGCACTTTCCGCAGAGAAAGCTTGGGGTTTGTTAGGGAGATGGCGGCCGCGGCGGAGGAGGGAGGAGGAGGAGGGGGAGGGGAGGACGTGTCAGGGAGCCGGAGACTGAGCATCTCCCCTTATTCTCCATTGAAGGAGCGCCTGCTTTTAGATAACAGTGGGCCAGAAATAACGTAGTGCATTACTCTGACAGTATCTCTACACTCCTTTCACAGCACACATTTACAGATATGGAGTTGATCTGAAAGTTTTTGATGCAGCTTTCGCATTTTTTTTTTTTTCTTTTAGGGTTTTTGCTGTTCCATATTTCTATCATTGCGCTTTGTATTCAGATGCAGAGATTCTCCTCTCCAGTGGCTGTACGTATGTCAGCCCTCTTTAACCACTTCAAAAGAGGAACGGCAGTCTGCTCACATAATTGGTATTAAAAACAATCTCTGCCATTCTGAAGCTTCCCTCCAACCACTTTGCATATTATCTTATATATACTGCGATTCTGTACTTGCCAAATATACTGCAGAAATCTCCCTCCACTGAGTCTGGCTGCAGCCGTTTTAACCACTTCAATACCGGGCATTTTCACCCCCCTTCCTGCCCAGGCCAATTTTCAGCGCTGTCGCATTTTGAATGACAACTGCGCGGTCATGCAACACTGTACACAAATGAATAATTTATCATTTTTTTTCCCCCCACAAATAGAGCTTTCTTTTTGGTGGTATTTGATCACCTCTGTGGTTTTTATTTTTTTGTGCTATAAACAAAAGAAGAGTGACAAGTTTGGAAAATAAAAACACAATATTTTTGCTTTTTTGCTGTAATAAATATCCCAATTTAAAAAAAAAAAAAAATTCCTCAGTTTAGGCCGATATGTATTCTACATATTTTTGGTAAAAAAAAAAAAAAAAAAAAAAGGGTTTTCTCAGTTTAGGCCGATATGTATTCTTCTACATTTTTTTTTTTTACCAAAAATATCGCAATAAGCGTATATTGATTTGCGCAAAAGTTATAGCGTTTACAGAATAGGGGATAGATTTATGGCATTTTTATTATTATTCTTTTTTTTTTTTTTTTTTTTACTAGTAATGGGGGCGATTTGCGATTTTTTTGACTGTTACATTATGGTGGACACATCGGACACTTTAGACATTATTTTGGGACCATCGTCATTTATACAGCAATCAGTGCTATATTGCTATATATATGTGCTATATATCAGATGCATCATTTGTTTTCATGTATCTGATGTCTTTTTTAACTATTCAATATCCCAAAAACATATAGTGATTTGTACGTTTATATGTATTCTATTCGTTTTTGTAATAATAAAATTCTTTTTATTTAACAATTTTTTTAATCATTACATTGCCCCTAAAATCCCAATTTGAGGTATATATTTGGACTTTGGGGTTAAATGTGTTGCCTAGGGAGTGATTCTAACTGTAGGGGGCGGGGACTCACAAGGGGAGGAGACTGATCGGTGTTCCTCTGTACTGCGAACACACCATCGGTCTCCTCTCACCTGACAGGACGTGGATCTGTGTGTTTACTCTGTGGTCCTGCTCTGTAACGAGCGATCTCGTGTGCCCGGCGGACATCCCGGGCCGCCGGACGCGCGCACCGGCTCCCGAGTGACACGGCGCGCTGGGAGGCCGTCTGACGTTTGCTAATGAACATCTGAATGATTCAGATGAGACCAAAATTGAGCTCTTTGGCATCAACTCAACGTGTTTGGAGGAGGAGGAGGAATGCTGCCTCTCACCTCAAGAACACCATCCCCATCGTCAGACATGGAGGTGGAAAAATAATTCTTTGGAGGTGCTTTTCTGCCAAGGGGACAGGATAACTTCACCGCAGCAAACGGGACGATGGACGGGGCCATGTACTGTCAAATTTTGGGTGAGGACCTCCTTCCATCAACCAGGGCATTGAAAATGGGGTCATGGATGGGTATTCCAGCATGACAATGACCCAAAACACACGGCCAAGGCAACAAAGGAGTGGCTTAAATAGAAGCACATTGAGGTCCTGGAGTGGCCTAGCCAGTCTCCAGACCTTAATCCCATAGAAAATATGTGGAGGGAGCTGAATGTTCCAGTTACCAAACGTCAGCCTCGAAACCTTAATGACTTGGAGAGGATCTACAAAGAGAAGTGGGACAAAATCCCTCCTGAGATGTGTGCAATCCTGGGGGCCAACTACAAGAAACGTCTGATCTCTGTGATTGCCAACGAGGGTTTTTCCACCAAGTACTAAGTCATGTTGTGCAGAAGGGGTCAAATACTTATTTCACTCATTACATGCAAATCAATTTATTTTTGAAATGCGGATATTTTTGTTGTTATTCTCTCACTGTTAAGATAAACCAACCATTAAAATTATAGACTGATCATTTTTTGGTCAGCGGGCAAATGTACAAAATCAGCCGGGGGTCAAATACTTTTTTCCCCTCAATGTAGATAGGAAAGCAAATATTTACCCGTTTTAAACTTTTTTTTTTTTTCTTTTACATTTCATAAGTTACTTTGTTATTTTTTTTGCCTAGGATAATAATGTCATAACTCCCTTGAGTCCTGGGGGGGAGGGGTTTTCTCATCTAAGCACACCCTCTCCTGCATGCATGCTTGAGCTAAGGGCAGATGAATTGCAGGAAGTAAATGCTACATGAATCATTTGCCCTTACTCAAGATGGCCACGGCCTAAAATTGGGGGGGGGGGGTTGTTTTTCAACGGGCAGCAGCATTTTTAGGACTACTTAGGTTTTAGCTGAAATTCTACTTTAACCCTTTCACTGCCAAAAGCAGTTTTTGCACACATGCTTACCAAAAAAAAAAAAATCACTTTAGGCTTAAGGACTACATAACCCCCGAAAACATGTATTTTCTGAAAGCAGACACCCTAGAGAACAATATAGTGATAGTTCTCATTTTTTGTGTTACACGATTTTATCGCAAAGGTTCAGGTAATGCAAAATTCCAGTAAAATATACACAAAGGCTAATTTTAGGGCACAAAAATGCCAAAAAATACCTAATTTTTTGGGTAAAATATAAAAGATGAAGTTGTATCGAGTAGATAGATACCAAACATGTCAAACCTTAAACCTTAATCTGGGTATGCTGGCCGGGGACACTGAGAGGCGGACCTGGAAGTGACGTTAAACACGTTGCTTTCTGGGTCAGCAACAAAGGAGGGGAGGAGAGCGGATGTGTCCCCCCCCCCCCCCCTCTTCCCCTCTAACCAGGAGCACCCATGTGGGTCCCGGGGCCCGCAGAGTGACAGGAAGTGGTTCCCAAGTGACCTCAAGAGATTTGAAGCATCGAAATGCAACAAAGGATGAAAAAAGTGAGAAAAACTTTGTACTCACCGGAAAATCCTTTCCCCATTGAAGGACACAGCTTGATCATAATTAAGCAATGTCGTTTTTAGTGCCACCTACAGGAGAAATTGTGTCCATGTCTCCTGTAGGCAGCAGTATAACCCTACCTTTGTTATGATCCTTTAAAAGTATTCTCAGTCTGAAGGCACTCCAGTCCTGTAGCTTAATGAAGTTCTGATCATACAGAGTGGTGTGGACACAATAGCCCCCGGCATTGGGGTTCATTAATAACATCCTCAATTCACAAAATGTGTAGCGCCGAAAAATTTGCATGAGTAACAAACAGTGATATAAAGTGAACAAAAATTAAAATAGAAAGTCCAAAAAACAGAAATGAAAACTAAATAAAATTAGTTTTAGTTTGTGTGTTTTTAGAAACTTTATATTTTAATTTTTGTTCACTTTATATCACTGTTTGTTACTCATGTAAATTCAGGTATATTGTTATCTGTGCCAGCGGCCACTTCATCACAGCGCAGAGATATATCTTTTTAATAATAACCTCCAGCAGTGGTGTCAGCAGAAGAAATAACCCCCTGCATTGGTGTCAGTGGGCACAATAATAACCCTTGCACTATGTCTGTGGGCACAATAACGACCCCTTCATTATGTCAGTGGGCACAATAATAACCCCTGCACTGTCAGTGGGCACACAAGTAACCCCTGCATTGTAAGTGGGCACAATAATAACCCCTGCACTATGTCAGTGGGCACAGCAACGACCCCTGCATTGGGTCAGTGGGCACACAAGTAACCCCTGCATTGTAAGTGGGCACAATAACAACCCCTGCATTGTGTCAGTGGGCACAATAACCCCTGCATTGTGTCAGTGGGCACAATAACCCCTGCATTGTGTCAGTGGGCACAATAACCCCTGCATTGTGTCAGTGGGCACAATAACCCCTGCATTGGGTCAGTGGGCACAATAACCCCTGCATTGTGTCAATGGGCACAATAACCCTTGCATTATGTCAGTGGGCATAATAACCCTTGCACTATGTCAGTGGGCATAATAACCCCTGCATTGGGTCAGTGGGCACAATAACCCCTGCATTGTGTCAGTGGGCACAATAACCCCTGCATTGCGTCGGTGGGCACAATAACCCCTGCATTGCGTCGGTGGGCACAATAACCCCTGCACTATGTCAGTGGGCACAAAAATAACCCTGTCACTGTGTCAGTGGGCACAATAACCCCTGCATTGTGTCAGTGGGCACACACGTAACCCCTGCATTGTGTCAGTGGGCACAATAATAACCCCTGCATTGTGTCAGTGGGCACAATAACCCCTGCATTGTGTCAGTGGGCACACACGTAACCCCTGCATTGTGTCAGTGGGCACAATAATAACCCCTGCATTGTGTCAGTGGGCACAATAATAACCCCTGCATTGTGTCAGTGGGCACAATAATAACCCCTGCATTGTGTCAGTGGGCACAATAATAACCCCTGCATTGTGTCAGTGGGCACAATAATAACCCCTGCACTATGTCAGTGGTCACAATAACACCCAGCATTGGTATCAGTGGGCACAATAACAGCACCCAGAAGTAGTGTACATAAAACACAATAGAAGCCCCTCCCCCCAGCCCCTCCCCTCCAGCCACTGATGGTCATGGCAATGAAACCTAACCCCCTTCCCATTGGTGATAACCACGTGCCATCACACCCTCCTGTGCCGCTCTCTTGCTCCCCCAGGCTGGGACTTCTTCTCTACTGTGTACTTGTCTCATTCCAGAGCACTAAGTGACCTTTCTGTTCGCTGTGTCCTTCCTCTAGTATTAGGATGAATCAATTCTGACAAGTTTTCCTGACACCAAGAGAAAAATGGTGACAGGGGAGGGACCTCCAGCTGATTGACAGCCTCAGCTCTGTTCCTGTGTGCTGTGGGGGGGGGGGTGTGTCCCTTCCCTCCAATCAGCTCTCAGAGCTCTCCTCACTGGGCTCTGCAGTGTGTAAATTTCAGCTCTCCAACCTGTTTTCTGACAGCTAAGACAAACGTTATAAACCTAGGACTTTGAATAGATTTAGAGAAGAGAAGACTGCAGATAAACAGATACAAATGTAGGAGGATTTGTTTCATCTCTGTGTATCACCGGAGGCCAGTCACTGCACTGCGTATATGGGAGGGTTTACAACCACTTTAATATATCCATAAATCTTCACAGCAAGCAGTGCAGGTACCCGAATTAGACCTGGTGTTAGCCTCTTGCAGTCCCTGTACAGCAGAGCTCAGACTGGGCGATGGAGAAGCAGAACAAGTAGCCAATCAGCTGTATGAGCACAACTTACTGGCTCTTTGTGTGACGTCTTCCACTCCCAGTATGAGCTCTGCTGTGCATTATACTTGTGATGACAAGGAGCATGCTGACAGGAGTAGAGAGCAGAGTGACCGAGTAATGAGCTAATCAGTCTGCTGCTTCTCCTTTTGCTGAATAATCACAGGCTGTGGGAGGAAAAAGACCTGTTGCCAGACACAGGGCTGTACTGTGTGGCAGAGCTGTGTAAATCTCAGAACTGGAAAAACAGAAACCCTTCAGGCAGAATAAACGGCTCCCATATACACTATATTACCAAAAGTATTGGGACACCTACCTTTACACACACATGAACTTTAAAGTGGTTGTAAACCCTTTACAACACACTTTTTTGTTACAGGTAAGGCTATAGTAAGGCTCATCTGTAGCTACCCCAGATATCTCCTAAACCGTGACCCCCTGTATCTGCCGACATCATCACCACATGTGCACTGAAGAAACGGCACATATGTGAGTGTACCGTTACCGGCAGGTCCCATGCATGGGAGTGACGGCATCGCTGCTTCAGCCAATCACAGCGCCGGAGCCCACGATACCTGGAAGTAACTCCAGGAGCGATGTCGCTGGCCGGAGCGGGGTACGAGGACCGATACCGGGGCTTCAATATCAGGTAAGTAATTCATAAAGAGCTAGTATGCTATGCATACTAGTTCATCATGCCTTTGTCTTGCAGGTTTTTTGTTTGTTTTTTTGGATCGTGGGTTTACAACCACTTTAATGGCATCCCAGTCTTAGTCCGTAGGGTTCAATATTGAGTTGGCCCACCCTTTGCAGCTATAACAGCTTCAACTCTTCTGGGAAGGCTGTCCACAAGGTTTAGGAGTGTGTCTATGGGAATGTTTGACCATTCTTCCAGAAGATTATTTGTGAGGTCAGACACTGATGTTGGATGAGAAGGCCTGGCTCACAGTCTGCGCTCTAATTCATCCCAAAGGTGTTCTATCGGGTTGAAGTCAGGACTCTGTGCAGGCCAGTCAAGTTTCTCCACTCCAAACTCCCTCATCCATGTCTTTATGGACCTTGCTTTGTGCACTGGTGCACAGTCATGTTGGAACAGGAAGGGGCCATCCCCAAACTGTTCCCACAAAGTTGGGAGCATGAAATTGTCCAAAATGTCTTGGCATGCTGACGCCTTAAGTGTTCCCTTCACTGGAACTAAGGGGCCAAGCCCAACCCCTGAAAAACAACCCCACACCATAATCCCCCGTTCATCATATGATTTAGAGGGGTACCCCAAAACTTTCGGCAATATAATGTGGACGAGCGAGTTTTCGGGTGGAGGAACTTGGGTTGAGGTCAGAGCTGTGTGCAGGTCAGTCAAGTTCCTCCACCCCAAACTCGCTCATCCACATTATATTGCCGAAAGTTTTGGGGTACCCCTCTAAATCATATGGTGAACGGGGGATTATGGTGTGGGGTTGTTTCTCAGGGGTTGGGCTTGGCCCCTTAGTTCCAGTGAAGGGAACACTTAAGGCGTCAGCATACCAAGACATTTTGGACAATTTCATGCTCCCAACTTTGTGGGAACAGTTTGGGGATGGCCCCTTCCTGTTCCAACATGACTGCGCACCAGTGCACAAAGCAAGGTCCATAAAGACATGGATGAGCGAGTTTGGGGTGGAGAAACTTGACTGGCCTAGAACACTATTGGGATGAATTAGAGTGGAGACTGCGAGCCAGGCCTTCTCATCCAACATCAGTGCCTGACCTCACAAATGAGCTTCGGGAAAAATGGTCAAACATTCCTATAGACACACTCCTAAACCTTGTGGACGGCCTTCCCAGAAGAGTTGAAGCTGTTATAGCTGCAAAGGGTGGGCCAACCCAATATTGAACCCTACAGACTAAGACTGGGATGCCAGTAAAGTTCATGTGTGTGTAAAAACAGGCGTCCCAATACTTTTGGTAATATAGTGTATGTATTTTATCTGTGAATGCGGAGTTCAGCTTTATAGAACAGAATAAAACCTTGCAGTGTGGCTCTGGTGCTGACTTCGTATATATGGAAAGCTCCTGTCCCCGCTCTGCACACTGCTATGGACCGCTCTCTACATCCAACAAACATTATCTGCACCTCCGCAGAGGCGAGACGATTTGCATAATTGATTTGACCATTAAAATGTCCATTGTACTGTATTAGGAAATATACAGTGTGCTAATTGCTCTTCATTAGGAAGCCAGGCTCGGCTCCCCGCTGCCCCGCTGAGTACTTCAGAGATTCCACACCGCGTACATGACCCGCAGGGCTGTGTGACACGCTGGGAGTAGAGAGGGGGGGGGGGGGCTGGATCGGGGCTGGAGGTGGAAGGCAGCTGTGTTATTACACCAAGAAGGGGGGAGAGGGGTGCTGTGTTAATTACACCCGGAGGGGGGGAGGGGGTGCTGTGTTATTACACCCAGGGGGGGGGGGTGTTATTACACCAAGAAGGGGGGAGGTGCTGTGTTATTACACCCGGAGGGGGGGTGTTATTGCACCTGGGGGGGTGCTGTGTTATTACACCAGGAGGGGGGGGCTGTGTTATTACACCTGGGGGGGGGGTGTGCTGTGTTATTACACCCGGAGGGGGGGTGCTGTGTTATTACACCCGGAGGGGGGGGTGGTGTGTTATTACACCCGGAGGGGGGGTGCTGTGTTATTACACCCGGAGGGGGGGGTGGTGTGTTATTACACCCGGAGGGGGGGTGCTGTGTTATTACACCCGGAGGGGGGGGTGGTGTGTTATTACACCCGGAGGGGGGGGTGGTGTGTTATTACACCCGGAGGGGGGGTGCTGTGTTATTACACCCGGAGGGGGGGGTGGTGTGTTATTACACCTGGAGGGGGGGGGTGGTGTGTTATTACACCCGGAGGGGGGTGCTGTGTTATTACACCCAGAGGGGGGGTGTTATTACACCCGGAGGGGGGGGTGGTGTGTTATTACACCCGGAGGGGGGTGCTGTGTTATTACACCCAGAGGGGGGGTGTTATTACACCCGGAGGGGGGGGTGGTGTGTTATTACACCCGGAGGGGGGTGCTGTGTTATTACACCCAGAGGGGGGGTGTTATTACACCCGGAGGGGGGTGTGTGTGTTATTACACCCGGAGGGGGGGGTGTGTGTTATTACACCCGGAGGGGGGGGTGTGTTATTACACCCGGGGGGGGGGGGTGGTGTGTTATTACCCATGGGGGGGGGTGTTATTACACCCGGAGAGGGGGGGGTGTGTCATTACACCCGGAGAGGGGGGGGTGTTATTACACCTGGGGAGGGGGGGTGGTGTGTTATTACACCTGGCGGGGGGGTTCAGCTCACCTGATGGGAAGGGACGCTCCCGGCTCCAAGGTCAGACAGAGAACGGTTCAGCTTGTCCTGCTGCTCGGACAGGTACTTCTGGTACAGGCTCAGCATCTCCTGGCACTCCCGGTACTGCTGCTGCAGAGGTGGAAGGGACGGTTAAGGAAAATTCGGAAATAAGTTTAACATGCGGCCCGCAACAACAATATGGAACAGCAAATCTAGACAGACATATACACAATGCAATAGTATTAAAGTGAACCAGTCTTCAGGTATAGAGTCTATACATGCTCAGTAATGGGTCAGTGTACCACTTACAGGTATTTACATCTTGTAGGTACACAGTACAGACAATGCCTCTATCTGCTTCTCTCTCCAGCGCCATCTTTGTTCAGGAATCACCTTGTGTACACCATATATGGCTTGAATTTTGCCCGTTTGCTAAGGCAACACCCCCACCTTCAGAATGTTATCCACCCATCAAGGCATTTCGATATTTGCATAACTCCGCCCAAGAGCCCGCCCACTTCTTGCATCAGGACTGAATGAGGACTCTTAAAGAGGAAATAAACGTCCTCTGCTTACTATAACATAAAGGTAAGCTTATAGTAAGGCTAACCTATAGGTAGCGTAAGGGATCATTTATACTTGTTTCAGCACACATTTACAGCTAGTTTACACTTGCTTCAAAACAAGGCTTCGGACAGGCTTTGTTAAAGCTTTCTGAACACCAGTCAAAGCTCCTGTCACTAAATGGTTAGCTTACAGTCCTGTTTATACCTTGCTTTTGCTTCGCTTCAAAAATTACACCCCATGTAGCTTTAGTGGTGCTTCAAAGTCTCAATAGAAGTCTATGGCAAAGCTCACCGAAGACTCAACGAAGCCCCACCAAAAGGCTCATCAAAGCCCCGCCAAAGGCTCACCGAAGCCCCGCCAAAGGCTCACCGAAGCCCCGCCAAAGGCTCACCGAAGCCCCGCCAAAGGCTCACCGAAGCCCCGCCAAAGGCTCACCGAAGCCCCGCCAATGGCTCACCGAAGCCCCGCCAATGGCTCACCGAAGCCCCGCCAATGGCTCACCGAAGCCCCACCAATGGCTCACCGAAGCCCCACCAATGGCTCACCGAAGCCCCACCAAAGGCTCACCGAAGCCCCACCAATGGCTCACCGAAGCCCCACCAAAGGCTCACCGAAGCCCCACCAATGGCTCACCGAAGCCCCACCAAAGGCTCACCGAAGCCCCACCACAATGGCTCACCGAAGCCCCACCAATGGCTAACCGAAGCCCCACCAAAGGCTCACCGAAGCCCCACCACAATGGCTCACCGAAGCCCCACCAATGGCTAACCGAAGCCCCTCCAAAGGCTCACCGAAGCCCCACCAATGGCTAACCGAAGCCCCTCCAAAGGCTCACCGAAGCCCCACCAATGGCTCACCGAAGCCCCACCAATGGCTAACCGAAGCCCCACCAATGGCTAACCGAAGCCCCACCAATGGCTAACCGAAGCCCCACCAATGGCTCACCGAAGCCCCACCAAAGGCTCACCGAAGCCCCACCACAATGGCTCACCGAAGCCCCACCAATGGCTAACCGAAGCCCCACCAATGGCTAACCGAAGCCCCACCAAAGGCTCACCGAAGCCCCACCACAATGGCTCACCGAAGCCCCACCACAATGGCTCACCGAAGCCCCACCAAAGGCTCATCAAAGCCCCACTGAAGCCCCACCAAGGGCTCGTTCGAAGCCCCACCAAAGGCTCATCAAAGCTTTACTGAAGCTCTGCCAAGGGCTCATTGAAGCCACACCAAAAGGTCATTGAAGCTCCACGAAGGGCTCATCGAAGCCCCACCAAAGGCTCATTGAAGCCCCACTGAAGCCCCACCAAGGGCTCATCAAAGCCCCACAGAAGCTCCATCAAAGGCTCACAGAAGTCCCACCGAAGCGCCAAAGGCTCATTGAAGCCTCAAGCAAAAGCAAGGTGTAAACCGCACTGTAAGCTAATCATTTTATTTAGTGACAGGAGCTTTGACTGCGGTCCAGAGAGATTTAACAAAGAGTGTCCAAAGCCTTGTTTTAAAGCAAGTGTAAACGAGCCCTTAATATCTCCTAAATGTGCACCGATTAGGAGATATTCACATTACTGGCAGCCGGTGACATCACTGGCGCATGCGCTCCAAAGGGACTGCCACCAGTGCCATTCCTTCCGAGCCCTGTGCCATGAAATGGCGGCTCATGCTCGGGAGTGACGTCATCGCTGTTCTGGCCAGTCACAGAGCTGCAGCCTGCGAACCCGGAAGCAATACAGGTGAAAATGGAAGCGGCTGCAGCGTTGACATCGCGGCTCTGGAACAGCTTCGTTTTAGGGTTCCACATAGTATGCTAGTATACCATGCATACTAGCACATTTATAAAGTTTACCTTGCAGGAAGAAGGAAAAAAAAAAAAAAGGTCGACGAGGAGTACTAAGGCTTTGTGATATGATGTTTTCAGGAAGCTGTGTACAGCACCCTGCAAGCCCCTCCCACCAGCCATGATCTGCCTGCATTGCATAAAGAAGCACAGAGACCCAATAATGACATCAAAGGATCTGAAAGGTTAAAAAAAAAAAAGTTATTAGCCCGTTGATGGAAGTATATGTAAACCCTCACCTTGTAAAACAACCCAGTCAGTTTAAAAATCGAGATGAAAGGGAAAACGTTTGCGTATAGATATATATATATATATATATATATATATATACATACACATACCCCTCTCTCTCTCTCTCTCTCTCTCTCTCTCTCTCTCTCTCTCTCTCTATATATATATATATATATATAATCTCTATATATATATATATATATATATATATCTCTCTCTCTATATATATATTTATCTATATATATATACACACACACACCACTTCAGCCCCGGAAGATTTGGCTGCTAAATGACCAGGACATTTTTTGCGATACGGAACTGTGTCACTGTAACTGACAATTGCGCGGTCGTGCGACGTTGCATCCAAAGAAAATTGATGTCCTTTTTTCCCCACAAATAGAGTTTTCTTTTGGTGGTATTTGATCACCTCTGCGGTTTTTATTTTTTGCGCTATAAACCGAAAAAAAGAGTGACAATTTTGAAAAAAAAAAAAAAAAAAAAAAAAAAACACACAATATTTTGTACTTTTTGCTATAATAAATATTCCCAATTTTTTTTTTTAAAAAAAAGCTATTTTTTTTTTCTCAGTTTAGGCCGATATGTAGAAGAATATGTATTCTTCTACATATTTTTGGTAAAAAAAAAAAAAATCCCAATAAGCGTATATTGATTGGTTTGTGCAAAAGTTATGGCGTCTACAAAAGGGGCTAGATTTATAGCATTTTTATTATTTATTTATTTACTAGTAATGGCGGCGATCTGCGATTTTTATCGGGACTGCGACATTATGGCGAACACATTGGACACATTTTTGGAACCATTGGCATTTATACAGCGATCAGTGCTATAAAAATGCATTGATTACTGTAAAAATGTCACTGGCAGGGAAGGGGTTAACACTAGGGGGCAATCAAGGGGTTAACTGTGTTCCCTAGCGTGTGTTTCTAAGCGTGTGTTTCTAACTGTAGGGGGAGGGAACTGACCTAGAGAAAATGACAGATCGTGATTCCTAGCCACTCACGATCTGTCGCTCCTCACAGAACAGAACAGGGATTTGTGTGTTTACACTCACGTCCCAGTTCTGCCTCTCGTGCCCGCGATTGCTCGTGGCCGAGAGTCATGGCGACCGTGAGCATCGACACCCCCGCAGTGCAGCGGGCGTGTGCGTCTGCTATCCCGCTTAAAGGAGCCGACTTTCAGCTACGATGGCTCGCGGGATCATGTCGACCTGCCGCGGTATATCGGCGTCGGCAAGCGATTAAAGAAAAAAAAAAAACTTCCCCCCCTTTTTTTTTGATCACATTCCCTCTATACTCAGCTGCATAAGAGCTGGGGGAGGATAAACAGCAGCTCAGTGGTCCTCCTAGTGAATGGCTGTACAGAGGAGGGGGGACAAGTCAGATCATTGGAGGAGAGCAGGCTGAGCTCCCAGCATAGTTAGACCACTGACCACAATGTGCTCTTCTGCCTAGCATGGTCAGTTTTTAATAGGAAAGCACTAGAGACTGGCAGGAACACATGCAGTGGATGGGGCCAGCTTCTTTCCACAGAAACATACCCATTTTTTCCACATTTCACGTCCCAAAGCGAAGCGAGCGTTGTAGTTTATGCTATGAGCGCGTTATATTTTTTTTATACCAGGTCTGCTTTGAGAGTAAATCGCACGGTAAACACATAAACGTATGACAGCAGAGGCGACGCAGGGGGGCTCTTCACATCCTACCAATCTGACAGGTGGAAGAGATGACGGGGTAGCTACAAGGGAGGTAAACAGCATGCTACGCTGTACTTCCTGCGTCCCCCCCGGCAGGAACGCGTCTAAGGTGAGAGCTGCCTTTTCGCGGCGTTCGCCTTAATTTCATGTTTGCAACAAATTTTCGCATGTAAAAAAAAAAATAAATAAATAAAATGAACGCGGCGTAATTCAGCTGTCATTTCCTCCAATTGCTCATAATTGTAACTATAAAAAAGATAATTTTCAGCCATATGTGCATCTGTACAGACAGCGAGTGGACAATTCCACCGAGAGGCACGCTGAACCAAACACGCCCTCTAGTGGCCAGAGTTCAGCATGAGCCGAACAAGGCGAACGGGAGGAGTCGGTTTTTGGGAGGAAAAAAAAAAAAAAAAGAAAAAAAAAAAATACCAACAACAAAGAATTGATTTTAATGTGAGAATTACGCTTCAAAAGCAGCTTTCATCACTTACGCGATGATGTATGCAAAACATCTCGGGGGTTTGGAGATGAAGGAGAAAAGTAGAAGAACGGTTTTGATGGAGAACAATGGGGTGTATTTTAGCAGCTGGAAGGCCTGCAGTAGTCTGGACCTGTAAACAGAGCAATCTATACACAGCAGCTGCTGCTTATGCTGGGCTGAGAGATAGTTATCCACTCAGATCTACAGAGATTGCGTTTTATCTCGCCGCAGCTGGTACCGTTCGCCCCATTTCCTGGCGATGCGGCCGACACTTTTGTTTGTCTACAGCCCGCCGCAGCGGTTCCCATGTCCAGATGCTGACGTCCAGCGAACATCTGGGTCCAGCTGCAGCCACCCCCTACAAGCATCTGTGCCCAGCGCCTGTGTCCTGCCCAGGACCGGGCCATTGTGCAATCAGTCCTGACAGGTGCCAGTAGGTGGCGATGGAGGGCTATGATGGCACCCACACCAAGGGCTCATTCACACAAGTGGCCAAGGAGGTGCTAAAAACCAGGAGACTGAGCCGCGGTTTTACCAAGCCGACTGCCTACCTGAACACTAATATGTAGCCACTCAGGACTGTACACGTGCCGCTGCACTGTGCTTCACATGACCAACGATCTCCAAGGTCTCATTTTGCTCAGAGCAGAGATCTAGGACTCAGTCACCGCTCTGCTCCTTAAACACTCACTGGAGTACCAGGGCAGGGGGGAGTACCAGGGCAGGGGGGGGGGGGGGGAGTACCAGGGCAGGGGGGGGGGGCGAGTACCAGGGCAGGGGGGGGGGGGGAGTACCAGGGCAGGGGGGGGGGGGGGAGTACCAGGGCAGGGGGGGGGGGGGGAGTACCAGGGCAGGGGGGGAGTGGGGACTACCAGGGCGGGGGAGGGGGGACTACCAGGGCGGGGGAGGGAACTACCAGGGCAGGGGGGGGGACTACCAGGGCAGGGGGGGGACTACCAGGGCAGGGGGGGGACTACCAGGGCAGGGGGGGGACTACCAGGGCAGGGGGGGGGGACTACCAGAGCAGGGGGGGGACTACCAGGGCAGGGGGGGGGGACTACCAGGGCAGGGGGGGGGGACTACCAGGGCAGGGGGGGGGACTACCAGGGCAGGGGGGGGCTACCAGAGCAGGGGGGGGGACTACCAGGGCAGGGGAGGGACTATCAGGGCAGGGGAGGGACTACCAGGGCAAGGGGGGGACTACCAGGGCAAGGGGGGGACTACCAGGGCAAGGGGGGGACTACCAGGGCAAGGGGGGACTACAAGGACTAGGGAGGGGACAAGCACAGCTGGCTCTTAGCCATGCGCTAAGTGGCAGAGCCAGCTGTCAATCAGGCAGCCAGGTGTATCCCGACTACATTGTTGGGATCCTTCCAGCGCCTGGAGCAGCTCTGCCCCGTTGGCTGATGGACTGTCCGCTGACTCTGGATCACAGGGGAGCAAAAGTGCACTCCCGTGATGACAAACAAGAGATGTATGGACAAAAAAAAAAAAAAAAAAAAAGCTTTGGCCACACTTCTCTTTTAAGACATAGAGCCTCAGCATTTCCAAATTTTATTTTATTTATTTATTTCAGGTACTTATAGCGCCGTCAATTTACGCAGCGCTTTACATATATATTATACATTCACATCAGTCCCTATACCCTCAAGGAGCTTACAATCTAAGGTCCCTAACTCACATTCATACCTATACTAGGGACAATTTAGACAGGAGCCAATTCTGAATTAGACATCACCAACTTCTTTCTATGGAATATTTACCCTCTTTCCAGAGTTAGAGGCACACTTAGGAACTTATCTATTACAACAAATTTAGGTGGATGCAGCATCGATCCGATGCTGCACGAGTCCCCCCCACCACCTCTGCGCTGAAAACGGAATGATCAAACACCTCTGATCACTTTGTTCTCCCTTCCGCTCTGAGCAGAGAGCGGTGACGGTCAGCGGCTCTCTGCTCTGCCCCCTCCAGTGCTCACTGGAGCGCCGGACTGTGGAGGGAGCAGCTGGCTCAGTCTCACAGCTAAAAGGCTGAGCCAGCTGCCAGTCCAGACATCTGAGTGGATCACGAATGTAAAATTGAGATCTTTCCTCAGCCTGGATCAGCTGAGTGAAGTCAGCCGACAGTGGGCTGTAAAATCCATAATGCAGCCCTCGTACTGGAAAGTCTGGAGACCCCTGGTCTAAGGCACAGCTGCTTTTGACTGATTGGTTGAACTAGATGGACTTTTTTCAGCCTGACTGTAACTATGCTAGTCTGAGGAGAGTCGGAGTGAGATTTGGCAGTATCATCCACTCACGAAAAGTCAGCAATGAGGTGAAAGTGAAATAATATTCTTCTTTATTAATAAAAAGAGTAAAAATGTGCCATAAGACAAGCAACACTAAAGCATTTCAGTCTATGAAGACCTTAATCCTAGATCTAGGATTAAGGTTTTCATAGACTGAAATACGTTAATTGTTGCTTGTCTTTTGGAACATTTTTACTTCTTGTATTATTAAAAAAGAATTTTTGCACTTTCACCTCGTTGCCGACTTTTCGCGACTGGTTGTTTATGCAAGCAGCTGGAGTCTGCTAGTCTGACATGGTGATACAACAGCTCTAGCCTGGGAACTGTTGGATCGGGTTGCAGCAGCTCATCTTTGCTTTGATTTATGGTTTGGCGGTATCCGCACAGTGCCGCTTAGCATTCTCCTTGCTGGAGAAGAAGCTGTACCTGAGGACCTACAGTGCAAGGATCTCTCTTCCTTTTTGAAGATCCGAGTTTCCTCCATCTCTCCTCCTGCTTTTTGATAATCATGATGAAAAAAAGTCCCGTTCCTCTACCAAGATGGCCATCCCCCTGCCAGTTATTAGAAAACCAGTCATCAGGGAAGCAAAAAGGCCACCCCTACAAAGACAGTGAAGATCAATACTTTTTTAGTCAGTAAAAAAGGAACGATACCACATCCCGACTGTAAAATTGGGATCTTTCCCCAGCCTGGACAGCAGGCTTTAGCAAATATTTGTAAAATCAATACTCCAAAGACATGCTGGTAGGTTAATTGGCTTCTGTCCAAAATTGGCCCTAGTATATGAATGGGGACCTTGGATTGAGGGTAGGGACTGATGTGAGTGTGCGATGTACAGGGTTAGGGACAAGGGTCAGGGTTGTAGACACACACTCACTCAGGTTGAACTGGATGGACTGGTGTCTTTATTCAACCTTACTAACTATGTAACTATCTACTATGTAACCCTCGTACTGAAAAGTTTGGAGACCCTTGGTCTTAAGACACTGCGGCTTCTGACTGCTAGTCTGAGGAGATTTGGAGAGATCAGTACTGTGCTGCTCAGTGTTCTCCGTGCTGGAGAGGAAGCTGTACCTGAGGATCTGCCGTGTAAGGATCTCTCTGCTTCATCTATACCAGAGATATGCAATTAGTGGACCTCCAGCTATTGCAGAACTATAAATCCCATGAGGCATAGCAAGACTCTGACAGCCAAAAGCATAAAACCCAGAGGCATGATGGGACTTGTAGTTTTGCAACAGCTGGAGGTCCGCTAATTGCATATCCCTGGCCTATACTATGGATATGTGCTTCCTCCACCTCTCCTCCTACTTCTTGATAATCAAAAGCCCTGCTCCTCTACCACCTCCCCACCAGTTATTAGAATACAAGTGATCAGGGAAGCAAAAGGGCCACCTCCACAAAGATAGTGAAGATCAATATTTTATTAGTCAGTAATATTGAAAGAGACCACATCCTTACTGAGCCGACATCGGGCTTTAGCAAATGTTTGTAAAATCCACAATGCAGCACACGTACTAAAAAGTTTGCAGACTTGGTCTTAAGGCACTGCGGCTTCTGACTGCTAGTCTGAGGAGATTTGGAGAGATCAGTACTGTGCTGCTCAGTGTTCTCCTTGCTGGAGAGGAAGCTGTACCTGAGGATCTGCAGTGTAAGGATCTCTCTGCTTCATCTATACTATGGATATGTGCTTCCTCCACCTCTCCTCCTGCTTCTTAATAATCAACCTGAAAAAAAAAGCCTTGCTCCTCTACCACCTCCCCACCAGTTATTAGAATACAAGTCATCGGGGAAGCAAAAAGGCCACCTCCGCAAAGACAGTGAAGACCAATACTTTGTATTCCGTAATGAAAAAGACCATATTTTATACTGGTGATCAGCCCCCCCCCCCCCCCAACACTTGTCTTTATTTGGACTTCCACAGCACAGGTCCTCTTTAGGAGTGTTTGTTTTTGGAGATGAAAACTCCACAAAAGGGCTGCCCCCATTAAACCCAAAACCTGACCACCTGTGCATTGGGTGGGGGAGGAAGGTACAAACCCTCTTGACATAAAATGATTAAACAGTGCAAATTAATAGTAAAAAAAAAAGGTTGCACAAGGTTAGCGGACAATAAATCGCAGCTCTATACACGCCACTTATAAAAGGAACTTTCTGTTTTTGCTCTGAGCGATCCCTCAGCAGCACAGCAACGCAGAACCATGAGGTCCATCTACAGCGTACGATCCATCAGGCCTGGAATTTACAGCCACGCTTCCTCACCTAAGTGACTGTTTGGCTCCAGCCTAGACCTGTCACTCGGCGCCGTACAAAGCGCAGCTAGACCGTCTCCACCAGCCTATAGGTTGGTGCGTTTCGAAGCATTCCAATAAAAAATTCATTATGAAGTAATTAACTGGTTAATTATTTATGTAAAGTCCTCCTTTCTTTGTATGCAGGAGATTGGCCCCATTATTTACAGATAACGCGGCGGGGAAGGTTCGTGTGAGGTGGCTCGAGCGCGCTCCCCCCCCCCGCCCCCGGTACGTCAGCACCTGAGCGATAAAAGCCAGGGCACGCAAAGTGTCATTTCTCCGTCAAGTATTAGTATTCACAGAAGAGTGTTTACTAAGATTTCCCTCCGGACAAAGCGGGAGAAAGGAAGAGAGATAGACTCCGGTAATCTTCCCTCCACACCTGCCGAGTATTATTTTCACTCTGTTAAAGAGCGCCAGGCTGATATGGGGAGCCAGAAACATTATACCCCCCCCCAAAATTACCATTTACATCCTAGGAGGACACAGAAGTCTGGGAACGGCGTGAAGAAAGTCTAGGAGTCTGTATTCACTAACAAAGACAAAAAATGTTGCAGGACGTCATGAAAACAGGTGAAGAACTCCAACCCGAGGGTCAGATCTTGCTTTGGGCGCCTTTACATTTGCAGCGGCTCTTGACGACACTCTGAAAAGTCATCCTTGGTGAATTGCTTTTGAGGGGGCAGCTGGCAAACTATATGTCGCCCCCTCAGAACCTGCAGAAAAAAAAAGGAGGGAGGGGGTTTTTTGGGACTTTACATGAGGCAATAAATGGGTAGATCAGGGGTAGGCAACCTCAGCCCTCCAGCTGTGGTTAAACTACAATTCCCATCATGCCTCTGCCTCTAGGAGTCATGCCTGTGATTGTCAGGGTCCTGCAATGTCTCATGGGACTTGTAGTTTCAAAACAGCTGGAGGGCCGAGGTTGCCTACCCCTGGAGTAGATTCATCCGCCTCCATCCCTATTGTTTTACAACGCCAATAGAAGGAAAGGGTTGGGACTTTAAATGAAACACAGCTAAGAAATAAAAGTTGTAAAATCACATGATGATGATGGATTCCAGAAGAACATACATTGATTAAAAGAATAACACGATAAGATAAAGAACACCTTAATTTATTATGCATAGAAATAACATGATTTACAACCAATCTAGGGACAATAGATACATTGGTATATGGTAGAGCTGCACGATTAATCGTTATCGCAATTTTTTCCCCCTTGCGATCTTGACAAAGTATTTTCCTGATTTTTTTCTATGCAGAGGATTCTCTTTTCTGCTGAAACCACAGCCGTCAAAAAAAAAAAAAAAAAAAAAACCCGGGCAGCCTGCCAATATCACAACATTCTTCAGCTGCGGAACTAAGTATAAACATTGTAACGATTTGTCATTTAGATCAAAGGAATACACTTCGGTGTGTAAATGAGGGAAATATACACTAAGGCCCCTTTCACACTTATACGACTTCAAAGTCGCACGATTTTACCGCGATTTTGCGGTCGCGATTTTGCCGCTATTTTACAGCGATTTGGGAGCAGTACTACTTTGCCACGTTTTTGGCATTAACAAATGAAAACATACAGTAGTTAGTATGAATCATAAGGGGAAACTCCACGCCAAGTTTTAAATAAAAAAACTGGCGTGGGTTCCCCCCCAGGGACATACCAGGCCCTTAGGTCTGGTATGAATTGTAAGAGGAACCCCCTACGCCGAAAAATCGGCGTGGGGGTCCCCCCAAAATCCATACCAGACCCTTATCCGAGCACGCAGCCCGGCCGGTCAGGAATGGGGGTGGGGACGAGCTAGCGCCCCCCCCCCCCCCTCCTGGACCGTACCAGGCCGCATGCCCTCAACATGGGGGGTGGGTGCTTTAGGGCATGGGGGGCACCCTGCGGGCCCCCCCACCCCAAAGCACCTTGTCCCCATGTTGATGAGGACAATGGCCTCTTCCCGACAACCCTGGCCGTTGGTTGTCGGGGTCTGCGGGCGGGGGGCTTATCGGAATCTGGGAGCCCCCTTTAATAAGGGGGCCCCCAGATCCCGGCCCCCCACCCTATGTGAATGAGTATGGGGTACATGGTACCCCTACCCATTCACCTAGGGAAAAAAAGCGTCAATAAAAAACACAGTACACAGGTTTTTTAAATAATTTATTAGGCAGCTCCGGGATCTTCTTCCGACTTCGGGGGTCTCTCCGGCGTCCGCATCTTCTGCCGGCTCCACCGCTATCTTCTGCCGCTCTTTTGCCAGCGGTGGTCCGGACCTCTGGATCGTCTTCTTCCCTCTTCTCTTCCAGAGATGTTGACACGACGCTCTCTCCAGCCAGAATAGTCTCTGTGCGCTCCGCACCGGACTTATATAGGCGGTGACCCCGCCCCCTTATGCCGTCACAGTCCCTGGGCATGCTGGGACTGTGACGTTTTAGGAGGCGTGGTCACTGGGCGATGACCACGCCCCCTTATGACGGCACAGTCCCAGCATGCCCTGGGACAGTGACCTCATAAGGGGGCGGGGCCACCGCCTATATAAGTCAGTTGCGGAGCGCACAGAGACCATTCTGGCTGGAGAGAGCGTCGTGTCAACATCTCTGGAAGAGAAGAGGGAAGAAGACGATCCAGAGGTCCGGACCACCGCTGGCAAAAGAGCGCCAGAAGATAGCGGTGGAGCCGGCAGAAGATGCGGACGCTGGAGAGACCCCCGAAGTCGGAAGAAGATCCCGGAGCTGCCTAATAAATTATTTTAAAAACCTGTGTACTGTGTTTTTTATTGACGCTTTTTTTCCCTAGGTGAATGGGTAGGGGTACCATGTACCCCATACTCATTCACATAGGGTGGGGGGCCGGGATCTGGGGCCTCCCTTATTAAAGGGGGCTCCCGGATTCCGATAAGCCCCCGACAACCAACGGCCAGGGTTGTCGGGAAGAGGCCCTTGTCCTCATCAACATGGGGACAAGGTGCTTTGGGGGTGGGGGGCCGCAGGGTGCCCCCCATGCCCTAAAGCACCCACCCCGCCATGTTGAGGGCATGCGGCCTGGTACGGTCAAGGAGAGGGGGGGGGGGCGCTCGCTCGTCCCCACCTCTATTCCTGACCAGCCGGGCTGCGTGCTCGGATGAGGGTCTGGTATGGATTTTGGGGGGGACCCCACGCCGGTTTTTTCATTTAAAACTTGGCGTGGAGTTCCCCCTCTGGATTCATACAGCACTGCCTGTCGCTCATCGGGAAAGGAAAAAAGTTTTGCTTTCCCGATCAGCGAGTCAGGCTTGTGCTTACAAAGTCGTACTGAAGTCGTGTCTATATTATTCAGGCACGACTTGCATGCTACTTGAGGGTTTAACATTGAGGTCTATGGAGTACAACTCGCATAGAAGTTGGACCAAAGTAGTGCAGGGACTACTTTCAAGTCGGCACGACTTAAAGTCGTGCCAATATGAATGGTAGTCATTGAAAATCATGGAGAATGACTTGTCATACGATTTTGCAGTACAAAATCGTGGGACAAGTCGTATAAGTGTGAAAGGGGCCTAAACCTTTTTCTTATATTTGCTTATCATTATTTTTTGCTAGAAAATTACTTAGAACCCCCAAACATTACATTTTTTTTTTTTTTTTTGCAGAGACCCTAGGGCAGTGGTTCTCAACTCCTGTCCTCGGAACCCACTAACAGGCCAGGTTTGCAGGATAACTGAAATACACTGAACTTATTCTCTCTGGAGAAGAGACGCTTGAGAGGGGATATGATTTCAATTCACAAATATCGTACTGGTGACCCCACAATAGGGATAAAACTTTTTCGCAGAAGAGAGTTTAATAAGACTCGTGGCCACTCATTACAATTAGAAGAAAAGAGGTTTAACCTTAAACTACGTAGAGGGTTCTTTACTGTAAGAGCGGCAAGGATGTGGAATTCCCTTCCACAGGCGGTGGTCTCAGCTGGGGGCATTGATACCTTCAAGAAACTATTAGATAATCACCTGAATGACCGCAATATACAGGGATATGTAATGTAATACTGACATATAATCACACACATAGGTTGGACTTGATGGACTTGTGTCTTTTTTCAACCTCACCTACTATGTAACTATGCAACTATGTTACGCCGCGAGAATCGTGATCTTTATTCTAAGTAAAAAAAAAAAGAAATTGCGATTCTCATTTTGGCCAGAATCGTGCAGCTCTAGTATATGGTAGTACAATTGCAGGGGGTTTATGGTCTACATAATTCTGTTAAATAATCATAATAAAAGAACCGTAAAAAATGTCATAACATTTATAATGTGGAATCTCAGAATCGCATGATTATATGGTGTAGCAGAAAGCATGGCTCTACGCGTTTTGTGGAGTCCTATCCTCTCATCAGGAAGCAGTTACAAATGCAGAGATCTATAATAGAAAAGGGAGACTGCAAAATGAAGAAAATGCTGGACATAAGGAAAGAAAGAAAGAACGAATATGAAGTATTACCAAACGCTCATACCTACACGTAAAGTAGATATATAATAGTATGATGTTGTTACCAGCTGGGGGCGCCATAGAGGACCAAACATCCCACGGGAGCTCAGGCCGCAAAGCCACGGAGCCAGGTAGGTGGAGGATTTTGAGATTCCACATTATAAATGTTATGACATTTTTTTACGGTTCTTTTATTATGATTATTAAACAGAATTATGTTGACCATGAACCTCAACGATTGTACTACCATATACCAATGTATCTATTATCCCTAGATTGGTTGTAAATCATGTTATTTCTATGCATAATAAATTGTTAAGGTGTTCTTTATCTTATCATTTTATTCTTTCAATCAATGTATGTTCTTCTGGAATCCATCATCATGTGATTTTACAACTTTTATTTCTAAGCTGTGCTTCATGTAAAGCCGCCTCAGAACCTGTTTCAAGCCTTAAAATCCTGAACTACAACCTCCTGCATTGGATGTGGTTGCATGGAGTTTGAGTATAAATTTTTGCCACAGAACGCGCACAAGACCCTCCTAGCTGCTGTGCTGGGTTTGGGAGACATGGCGCTAAAACCGCAGCTCAACCACCTATTATTTAAACACACCCCCCCAGGCACAAATTACAAACTTCGTAGGCAAGCTTTGTCTTTTTGTGAGTGTGGAGAGGCAGGAGGATGACGTCACGTGTTCCACCTCAGCCAATCGGAGAATACAAAGCTTCCTGTGAATAGCTACGCAGCACTGAGCCCAATTTTGTTCCTGGAGCATGAGAAGTCCCCGTCCCACTTTACCTGAGCTTGCTCTTGATCCAGCGCTGAGCATGGTGGCAGCAGCCCCGCCTCCCTTCTCACAGGATTGGCTGAAAGCAGCAGGCTCCTGTTGCTGTCAGTCAAGAACCTGTGAGCATAGAGCGGGGGAAGAGGGGGGAGAGGAGGAGGGGGGAGAGGAGGGGGGGGAGCGGGAGGGGTTGAGCCGAGCTGTACGCAAAGCAGGGAATAAAATCCATCACTTCCCTTAAAAGCAGCACACATACATTACACAAACACTGGCTAGGCACACATTTAACCCTTTGATCACCCCTAGATGTTTAACTGCTAGCCGACCAGTCGTTGCAGTTACATGGGGGCAGGTTGGCATGGCTGCGCAAATCGCCGTAGGTGTACGTCGCTCCTTTAAGACGATGCGCAATGTCAGCCGGGCACTCGCGTGTGTTCCCAGTATATAGGAACAGTGATCGGTCTCCTCCCATAGTCAGTCCCCCCCCCCCACAGTTAGAACACACCTAGGGAACACAGTTAACCCCTTGATCGCCCCTTAGTGTTAACCCTTTCGCTGCCAGAGACATTTATACAGTAATTAGTGGCTATTTTTTATCTCTCATCACTGTATAAATGTCACTGGTCCCAAAAAGTGTCAAAAGTGTTCGATCTGACCACTGCAATGTCGCAGTCCTGATTTAAAAAAAAAGAAAAAAAAATTAAAAAAACGCAGATTGCCATTACTAGTAAAAATAAATAAAAAATAATAAAAATGCCATAAATCTATCCCCTATTTTGCAGACGCTATAACTTTTGCGCAAACCAATCGATATACGCTTGTTGCGATTTTCTTTAACAAAAATACGTAGGAGAATACAAATTGGCCTAAACTGATGAAGAAATTTTTTATTTTTTCGTTTTTTTTTTTTTTTGATATTTATTATAGCAAAAAGTAAAAAATATTGTGTATTTTTCAAAATTGTCGCTCTTTTTTTTTTGTTTTTAGCGCAAAAAATAAAAACCGCAGAGGTGATCAAATACCACCAAAAGAAAGCTCTATTTGTGGGGAAAAAAAGGACATCAATTCTGTTTGGGTACAGCTTTGCACGACCACGCAATTGTCAGTTAAAGCGACGCAGTGCAGAATCGCAAAAAACTGGCCTGGTCCTTAAAGCAGGTAAATCCTCCTGGGGGGGCTGAAGTGGTTAACCCCTTCCCAGCCAGTGTCATTGATAAGAGGAGACAGCAAAGTGACAGGAGATAAACTCGTTACTGTGCTGCTTCTTTCACCGTCCAGTCACAAGATGGGATGGATCCAAGCTGACTTGGGCTCAGAGGAAGTGTGTTACATAGTAGGTGAGGTCGAAAAAAAGATACAAGTACAACCCATGTATGTGATTATATGTCAGTATTACATTGTATATCCCTGTATGTTGCAATCATTCAGGTGCTTATCTAATAGTTTTTTGAAACTATCGATGCCCCCCGCTGAGACCACCGCCTGTGGAAGGGAATTCCACATCCTTGCCGCTCTTACAGTAAAGAACCCTCTATGTAGTTTAAGGTTAAACCTCTTTTCTTCTAATTTTAATGAGTGGGCATGAGTCTTGTTAAACTCCCTTCTGCGAAAAAGTTTTCTCCCTATTGTGGGGTCACCAGTACGGTATTTGTATATTAAAATCATATCCCCTCTCAAGTGTCTCTTCTCCAGAGAGAATAAGTTCAGTGCTCGCAACCTTTCCTCATAACTAATATTCTCCGTGTTGAATGATGCTGGCCCATCAAAACCGAGGACATCTAGGTGGTAGAGCTGAAACCGACGCAACCAATCTTGTCTTGCCAAACGTGGCAAGCCTTTTCTTGATGATCTTGACCACGTGCAAAACCCACCTGACATGAAATACTGGGCAATGTCACCTTTTGCACACCTAGGCCATAAATCTGACGCGGTTTACTTTTACGTGCGTTGCCCCGTGCTGTAAATGTAAACCGCGGAACGTGCGCGTCTCTTATAAAAAAAGTGGGTTTAGTGTGCCTTTAAAAAGCCAGCATGGTCACCGGAGGAGTTTATGGGCACGCCGCTTCACGAGTCTCTCTCTCCGAGATGAATAGTTTAATGAACTTGGCATCCCTCACACAGCGCAGTGTGAGCTAAAGTGCTCGGCTCGCCTTGTTTATCTCTTTCCCCCCCCCGTAATATAAAAGATTTACTTTGCGTTCCACACCGCTGATTTGTGCTGCCGCTGCTGCAAAGCACACAGTTTACATATATTGGTTCGAATGGTAAATTTCTCCCAATAAACGCCATAAACTAACAAGGCCCAATCAACAGGGGGGGGGGGGGGGCACAATGTGCAATCTTCTTAGCGCTGCCCACCGTTCTTTCGTCGGGAGAAGAGTCGTCCTATTCTACGGCGGATCAAAAAATGCAGGACAAAAGCCACCAGCACCTTTACCGTAATGCAGCCTCTGTCATGATCGCAGCCGCTGGAAGGAGGAAAAAAAATCGATCAATTTCATTTATGTTTTTTTTTTTTTTTGGAAGCAGACAGTGTGTTCTGCCGTAAAATATAACCGCTCACGGCAACGGCCATATATTTGTTTAGATGCGCTCAAGCACACGTTGGGAAGACGTTAGGGCAATGCTTTATGGGAAATGTATGCAAAACAAGTCTGTTCCTAAGGAGAAATTACTTCTTAGGAGTAAATGGAATTTTAACGCGGCAGACCTAGAAGTGAAGGTCTCTCGCCCCCACCAGGCTCCTAAAAATGCGACTTGATGGGCCGAGTCAAAAAAAAAAAAAAATGCTGTGCCGCTGACGTGCCCCAGTAAAACACTGTATGCTAAAGTCAGCCATATAATTCAATGCAAGCCTTTCAAGTGGCCCTATTAGTAGCTTTACAAGACTGCAAGAAAAAAATTCAGGACGTGAAAATTCAGCAAAAGTATAAAAATATATATATATATATATATATATATATATATATATATATATATATATATATATATATATATATATATATATATATATATATATATATAAAAATTTAAAAGAATAATAAAAAAGTTCCTTTTTGATCATCAAAAAGCCACTCTTCAGCTCCAATCTGTGACTTTGCCTAGGCTCAGATCATGTCATCAATCTGCCGATAGCAAGAGGGAGCATCCCCCCCCACCGTGATCAGACCAACATCGTAACTATGTAGCAAAACAAAGGGTGAGGCTGGGTTCAAGCCGGTGCGAACACAGAAATCGCATGCAATTCGTATTCCCATTGCTGTGCAGATCACATGCGATGTGAATCCAGCCACACAGTTTGTATTAGGGGTGCACCGAATGGAAACCGAAAATGCAGGATGCACTTGGCCGAAAACCGAAACGAAAAATTAGTTAACCACTTAGGACCGAAAGGATTTCCCCCCCCTTAATGACCAGGCCATTTTTTTTGCGAAACGGCACTGCGTCGCTTTAACTGACAATGGCGTGGTTGTGCGATGCTGTACCAGAACAAAATTGACGTCCTTTTTTTTCCCTCCACAAATAGAGATTTCTTTTGGTGGTATTTGATCACTTCTGCAGTTTTTATTTTTTGTGCTATAAACCAAAAAAAAAGCAACAATTTTGAAAAAAAATATTTTTAACTTTTTGCTATAGTATAAAAAAAATGTAAAAAAAAAACAAAATTTCTTCATCAGTTTAGGCCGATATGTATTTTTGGTAAAAAAAGAAAACTAAAAAAAACAAAACGCAATAAGTGTATATCGATTGGCTTGCAGAAAAGTTATAGCATCTATAAAATAGGGGATAGATTTGTGGCATTTTTATTATTATTTTTTTTTTTTATTAGTAATGGCGATGATCGGTTAGTTCTGTTTTTTTTTTTTTGTCATTAAGACTGCGACATTGCGGCGGACAGATCGGACATTTTTGACACTTTTTTGGGACCGTTGGCATTTACACAGCGATCAGAGCTAAAAATAGCCATTGATTACTGTATAGATGTCACTGGCAGAGAAGGGGTTAACACTAGGGGGCGATCAAGGGGTTAACTGTGTTCCCTCAGTGTGTTCTAACTGTGGGGGGAGGGGACTGACTAGGGGAGGAGACCGATCGGTGTTCCTATATACTAGGAGCACATGATCTGTCTACTCCCCTTTTTTCTTTTTTTACTAGTAATGAAGGCAATCTGCGATTTTTAGTGGGACTGCGATATTGCGGCAGACAGATCCGACACGTTTGACACTTTTTTGGGACCAGTGACATTTATAGTGATCAGAGCTAAAAAAAGCCACTGATTACTGTACAAATGTCACTGGCAGGGAAGGGGTTAACACTAGGGGGCGATCAAGGGGTTAAATGTTCTCTAGGGAGGTGTTTCTAACTGTGGGGGCAATGTAGTGACTGGAGGAGGAGACAGATCGCTGTTCCTGGTCACTAGGAACAGCAGTCTGTCTGTCCTCCCCTGGCAGAATGGGGATCTTTCTGTTTACATTGACAGATCCCTATTCTGTCTCGCTCAGGAGCGAACGCGGGTAGCCAGCGGACATCGTGGCCCGCGGCCAAACGCATCGGCTTCGGTGTCACGCGTGCCCCCTAGCGGTCTTAAAGCGGCCGACGTACAATTGCGGTGGCTGGTCCTTAACTGGTTAAAAAATATTTATATTTTTATATAGAATTGTATTATATTCGACTTGAATTCATTTCATCAATTTAAAAGAATATGAATTTATTGTCGGACATTATCGGCACCTTTAGCGCAAGAAAAGCTCAAGAAAAGTAAATCCCTTTAAATTCTATGTGTGTCTTCACACTGGTCCGTTGCGCTTCCATTGTGGTGTTAAAAATCCAACTTGGTGCATTTTTGGTTAGAAAAAAAAAAAAAAAAAAACGCACAAAAAAACATGCCTCCCTGTTCAAGTGCATTGAAAACGCAGCATGAACGCATCATTAACGCACCCGTGTTACGTTTCTGATGCGGTCACATGACCTATAAAAAAAAAACACACCACAAGCACATTAATCATGGTAAAAATCATCCCAAAATCGCGGTAAAGTCACGGCAAAATCGCAGTGAATTAATGGTAAAATCAGCAAAAACGTGCTGCGTTTTCGGTACCATTATCGGCACCTTTTCTCTGCCGATAACATCATTTTCGGCCGAAATTTCGGTGCATCTCTAGTTTGTATGGCTGAATTTGCATCGCATTCGGACCAAAATGGTACAGGATATTTTTTGGATATTTTATTTTTTCCCCCTTTAGTACCTTTTCTGGAAGTACTAAGTGTACTTCCGATCCAGCCGGGCCGCGGCCCAGGACATTACGTCCTCTTCTGCGGCAAGCCCCCACCCCCCTCCCCTGTCTTCTGGGACCTGTGTGTGTCCCAGAAGATAAGCTGACCACTCACAAAGCACAGAGCGACTCGCGCATGCGCAGTCAGAAACTGGCAGTGAAGCTGCAAGGCTCCATTGCTGGTTTCCCTTAGTTAGAATGGCGGCGCCTGCACCCGATCCGATGGACGGATCGGCCTTAGTGGGGCCCACATCGCGTGCTCCCTGGACAGGTAAGTGTCCTTATTAAAAGTCAGCAGCTACAGTGTTTGTAGCTGCTGACTTTAAAAATAAATAAATAAATTTGCGGCTGGAACACCGCTTTAAAGCGCAGTTCCAGCCTCTAAAAAAAAAATACTGTCGTTGCTGGCCTTTAATATAAAAAGGCGCTTACCTGTCCAGGTATCCCGCAATGTCGCCACCCCAGAGCCGATTTGTCCATCGGCTTGGTTGCAGGGAAACCGGCAGTGAAGCCTTCAGGACTTCACAGCTGGTTTCCTACTGCGCATGGGAGAGTCGCACTGCGCTTTCTGAATAGCCCCGTCATCTTCTGGGGGTCACACAGGTCCCAGAAGGCAGCAGGGGGAAGGAGGAGGGGGATGATGCAAATACGAAGATGACGTACCTTGCCGCAGCGAGGTAGGATGGAAGTCCAGCTTGAGAACAAAAAAAAAAAAAAGGCACAAAATGCCCAAAAATATGAAAAATAAAAAGATATCCAAAAACGAGGGGGAGGGGCGGGATTGCCGTGGTGCTCTATTGTTCTAGAACTAGTTTCATTTTAGCCTGGAACTTTACTTTAAGGCGGTTGTAACGCAAAAAAAAAAAAAAAATGTTTCACTCGTGTTTATTAAAAGTCAACAGCTACAAAAAGTGTAGCTGCTGACTTTTAACACACATTCGCTTGTCCCACGATTCAGCCGCCCGAACCCTCGGCTCTCTCCCTCGTGTCTCCCCGGCATCACAAGTGTGGGCACCCGGCTGTGACAGCTTGCGGCTTTACAGCCGGGTGCACACTGTGCCCTCCTCAATGGTAGGGCAATCTTCTGGGACCTTTGACGTGTCCCAGAAGATTGGAGGGAGGGGGGGGGGGGGGGGAGTTCCCTCGACTCGCCTAGGCGGCCCAATTGGAAGTGGGAGCGGAGTCGTCCCGTTATTCTCTCCCCCCCCCCCCCCCCCCCCACCATTTTTTTTTTTTTATTATTGCAGCTAAATACCTTATTTCACAAAGGAGAGCGTCAGAAGGTCACGTGACCGCACAGCAGTGCTGTGACCTTGCAACCACTTTAAGCTGGCCATAAACAGATTGCAATTTCTATCCATCTATGGGTAGCTGGTAGTACAATCAGCCGGTTTTTTTTTCCTTCGAACGATCACTGCCGGCGGCTATAGCCACACACCAGCAGTGATGATTTGTTTCTGATGCCGTGGAAACCTCCTAATCAGAATACAATAGCTCTGCAGGAGGGTTTTCTCCATCAATACTGTGTTGATGGGGAAATTTAACAAGCTAGTTGAATAATCTAGGGTCGGCCTTACGCCTGGTACACAGTATCAGTATTTTTTACGTTCAACCAAGCGTCCTGAGCGAAAAAAAAAAAAAATCTGAGGAGCCACTGTACTATTTGTTGTTTGTACAAATGATCTCTCCCGCAGAGCTACGCTGGGGAATGTGCCCCCCCCCAAGAACACACCGGTCAACACTAACAGCCATTGGCCGAGAGCACTGATCAGATGCCGATCGGCAGATATTTTGCAGACATGCCCCTTCGACAGAAGCCGGCCTTTTGGCCAACTTCTATCCGACAGGCTGCCATATACACGGGCCAAATGTCGGCCAAATCCTGTGGAACTGAGCTGATAAGCCGCATACACACTGGCCGAATAAGTAAAAGAGATAAAGCTTCAAGTGATTGTAAACACAGATAAGAAAAATAAAACTAAACATTGCAGCTTACTCAGCAAAGCAGCACAACTCGATTTGTGCAGTCTGTTATCTCTAATCCTCCCTGCTATGCAACAGAAAAAAATAAATCCGACACCTGAAAAAAGAAAAAAAAAAAAAAAAAGGGCTGCCACGCCCCCTCTTCTTTGATTGACAGACATGCAGAGGAGACTCATGCACAAGCATGAGTAAAGGGACATGGCTTCTGCAGCCTCAGCTTTGTTAGAGCTTGGGGCTGGGAGTGTCCATTATGTCACTTTCTGCCCGCTACACGTTACACAACAGGGTCCTGTGGGGGGGGGGGGGGGATATGATCCTATAAGATCATATCCCCCTGATGAAGCCCAGTAACCCTGTGGTGTAATGCGTAGGGGAAGGGGCTGGATGATGTCATGACGCTAGGAATCGATACACCGCGGCAAGTACTATTCTGCCATTGTTATAATTTATGTGTTGGATTCTGTATACGTGCATGTATGTGGTGCGCTATAAGCACCTGTGAAATGTGTTCTACCTACAGTTATTTAATAAATTTATGGTTTTAAAAAAAGCGATAAAAAGCACTATGCATGGTGGTTTCTCTTTTTTTGTAAACATGGCGGAGTGGAGCTGTATCCAGGAGTGACAACAGGGCACATGCAGCAGGCTGGTCACATCTGAACTATTCTAGGAACTGTGAAAGATTCATACAAGTCCCCAGGAGTGGGACACAAGCGTGTCGTGACCCTAATTTGGCAGTAAGGTCATACAGTAAAACCGAAAATTGCGAATAACGCAGTTTATGAGTGTTTCACAATACGAGCCGTTTTTTTTTTTTTAAATTCGAACTCGACTTGCGAGCGTTGTCTCGCAAGACGAGCAGGAATCAAGCCTCTGGGGTGTGCAGTACCGCATGTGGCCAGAGGTGGGGGGCGCCGGAGACATTCGGAGACGCTTGGTTCCCGAGTGTCTCCGGCGCCCCCCACCTCTGGCCACACCTGGCAACAGAGGTAAAAGGAATAAGGGGGGGGGGGGGGTGAAGTTCCTTTTGAAGATTTCTATGGATCTCCAGGCAAGTCACCAAATACAAAAGCTGAAATAATGCATTTACTGTTTTACCCGTACAATAATTGGTCTATGTGATCCCAACATACTGTTTTCTGGCTCACCATCCTGCACATTGATAGGGGTGATAAGGGCAAATTCATGAGCAGGCTGGGAAAAAAGACACTGGATGCTGCAAAGACAGTAGGAGTGTCGCCTACCTGGCGTGTGAGTGTAAATCACATCCCTGGCGCAACTAAATGAGAAATTTAGCGGATAAACCCATTGACAAATGTATTTTAACTGGGTAGCTGCAGCTCTATAACTTGACTTTTAGTGCAGGAACCTTTCTCAAAGTTGAAGTGTCTTGAGTCCCACTGATTGGAACGGCCACCATTGAACAGAATATGATTTCACTTGTCATGAAGCGGGATATAACATACTTTCAAATATTGCTAGTATAAGTACATGGAAACCTTTTTATAGTGTCTACCTAATATTTCCTTGCACACCAGAAATTAATGGCCAACAATGTGAATCAATCAGGTGCTAAAGCAAAATCAAGCCAACACTAGCAGCTTGTGAAAAGGAGGGTAGAGCAGAATGATGACCTCATCTGTGCTTTTGTCCTTCACTGTCCAATCAGCAAGATGACAGTACGGTGAAGTTATCCAATCACACTGCTTATCTGTAATAGAGGAAAATGGGGCTCAGAAACCTGGCTAAGTAAGACGGCAGAGGTGTCTTAATTAGGTATCTAAACAGAACTTCAATCTTTCAGCAGGTCAATTTGTTCACACGTACGCATTTAGGTGGTCAGCCTTGCTGCAGTCAACTTTAAGTAATACCTCTAGATTTGGTGGTCATCGCAGGAATTTGGAAGCCGTTACATCTCCCCCCCCCCCCCCCCCACTTTCCTGTCTAATACTTTAGTGTATGTAGACAAAGCTGCATTGGGTTCAGAGGGAGAAGGTGATGCTACAAAATGGAACACAGCGGCCTACATTCTCATAGTCGATAATTCAGTACCAGACAATATATGGAGGCCAGCAATTCTGACTCTTGCAAGTTCAAGTAAGGTGGTAAGCCACAACCTATTCTAGGAAGAGAAATAGCTGCAGAGATAGAGAGTGATGAGCATCTTGTTAAGTGGCTGAAGGATTTGTCTCTTTCTTTGTTCTTTCCTTGACCTACTTCAAACATCAGTGGAAGCGAGACTCTAGAGAGAAAGTTCAGACATACACACAGGTTTTTGGCGCTCCTGGTAAAATCATGTTTTGTTGATTTTCCAAGGGAAAAAAACTTTAACAGGCGCTGAAGGGAACAAAGCGGAACTATGGAAAAACAAGAAAAAAAAAAAAAAAGTTAAAACGTGGAAGGGTTGCAGTCTGTGTCAGATCTTTATTACCTCACCCCCCACGTCTTCTCCGGCTGAGGGGACGACCCCCGTCCCTCACGTCCTCTCCGGCTGAGGGGACGACCCCCGTCCCCCACGTCCTCTCCGGCTGAGGGGACGACCCCCGTCCCCCACGTCCTCTCCGGCTGAGGGGTTGACCCGCTCCCACGTCCTCTCCGGCTGAGGGGACGACCCGCTCCCACGTCCTCTCCGGCTGAGGGGACGACCCCCGTCCCCCACGTCCTCTCCGGCTGAGGGGACGACCCCCGTCCCCCACGTCCTCTCCGGCTGAGGGGACGACCCCCGTCCCCCACGTCCTCTCCGGCTGAGGGGACGACCCCCGTCCCCCACGTCCTCTCCGGCTGAGGGGACGACCCCCGTCCCCCACGTCCTCTCCGGCTGAGGGGACGACCCCCGTCCCCCACGTCCTCTCCGGCTGAGGGGACGACCCCCGTCCCCCACGTCCTCTCCGGCTGAGGGGACGACCCCCGTCCCCCACGTCCTCTCCGGCTGAGGGGACGACCCCCGTCCCCCACGTCCTCTCCGGCTGAGGGGTTGACCCGCTCCCACGTCCTCTCCGGCTGAGGGGACGACCCGCTCCCACGTCCTCTCCGGCTGAGGGGACGACCCCCGTCCCCCACGGCTGAGGGGACGACCCCCGTCCCTCACGTCCTCTCCGGCTGAGGGGACGACCCCCGTCCCCCACGTCCTCTCCGGCTGAGGGGACGACCCCCGTCCCTCACGTCCTCTCCGGCTGAGGGGACGACCCCCGTCCCCCACGTCCTCTCCGGCTGAGGGGACGACCCCCGTCCCCCACGTCCTCTCCGGCTGAGGGGTTGACCCGCTCCCACGTCCTCTCCGGCTGAGGGGACGACCCGCTCCCACGTCCTCTCCGGCTGAGGGGACGACCCCCGTCCCCCACGTCCTCTCCGGCTGAGGGGACGACCCCCGTCCCCCACGTCCTCTCCGGCTGAGGGGACGACCCCCGTCCCCCACGTCCTCTCCGGCTGAGGGGTTGACCCGCTCCCACGTCCTCTCCGGCTGAGGGGACGACCCGCTCCCACGTCCTCTCCGGCTGAGGGGACGACCCCCGTCCCCCACGTCCTCTCCGGCTGAGGGGACGACCCCCGTCCCTCACGTCCTCTCCGGCTGAGGGGACGACCCCCGTCCCCCACGTCCTCTCCGGCTGAGGGGACGACCCCCGTCCCTCACGTCCTCTCCGGCTGAGGGGACGACCCCCGTCCCCCACGTCCTCTCCGGCTGAGGGGACGACCCCCGTCCCCCACGTCCTCTCCGGCTGAGGGGTTGACCCGCTCCCACGTCCTCTCCGGCTGAGGGGACGACCCGCTCCCACGTCCTCTCCGGCTGAGGGGACGACCCCCGTCCCCCACGTCCTCTCCGGCTGAGGGGACGACCCCCGTCCCTCACGTCCTCTCCGGCTGAGGGGACGACCCCCGTCCCCCACGTCCTCTCCGGCTGAGGGGACGACCCCCGTCCCTCACGTCCTCTCCGGCTGAGGGGACGACCCCCGTCCCCCACGTCCTCTCCGGCTGAGGGGACGACCCCCGTCCCCCACGTCCTCTCCGGCTGAGGGGTTGACCCGCTCCCACGTCCTCTCCGGCTGAGGGGACGACCCGCTCCCACGTCCTCTCCGGCTGAGGGGACGACCCGCCCCCACGTCCTCTCCGGCTGAGGAGATTCACCCTTTACTCTCTTGTTGAGGAGACTTCTCTCATATACTCTCTGGATGGGGAAACTCCCACTCATTTCCTCCCCAAGAGGCAACCCTCAAAAACTCAAACTGGAGGTACAAAAATCATTGCTGACCCATTTAGTCAATGTGGCCTGGACTTGTACCCCAGTTCTCTGGAACCAAACTTCACCACCAACCATAAGTCAAAAGCTTATACGAATCAATGATCTATTGCAAATGGAGGACCTCATGTTGTCACTCTGACATCAGGAGAGATTCAGAAACCTCTATTATTGCATTGACTTTAAATCTAGACCAGAACGCCAGTTCTAAAAAGTCTAACCATCCAGTTGTGCCTAGCTGGTGGACAACAAAGAGATGGCCTGCACTTTACAGACCCACTACCTCATACTTTTACCTCCCAACTCATCCTTCCTTCACTGCATATCTCTAACAAAGCCCTGCCTGGTTTACTATACAATCAACCTATTTTTTTCACCTTGCCTTCTTCCCTTTCCTACCTTCTTCCTCTACTAGGCCTTTTTATCCCTGCCCACCCCACCTCTCTAAATGCACCTTACTTAATCCTATTCCTGTTACCAGTTGTGTCTACATTCTTCTCTCATTCTGTGTTAAGAACTTTCTTTATATAAATACTAAAATCGAATAATGGCGTACATAGGATGTTGATGTTTTACAGTCTACAAGCATGAATTATCCATTGACGTCTACCACAGCGACCGTTAAGAATGCTGTAGCTTTTGACAAGCATGTATACATCCATGGTAAAGTCGTTGTTTTGCTTTTTGATAGGTGTTCGGTTACAATGAATACGTGTCCTGTGATCACTACTGCCAGAATACACCGATCAGCCATTATGACCACTGACAGTTAAAGTGAATGACCATGATTGACTCACTATAATGGAATAAGGAAGTGGATGGGATAAAATATTATGCAACTGAATGTGTTGTCCCTAAAGTCGATGTGTTGAAAGCAGAAAAGCAAGCGTAAGGATTTCAGAGATTTTGACAAGGGCCAACTTGTAATAGCTGGACGACTGGGTCAGAGCAACTCCAAAACTGCAGCTCTTGTGAAATGTTCCTGGACTGCAGTGATCAGAACTGACCAAACATGGTCCAAGGAAGGAAAACGGGTGAACTGGCGACAAGGTTATGGTCGGCCAAGGCTCAATGATGCATGTGGGGAGCCAAGGCTGGCCTGTGTAGTCCGATCCAAACGAAGAGCCACTGGAGCTCAAATTGCTGAAAAAGTTAATGCTGGTTCTAAAAGAAAGGTGCCAGAACAGAGCATTGCAGTCTTGGTGGTGGTAGGTTGGTCATATTCCCTGATGGTAGTGACCTCTTTCAGCGGGGTAATGCACCCTGCCACACTGCAAAAATGGTTCAAGAATGGTTTGAGGAGCACAATGAGTTTGACTTGGCCTTCAAATCTCAATCTGTGAGATGTGCTGGAAAAAAGTCCAATCCATCCAATCCATGGAGGCCCTAACCTTGCAACTTACAGTATCTGCCACTGACAGCTTGGTGCCAGATACCACAGCATACCTTCAGAGGGAGGTCTAGTAGAGTCCATGCCTCAATGAGTCAGGGCTGCTTTGGCGGCAAAAGGGGGGCCTACTCAATATTAGGTGAATGGTCAGAATGGTATGGCTGATTGATGTAAATACATTTCTTGCTACAGGATCCAGCATTTTAAAGCTTAACCTCAGCCTCCCATTTAGACTTGCACGGTTGTACCGGCTCCTCTCCTGGACTCAAATTGCTTACTCCGATTCCACTGCACACTGAGTCTTTCACAATGTGCATTGGAAGCTGCAACAAGTCACATCGAGCCTGCCTCATTTAATGGCTGGAGGACATCCAGCTCTTCCTTGCCTAAATGTCCCTGGCCTGCCCATTTTCACTCAGTGGATTTCAGTTCCATCAATCATGGAGGTTCAGCATGGCCTGTCTAAGAATGCCCACTCCTCCAGACTGACAATCACCCATCAAGACATTTTAATATTTGCTTAACTCCTCCCAGGAGCCAGCCTGCTGCTTGCATCAGGGCTGTGGGCTCTTGAGAAAAGATGTTTTGAGGCATGGCACTGTGTTGTTTTCAAGAAGCTATGAACAGCACCCTGCAGGCCCCTCTCACCAGTTATCTGCCTGGATTGCATAGCCACTTGCTAATCAGGCTTTTTCAGGTACTACATTTTACAAGTTTAAATCAGTATTTTTTGCCAGAAAACTACTTATAATCCCCAAACATTATACTTTTTTTTTTTTTAGCAGAGACCCTAGGGAATAAAACGGCGATCGTTGACGGTTTTTTTAAGCCACACAGCATTTGCGCAGCAGTTTTTCAAATGCAATAGTTTTTTGATAAATTAGTTTAATAAATTTTTTAAAAAAAACAATTATATACGCCCCAATTTTTTTTGTAAAATGTGAAAAATGTTACGCTGAGTTGATACCCAAGATGTAACGCTTTAAAATCGCGCGCGCCTGTGGAATGGCGACAAACTATGGTACTTAAAAATCTCCATAGGCGACGCTTTAAACATTTTTAAGGGTTACCTGTTTAGAGTTACAGAGGAGGTCTAGCACTAAAATTACTGCTTTCGCTCTAACATTCGCGGCGATACCTCACATGTGGTGCGAACACCGTTTACATATGCGTGCGCTTCTGTACGTGAGCACGGAGGGATGGGGGTTTTTCCCCTTATATTAATTTTTACTTTTACACTGTCTGTTTATTTTAATCACTTTTATTCCTATTACAAGGAATGTAAACATCCCTTGTAATAGAAATAAGGATGACAGGTCCTCATTACGGAGAAACCTGGAGTCAAAAAGACCTCAAATCTCTCATTTACCTTTAAAAGCAAAAAAATAAATACAGTAAAACCTTGGATTGAGAGTAACTCGGTTAGAGCATTTTGCAAGACAACATTTTTTTCTCATAAACCTGATATACAAGCGATGTCTTGATATACAAGTAGCGTCATGTCACAACCGAGTATAAAACAGGAACAGTGGATCCTCTAAGTGGAGCAATATGGTTACATTTAATGACGGTACAACATTTAGAAGCTCACATGGTTAATGATTAAAACAGGCACATCCAAGTATGGAGGCATCCGGGGTAAAGCTGTCCACATAGACCGTCCACCGCACCGCCATCAACGTCATCCCTTCCACGCTGCGCTCCACGAGCACCTCAAGCCTCGCTTCCGGATCGCTCTACTGCAGGGTAGTCTTTCCAGTCACGATTGCAGACTGACAGCGGTGAGAGCCGGCGGTGCGAGGGACGGTCATGTGAACAGCTTTACCCCGGATGTCTGCATACTTAGATGTACCTGTTTTAATCATCAACCATGTGAGTTGCTAAATGTTGTATCTTCATTAAATGTAACCATATTCCTACACTTAAAGGCACCTCTCTTCTCTTTTATACTCTGTATCTCCTGCTGGATTTTGATTCTAAATATATATAGAGATATACAGAAATATCTAGATAGAGATATATATAGAGATATTGAGATATCTAAATATAGAGATATATATCTATAGATATTTATCT
The DNA here is from genome assembly GCA_037952925.1 of Lithobates clamitans. NCBI lineage: Eukaryota > Metazoa > Chordata > Amphibia > Anura > Ranidae > Lithobates > Lithobates clamitans. The sequence continues at coordinate 97,840 of JBBGZY010002639.1, forward strand.
AGATATCTCTATCTATATATATCTATATCTATATATACTGTCTTTATTGGCGTATAACACTCACTTTTTCACCATGAAAATCAGGTGCAAATAGCATGTGCGTGTTATACGCCAATACTTCAATTTTAGCTGCCACGGAGGGGACAGGGAGGGGGGCGGGATGAGCGCCATCAGATTACATACAGTGAGAATCTCCTGTTTACTTGGCGTCCTCTGTAATAGGAATTCCTGTCTCCTGGGGCAACCATTGGACCACTGTTCTGTCTATCATAGGACATTCTCACTGTATGTAATCTGTTGGCACTCGTCCCGCCCCCCTCCCTGTCCCCTCTAGGCTGCAGATGGGCATCGATCAGGCTGCACTGATGGCAATGGTGAGGCTGCTGCATGAAGGCAAGGGTGAGGCTGCTGCACTGATGGCAATGGTGAGGCTTTATTGATGTGGAATGATGAGGCTGCATTGATGGCACTTGTGAGGCTGCAGATGAGCATTGATCAGGCTGCATTGATGGCAATGGTGAGGCTGCTGCATTGATGGCAATGGTGAGGCTACTGATTGGCACGGACCCTTATTTTGCTTCAAAGTTCCTTATTTAAAATTTAAGTTTTTTTCCTGAAACTTCCCTCTTAAAATGAATGTGCGTGTTATATGCCTGTGCGTGTTATACGCCGATAAATACGGAATATATATATATATATCTCTATATCTCTCTATAGATAGATATCTAGGTAGATAGATATCTAGGTAGATAGATATCTAGGTAGATAGATATCTAGGTAGATAGATATCTAGGTAGATAGATATCTAGGTAGATAGATATCTAGGTAGATAGATATCTAGGTAGATAGATATCTAGGTAGATAGATATCTAGGTAGATAGATATCTAGGTAGATAGATATCTAGGTAGATAGATATCTAGGTAGATAGATATCTAGGTAGATAGATATCTAGGTAGATAGATATCTAGGTAGATAGATATCTAGGTAGATAGATATCTAGGTAGATAGATATCTAGGTAGATAGATATCTAGGTAGATAGATATCTAGGTAGATAGATATCTAGGTAGATAGATATCTAGGTAGATAGATATCTAGGTAGATAGATATCTAGGTAGATAGATATCTAGGTAGATAGATATCTAGGTAGATAGATATCTAGGTAGATAGATATCTAGGTAGATAGATATCTAGGTAGATAGATATCTAGGTAGATAGATATCTAGGTAGATAGATATCTAGGTAGATAGATATCTAGGTAGATAGATATCTAGGTAGATAGATATCTAGGTAGATAGATATCTAGGTAGATAGATATCTAGGTAGATAGATATCTAGGTAGATAGATATCTAGGTAGATAGATATCTAGGTAGATAGATATCTAGGTAGATAGATATCTAGGTAGATAGATATCTAGGTAGATAGATATCTAGGTAGATAGATATCTAGGTAGATAGATATCTAGGTAGATAGATATCTAGGTAGATAGATATCTAGGTAGATAGATATCTAGGTAGATAGATATCTAGGTAGATAGATATCTAGGTAGATAGATATCTAGGTAGATAGATATCTAGGTAGATAGATATCTAGGTAGATAGATATCTAGGTAGATAGATATCTAGGTAGATAGATATCTAGGTAGATAGATATCTAGGTAGATAGATATCTAGGTAGATAGATATCTAGGTAGATAGATATCTAGGTAGATAGATATCTAGGTAGATAGATATCTAGGTAGATAGATATCTAGGTAGATAGATATCTAGGTAGATAGATATCTAGGTAGATAGATATCTAGGTAGATAGATATCTAGGTAGATAGATATCTAGGTAGATAGATATCTAGGTAGATAGATATCTAGGTAGATAGATATCTAGGTAGATAGATATCTAGGTAGATAGATATCTAGGTAGATAGATATCTAGGTAGATAGATATCTAGGTAGATAGATATCTAGGTAGATAGATATCTAGGTAGATAGATATCTAGGTAGATAGATATCTAGGTAGATAGATATCTAGGTAGATAGATATCTAGGTAGATAGATATCTAGGTAGATAGATATCTAGGTAGATAGATATCTAGGTAGATAGATATCTAGGTAGATAGATATCTAGGTAGATAGATATCTAGGTAGATAGATATCTAGGTAGATAGATATCTAGGTAGATAGATATCTAGGTAGATAGATATCTAGGTAGATAGATATCTAGGTAGATAGATATCTAGGTAGATAGATATCTAGGTAGATAGATATCTAGGTAGATAGATATCTAGGTAGATAGATATCTAGGTAGATAGATATCTAGGTAGATAGATATCTAGGTAGATAGATATCTAGGTAGATAGATATCTAGGTAGATAGATATCTAGGTAGATAGATATCTAGGTAGATAGATATCTAGGTAGATAGATATCTAGGTAGATAGATATCTAGGTAGATAGATATCTAGGTAGATAGATATCTAGGTAGATAGATATCTAGGTAGATAGATATCTAGGTAGATAGATATCTAGGTAGATAGATATCTAGGTAGATAGATATCTAGGTAGATAGATATCTAGGTAGATAGATATCTAGGTAGATAGATATCTAGGTAGATAGATATCTAGGTAGATAGATATCTAGGTAGATAGATATCTAGGTAGATAGATATCTAGGTAGATAGATATCTAGGTAGATAGATATCTAGGTAGATAGATATCTAGGTAGATAGATATCTAGGTAGATAGATATCTAGGTAGATAGATATCTAGGTAGATAGATATCTAGGTAGATAGATATCTAGGTAGATAGATATCTAGGTAGATAGATATCTAGGTAGATAGATATCTAGGTAGATAGATATCTAGGTAGATAGATATCTAGGTAGATAGATATCTAGGTAGATAGATATCTAGGTAGATAGATATCTAGGTAGATAGATATCTAGGTAGATAGATATCTAGGTAGATAGATATCTAGGTAGATAGATATCTAGGTAGATAGATATCTAGGTAGATAGATATCTAGGTAGATAGATATCTAGGTAGATAGATATCTAGGTAGATAGATATCTAGGTAGATAGATATCTAGGTAGATAGATATCTAGGTAGATAGATATCTAGGTAGATAGATATCTAGGTAGATAGATATCTAGGTAGATAGATATCTAGGTAGATAGATATCTAGGTAGATAGATATCTAGGTAGATAGATATCTAGGTAGATAGATATCTAGGTAGATAGATATCTAGGTAGATAGATATCTAGGTAGATAGATATCTAGGTAGATAGATATCTAGGTAGATAGATATCTAGGTAGATAGATATCTAGGTAGATAGATATCTAGGTAGATAGATATCTAGGTAGATAGATATCTAGGTAGATAGATATCTAGGTAGATAGATATCTAGGTAGATAGATATCTAGGTAGATAGATTATCTAGGTAGATAGATATCTAGGTAGATAGATATCTAGGTAGACAGATATCTAGGTAGACAGATATCTAGGTAGACAGATATCTAGGTAGACAGATATCTAGGTAGACAGACAGATATTAATTAAAATGTCATTAGCATGTTGATGGATTGGGGGGTGGGGGGGGCAAATCATAAGCAGATTAGAATTCAGCTTTAAACATAACTTTTTTGCTAACATTAACATCTTCCTCTTATATCACACAGATCTGCGCTATTTTAAAGGATTAAAAAAAGAACAAGCTGGCGAGGCATAAAAATAAAAGCGTTTTGGGAGGGTGACATTAAAAGCAATTGTTCAATAAAGACATTAAAAAAAAGTTGTTTTTTTTTTTTCCACCTCTACACAAGAAAATTTTAAGTGCTTTCTGATTTATCAATATGGTTCCTGCCAGCATTGCTGAAAGGTAACAAATCATGCGGCGTCAGTCCCCTGCTGGGAAAATTGGTAGGCTAATGTCACTCTTGGCTTTATTTGACTCCTATTGTCCTTGACTGCACCTCCATGTGCCTGCAAGGGCACAGCCATTAGAAGCGGGCACGCTCAATGGGCCACCTTCCCTAGAGTGCCAAAGAAATAATCATTTCAATCAAGAGAAAAACGCATTTCCATCTCTAGATTGTACCTGCTGAGGAACAAAAAAAACTAAAATCCCAATATAACACTAGCCCAATGGAGGAGGAAAGTCTACCTCCCCTCTATATAAAAGAGGACAGATTGCACACATCACGGTGTGACCATCGATGACCAGCTTCCAATAGCACGGCTGTTGCATACAATGCTCAGACAAAGTCTAGGGTCTAGTGCTGCTGCATAATCATGCGTTTTTATAGTTGCTTATTACACGCGTTTTCATGCTTCATGTTTTTCGTAGGAGAAAGACTGGAAAATAGAGATCAATGTGATTTCAATTGTTGTGCATGCCAGCGTGATGGCAAATGAAGGAGAAAATACGCTCGTGTGAATGGGGGCTTAAGCCTATCATTTAAAGCGGAACTAAACCCAACAATTTAACGGTTTAAAAAATAAAAACAAAAAACAGTTACGTTCTCTGCATGCCAGGAATGCCAACTGTAACATTTGCTTGTGTGATCAAGCAAACCGTCAAATGTCTGGTGTCATAACTGATCACATGTGCAGCATCACGGCAGTTGTAGATCAAAAAAAAAGAGGCCAAGATGGCAGCTTCCATGGCTGAAGATGATAGGAGGGCTTAGTTCCGCTTTAAAGAGAAAGTAAAATGTGCCAGTGCAGGCACTCTAGTACGCCACCGAGATCAAGGGCCCGGGGCCCCCACTCCACTCCTTTTACCACATAACAGTCTTCAATGCTCAATGAGCCTCTGGCATTTAAACTACATGTAACAATTAGTATTTTTAACTAGAAAATTACTTTGAACCCCCAAACATATACAATATATATACATATATACACACACAATAAATATGTGTGTGTGTGTATATATATATATATATATATATATATATATATATATATATATACATACACACATACATACACACACACATACACAGTTGTGCTCATACGTTTACATACCCTGGTAGAATTTATGATTTCTTGGCCATTTTTCCAATATGAATGATAACACAAAAACATTTCTTTCACTCATGATTAGTGTTTGGCTGAAGCCATTTATTATCAATCAACTGTGTTTACTCTTTTTAAATCATAATCACAACAGAAACTACCCAAATAACCCTGATCAAAAGTTTACACACCCCAGTTCTTAATACCGTGTTTTGCCCCCTTTAACATCAATGACAGCTTGAAGTCCTTTGTGGTATTTGTGGATGAGGCTCTTTATCTTCTCAGGTGGTAAAGCTGCCCATTCCTCTTGGCAAAAAGCCTCCAGTTCCTGTAAATTCTTGGGCTGTCTTGCATGAACTGAACATTTGAGATCTCCCCAGAGTGGCTCAATGATATTGAGGTCAGGAGACTGAGATGGCCACTCCAGAACCTTCACTTTATTCTGCTGTAGCCAATGACAGGTCGACTTGGCCTTGTGTTTTGGATCATTGTCATGTTGGAATGTCCAAGTACGTCCCATGCGCAGCTTCCTGGCTGATGAATGCAAATGTTCCTCCAGTATTTTTTGATAACATACAGAAATCATCTTGTCATCAATTTTGACCAAATTTCCTGCCCCTTTGTAGCTCACACATCCCCAAAACATCAACGATCCACCTCCGTGTTTCACAGTAGGAATGGTGGACATTTCATCATAGGCCTTGTTGACTCCTCTCCAAATGTAGTGTTTATGGTTGTGGCCAAAAAGCTAAATTTTGGTTTTATAATCCAAATGACTTTGTGGCAGAAGGTTTGAGGCTTGTCTCTGTGCTGTTTGGCGTATTGTAAGCAGGATACTTTGTGGCATTTGTGTAGTAATGCCTTTCTTCTGGTGACTCGACCATGCAGCCCATCTTTCTTCAAGTGCCTCCTTATTGTGCATCTTGAAACAGCCACACCACATGTGTCCTGTATTTCATCTGAAGTTATTTGTGGCTTTTTCTTTGCATCCCAAGCAATTTTCCTGGCAGTTGTGGCTGAAAGTTTAGTTGGTCTACCTGACCGTGGTTTGGTTTCAACAGAACCCCTAATTTTCCACTTCTTGAACACCACTGATTGTCATTCTCAATTCTATGGATATCTTTTTATATCCCTTTCCTGTTTTAGATCTTTTGACAATTCTTTTGCTTTCCCCATGACTCAGAATCCAGAAACGTCAGTGCAGCACTGGATGAAAGATGCAAGGGTCTGTCAGGAGTCCAGAAACTCATTGACCTTTTACACACACACACCAATTATAAGCAAACAGATCACAGGTGAGTATGGTTCCCTTAATAGCAATTCAAACCCCCTTTGTGTCAACGTGCATTTTATCAGGCCAAAATCACCAGGGTATGTAAACTTTAATCAGGGTCATTTGGGTAGTTTCTGTTGCGATGATTTAAAAAGAGTAAACACAGTTGATTGATAATAAATGGCTTCAGACAAACACTAACCATGAGTGAAAGAAAATTTTGTGTGTTGTCATTCGTATTCTCTGAAAAAAATGGATTTTTAATACAGCTTACCTGTAAAATACTTTTCTTGGAGTACATCACGGGACACAGAGCACCATAATAATGACTATTTGGGTTATATGCTACCTTTAGGTGATTGGACACTGGCAACCAATAGTAAGACGGTTCCTCCCATATAACCCCCCCCTACACAGGAAGTAGACCCCAGATCTCTCCATAAAGAGGACCTGTCACTACCTATTGCTGTTATAGCAATAAAAAAAAAATTAAAGCAACAGTATAAAAAAAAAAAATATATAAAAAAATGTAAAGTGCTCCTGTTTTGCAAACCGCAATCAACCCACACATGTGAGCTATACGATAAAGAAATGGCCAAGCAATCATAAATTCTGTCAGGGTATGTAAACTTATGAGCACAACTATGTATACATTATATATCCCCATATTTTTTTTTATATATATACACACACACACACACACATAACCTAAAATATAAAAGATAATGTTACGTCAAGTAAATAGATACCAGACATGTCATGCTTCAAAACTGTGCATGCCCGTGCAACGGCGACAAACGTCGTAAACATTACTATTCATAGGTGACATTTGAAAAGCCTCTACAAGTTACCACTTTAGATGTACAGAGGGAATCTGGTGCTAGTATTATTGCCCTGATGTTCGTGGCGATACCTCACATGTGTGGGACGATCACGGTGTGCAAAACAGGGGCACTTTACATTTTTTATATATTTTTTTTATTTTTATACTGTTGCTTTAATTTTTTTTTTTTTATTAATTTTATTGCTATAACAGCAATAGGCAGTGACCGGTCCGCTTTATGGAGAGATCTGGGGTCTATAAGACCCCCAATCCCTCCTCTGCACTTAAACGCAGTAAAAACACTTTTGATTAAAAAAAATGGCTCTAATGGTTTTCGAGTAAAATATAATGTGATGTCATGTCAACACTTCCGGGTTACGAACAGCCAATCAAAATCGATCCCAGTTTTGCTTGGCTGTCCGGCCAGCGGGCGGATGTGCCGGCTGGTCACTCGTGGTCTCCCGGTGGGGAGAAGTGGGTGGGCTCAAGAAAGCCACAGAAGGCGGTGTGAGGGGGGCGTCCCCTCCCACTGCTTGTAATGGAGCCGACCACCGGCTCTATAAAAACAATACTGGGGTGATGTTTTCGGTGCAAAAGTCCAGCGACGTACGGGTACGCCGCTAGACGGGAAGTAGGTAAATTACCCCTTCCATTTTAATTTTTTTTGCCGCCATTGGGGAGATTTCAGTTCTCTTCTAGTGCCACAGCCAAAACTGGAAGTGAGGGGAATCCCTGACTGTCAGTAGAACTAGTGTACCCATTGGAAGATTTCCCTTCTATCCCGGTTTGGAGGACAATCCAAAATTTGAGATTCTCACTGATAACGGTAAACAGGATAAATAGAGAGAGCGACTCGACCAAACAGGGATAAAGTCACCAATAAAAACCTGACAGGTGTTCTAATACCTCTCCACTCTATCCAACACTAAAGAGGTTTCGTCTTTAGTTAAAGTGGTTGTAAACCCACCTTTTTGGACTTTTATCTATAGGTAAGCCTAGAATAAGGCTTACCTATAGGTAGTGGAAATATCTCCCAAACGTGCGCCGCTTAGGAGATATTTCACTTGTAGTCCGCCGGAAATTCCAACGGCGCATGTGCGGGGAAGAAACGAAACTAAGTGCCGTTTCTTCCCTAGCCTATGCCGTTAGTCGCGGCTCCCGTGCGCATGCGCGAGAGTGACGTCATGCAGCTCAGGCGAATCACAGAGCCGGAGTCCGCGGCCCGGAAGGAAGAGGGCCAGAAGATGGATGCTGCCCACACAGGGGACATTGCTGGATTCTTTTGCAGGTAAGTGACACATAATGGGCTAGTATGCGATGCAGAATCGGTTCATGCTGGAAGTTAACCATAGAAAATCCGGTGGGCCAGATGGCCCCCTGGCGTCTCTATGATCGTTCGGAGGCTGGGCACGATGTTATGACGTCACGCCACGCCCTCTGCATGTGAGAAAAAAATGGCAACGCCTCGGCTGGAAAGCCAGGATTTTTTTATTTTTTTTTAAGGCTTCCCAGCCTAAAGGTGAGATGTGGAGACTTATAGACCCCAGATCTCACTGTAAAGAGGACCTGTCACGCACTATTCCGATTACAAGGGATGTTTATATTCCTTGTAATAGGAATAAAAGCAATAAAAAAAAAAAAGTAAAAAAAAAAGTGTCAAAATAGAAAGTTAAAAGTAAAATAAACAATAAAAAAAAAATTTATAGCACTCCGAACCCCGCGCATATAAGTAGGTCGCGCCCACGTATGTAAACAAACGTTCAAACCACACATGTGAGGTACCGCCACAAAATGTTAGAGTGAGAGCAATAATGTCTAGCGGTAGGTTTGGCTTTGGGCCTTGACTGCATGAGTGGCAAACAAGGGGCGCGTTTCGCACAATTTTTATTTTTTCGTCCCTGAAATGTCTACTGCTAGACCTCCTCTGTAATTCTAAACAGGTAACCCGTAAAATTTTTGAAAACGTCGCCTATGGGGGTTTTTTAAGTACCAAAGTTTGGCGCCATTCTACGAGTGTACGCAATTTCAAAGCTTGACATGTTCAGTATCTATTTACTTGGCATAACATCATCTTTAACATTATGCAAAAAAGTTGGGCTAACTACGGTTTTGTTTATTTTTTTTTAATGCATAAACGTTTTTTTTTTTGTAAACGCGTTTCAAAAATTACTGCGCAAATACCATGCGAGATAAAAAGTTGCAATGACCATTTTCTTCCCTGCTAAAAAAAAAACCATATATAATGTTTGGGGGTTCTGAGTAATTTTCTAGCAAAAAAAAATGATTTTTACATGTAGGAGTGTCAGAATTGTCCTGGGTAGCAAGTGGTTAAGCAGTTTTCTGCTGTCCTTGAACGCTGCACTGTGCGTGCGTTTATTTAAAGACGCGCCTTTGCCGCTTGCCTGTATATGGTCGCATAAACAAAATCACAGTTGGCCAAGGTGGTCATTGGACATTTCAAGGAAAAAAAAAAAAATTGTGCGAAACGCGTCCCTTATTTGCCAATCATGCAGTCAAGGCCCAAAGCCAAAAACCTACCGCTAGACAGGTAAAGGAACTTTTTATCCCCATTCGAGAAACTTCTCAGCTCTTTCACAGAACACAACCTATATTTCTGGTTGGCTGGCCCTTTAAAAATAGAGTGCCGGGTTCCCGGATGCCTCCTCTGTTGGAATATTCATGGTATGGTTTATACATTCCGATTCTTTCTGCTTGTTATTTAAAGTCATCTCTTCATCTCCAGAATTACACAGGCTTTCACGCCACCACCTTTAAAGATAAACAACAATAAAGGAGTATTCTGGGAATCAATCTGGGCAGCGAGTCGGATGGCGGCGCGGAGGGGGTCGGGCAAGGAATGATTTCCCTAAGAGGCGGCCTTTGAGGAGATGGCAGCAAGTGAGATTTAATTATACAGGGCAGAGCGCTCTCTTTCGAGCAAAGCTTTAAGACGACATGAAAGGTTTTTCGGGGGCTGCTACAGGAGTTCTGCCACAACAACCCCCCCCACCCCCCCCACACCGCATCTTCAAAAGAGACTTCACAGCTGCAGCCTTTATGCAGGGCATACACAACTTGCAAATATACACCAACTTCAATTCTCTTAACCCTCACCCGCTCTAGAGATGCAAGGCACTATAGTCTTTCGGAAAAAAAAAAAAAAGAGAAGGAGGTTGAGGCAGCAAAGGTTAGACAAGGGTTAAATCAATGCTCCAGGCTCTGATAGTAACCAGAACAGAGATGTGACATGAGTAAGTGAACACTGACCTCTGCTGGCTGAAAAATAGAATGGCGCTGACAACAAAATGTATTTATTTACAAATTGTTGTCACTTTTCCTGCTGAGCCTAATGACCCGTACACACGATCCGAATTTCATACGAAAACTGTCATCGTACCATTTTCAGATCGTGTGTACACTACTTTCGACAGCCGATCACGATGGATCATCCGATATTATTCGATCGGACATGCGCGAAAGTTTTCCTCGCACGATTCCAGATCGTACGATTTTCATTTAGTCACTATAGTTGTCGTCCGAAAATACAATACAAATATATTACAACGCATGACATCACTTCCGGTTTTTTTTTCTGTTGTACGAGAATTTTCGTGACTTTAATTTACCTATTAAACTTCTACTTGCGACTATTAAGCGAAAAAAGGTTGTATGATCTGTCGTAACGATATTCGGATTGTGTGTACGGGCCATTATAAAGAACACTGAATGCAGAAGTCTTAAAGCAGGCCATAGACGAGTCGAAAACCCGAATGAAAATTCTTGTTGATCGCATCAGTGTGCCAGCTGCGACATGCGATTATTGTGCCGCAATTGAAATGAACAAATGATGGTCCATGAACCCCCCCTGCTGAATTGGACTCTCAACAGAATTGATCAAATGCAATATTCCCCTCGCACATGTTCCCGAAAATGGCTATTCAGTATAATTGGGTGCTGTGAGGACCACAGGCTGGAAAAGGCCGCCGGCTGGAGAAGGCCGCCGGCTGGAGAAGGCCACAGGCTGGAGAAGGCCACAGGCTGGAGAAGGCCACAGGCTGGAGAAGGCCACAGGCTGGAGAAGGCCACAGGCTGGAGAAGACCACTGGCTGGAGAAGACCACAGGCTGGAGAAGACCACAGGCTGGAGAAGACCACAGGCTGGAGACCGTAGTGTTAGAGTATCTAAATCTCCTAGTACTTCTAACAAATTAAAGGCAAACTCCAGCTAACACTGCAGTTATACAGAAATTTATACAACGTATCCTTTAAAGCTGAACTCCAGCCTTTGTTACACTTTACATAGTTCGTTTGAGGCCTGTCCCTCACTAACATGCAAGGCCGCTGGAGGTGCGCTACAAAATGTATGTAGCTGAGACCACATAATGCACGGTGTTCTGGGTGAGAGCCGAGACCTTCTTGGCTCATACCCGGAACACAACAGAGTCTGAGAGGTGCTCAGCCATTCATAGAAAGCAATACATTCTAGCAATGAATACAAAGCTTACTCTGGATTGGCCGAGTCAGAGAGGCAGGCTGATGACGTCACAACCTCTGATTCTGTTCCAATCAGAGGAAGCTTTGTATTCATTGCTAGAATACATCACTTTCTATGAATGTTAAAAGGGGAGGGGGGGGGGGGAGGGGGGGGTTGGGACTTTATATGAAGCACAACTAAGGAAAATAAGTAAGCAAAGACATGTTTAAGGATTCCTAATGGATATACATAAAATCCATGGTAAAAATATGTAGCATTATTTCCCCCTCAGTGCCACACACTACATCATTTAGCATTTATTTTTTTTCAGATACATATTTTCTAGGTGCTCCTGATGAGTGGTCACAGCCTCGAAACGCGTAGAGCTCCAGTCTTATGCTACACCATTGCAATCATGTGTTTGAGATTCTTCAGTATTATCATTATTTTATCATCATTATCAAGACAATCTATGTTTACCATGAATTGGAACAATTTACTATTTACTAATGTGTTTATTACTATATATTGTGAATCATGTTGATATTGTTTACATTAACAGTCAAGATGTCATTTATTGTTTTAAATGCTATATATTTTTTACCATGGATTTTATGTATATACATTAGGAATCATTAAACATTTCTTTGTTTACTTATTTTCCTTAGTTGTGTTTCATATAAAGTCCCAACCCGTCCCTCTTAACATATATTAGGGATGGAGGCATATGAACTTACCCACTCATTGCCTCATATAAAAGTCCCAACTTCTCCTCCCCTCTCCTTTTGAAACTTTCTCTCAATGGCTGAGCGTCACTCAGATAGACTCTTCTGTGTTCCGGGTATGAGACAAGAACACTCTGCATTTTGTGGCCTCAGCTACACAGGTTTTTTTTTTTTGTTTTTTTTCATTTAACCCAGTGGGCTGAGGCAGATTGTGTATATATAAAAAGTGAGTACACCCCTCACATTTTTGCAAATATTTTATTCTATCTTTTCATGTGACAACACTGAGGAAATGACACTTTTCTACAATGTAAAGTAGTGAGTGTACAGCTTGTATAACAGTGTAAATTTGCTGTCCCCTCAAAATAACTCAACACACAGCCAATAATGTCTAAGCCGCTGGCAAGAAGAGTGAGTACATCCCTAAGTGAAAATGTCCAAATTAGGCCCAAAGTGTCAATATTTTGTGTGGCCACCATTATTTTCCAGCACTGCCTTAACCCTCTTGGGCATGGAGTTCACCAGAGCTTCACAGGTTGTCACTGGAGTCCTCTTCCCCTCCTCCATGATGACATCACAGAGCTGGTGGATGATAGAGACCTTGTGCTTCTCCACCTTCTGTTTGAGGATGTCCTACAGATGCTCAATAGGGTTTAGGTCTGGGGACATGTTTGGCCAGTCCATCACCTTTTACGCTCAGCTTCTTTAGCAAGACAGTGGTCATCTTGGAGGTGTATTTGGGGGTCGTTATGTTGGAATACTGCCCTGCGGCTCAGTCTCTGAAGGGAGGGGATCATGCTCTGCTTCAGTATGTCACAGTACATGTTGGCATTCATGGTTCCCTCAATGAACTGTAGCTCCCCAGTGCTGGCAGCACTCATGTACCCCCAGACCATGACACTCCCACCACCATGCTCGACTGTAGGCAAGACACACTTTAATAGAGCTTTAAGAGAATTTCAGTGGTTCTTAACAAATCCCCTAAAGAAGCCAATGATGGCGAAACATGTTGGGATATAACACCGAGTACTGTTCACCTTCCACACATGGACACCAGTGATTCAATGTGATTTGTATCATACTCTGATTTTTTTTTTTGAACCAAATATATGTTATATTATGAATAAACTTTCTATTTTTATACAAAAGTTATTCTTTTCAATCTTGGTCACCGTTATAATCCCAACCACCTTGTTGCTGCTACTTTCTATTTAATAGGGATGAGGAGACGGATACCATAGTGTCACCCAGTGGTGTCACTAGGGGGTGGCTTTTGGGGCTATATCCCCGAATCTGGGGCCCATAGCCTCTGCAGGGGTCTCCGAAGGGAGGCTCTTTGGGGACCCTGATGTGATTTGGGGGCTCTCTTGGGGACCTGGATTTATAGGGGGAGGCTCTCTGGGGACCCTGATTTAAAGGCGGAGGCTCTCTGGGGACCCTGATTTAAAGGCGTAAGGGTCTCTGGGGACCCTGATTTAAAGGCGGAGGCTCTCTGGGGACCCCGATTTAAAGGCGGGGGCTCTCTGGGGACCCCGATTTAAAGGCGGGGGCTCTCTGGGGACCCTGATGTAAGTGGGGTGCTCTCTGGGGACCCTGATGTAAGTGGGGTGCTCTCTGGGGACCCTGATGCATGGGGGAGGGCTCTCTGGGGACCCTGATGCATGGGGGAGGGCTCTCTGGGGACCCTGATGCATGGGGGAGGGCTCTCTGGGGACCCTGATGCATGGGGGAGGGCTCTCTGGGGACCCTAATGCATGGGGGAGGGCTCTCTGGGGACCCTGATGCATGGGGGAGGGCTCTCTGGGGACGCTTATGCGCGGGGGAGGGCTCTCTGGGGACCCTTATATGGGGGGGGGTCTCTGGGGACCCTTATGGGGGGGCTCTCTGGGGACCCTTATGTGGGGGGGGGGGCTCTCTGGGGACCCTTATGTAAGTGGGGAGCTCTCTGGGGACCCTTATGTAAGTGGGGAGCTTTCTGGGGATACACACACACGTATATTACTGTATATACATGTGTATGCCCACCCAAGCGTATGACTTTATTTACTACGCTACTATGGGCTTTAGCCCCAGATCTTTTGTAGACCTAGCAACGCCCCTGGTGTCACCTAATCTACCACTTAAGGCTACTAAAACATTGAATATTTTATACCATTCCTTTCCATTAAGCCGAAACACATTTTGTACACAGAAACAACAAAAACTCCACATTCCTGGCTACGATCCCTTTAAAAAAAAAAAAAAAAGAGCTTCAGGCTACAAAATGACATAATGTTCATTTTACTGACCCTATTTCAGGTCACCCACGTCTAAGCACAGTAGTCGAAGCTGCGCTCCCCTCCCTGCACTCCCCTGTATCACTATAACAACTGCATGACAGGATCAGAATGATTCTCTCCAACCTCCAGCTGGCACAGACTAAGAGCTCACAGATACAAGAGAGAAGGGAAAAAAATAAAAAAATAAAAAAATAAAAATGGTACAAAAGGTTTTTAAAGGTCATTTGTTACTGTGATTTCAATATTAAAGTAGATCAGAGCCCTAACTAAATGGCATTTCATTTGCTAAAGCCCTGTGTACCAATTATTGTTTTAAAACATAAAATAGTTTCATCCCCTCCCAAATCTCTGCTGCACTCGGGCTTTCACAGTGGAGTGACAGGAGAGGCACTTTACAGGTGCCATTTTTAGCGCTAAAACGCTTGTAAAGCGCCTCAGTGTGAAAGTAGCCTTAAAGTGGCTGTTAGCCACACAGTGTCATTTCTACAATACTCTCTATTATATCAAGATCCCTTTCACACTGAGGCACTTTAAAGGCCTGTAAAGCGCCTCTCATGCCTCCCCAGTGTGAAAGCCCGAGTGCTTTCACACTGGGGCGGTGCGCCTTACGCCGCGTACACACAAGCGGACTTTCCGGCAGACTTGGTCCGGCGGACCGATCGTGTGTGGGCTCCAGCTAAATTTTTTTTTCCCCAAAAGTCCGACGGACCTAGAAATAAAACATGTTTCAAATATTTCCGATGGACTCGAGTCCGGTCGAAAAATCCGCTCGTCTGTATGCTAGCCCGACGGACAAAAAACGACGCTGGGGCAAATATTGGCTATTGGCTATCAACTTCCTTATTTTAGTCCGGTCGTATGTCATCACGTACAAATCCGTCGGACTTTGGTGTAATCGTGTGTAGGCAAGTCCGGTCGTCGGGAAAGTCCGTCGAAAGTCCATCAGATAGACCGTCGGACCAGTCCGGTTGAAAAGTCCGCTCATGTGTACGCGGCATAAGGGACAGGTCCTGCCAGCAGCATCTTTGGGGCGGTGTATACAGCGCTCCTACAACGCCCCTGCCCATTGAAATGAATAGGTAGCGCTGCCAAAGCCCCTGCAAAGCACTTCGGCAGCGCCGCAAAACGGGCACTTTTAACCCTTTATTCGGCCGCTAGCAGTGGTTAAAAGCACCCCGCTAGCGCCCAAAAAGCGCCGTTAAAACTACGGTAAAGCGCCACCAAGACTGCGCTTTACCGCTAACACCCCCCAGCCCCAGTGTGAAAGTAGCCCAACTGACGTACCCAGTGTATGTGGTTTTGTAAAAATAAGCCGTTCCATACTGTATTTCCGAGCGCCGCTTTGCACTCACAAAACCGGCTGCCTCTCCCCTCTCCCAATCTGACAGCTACAGAGGGAGGGGCTGAGAAACCCCCGCTGATGTCAGCTGGGAGGAGGAGAGGGGAGAGGTGGCCGGTCTTGTAAGTGCCAAGCGGCTTATTTTTACAAAACCACTTACACTGGGTACATCAGTTATTGTAATAGAGGGTATTGTAGAAACTACATAGAAATGTTAGCAGCAGTCGGAGCCGACAGGCAGGGAGAGGAAGGAGGAAGTGGACAGAGAAGAGCAGGGCTGTGGATGACGGCGGCACGTAAACTGTCCCATAGCCAAACAGGAAGTGAGAGGAAATCCCTGCAAATAAGGGAAATCTTTTGTGGACCCCAAGGTCAGCAGAACTAGTGTCCCCATTGAAACACCGGCTGCCTCTCTCCTCTCCCAATCTGACAGCTACAGTGGGAGGGGCCGAGAAACCCCTGCTGATGTCAGGTGGGAGGAGGACAGAGGTGGCCGGTCTTGTGAGTGCCAAACGGCGCTCGGGAATACAGTACTGAATGGCTTATTTTTACAAAACCACTTACACTGGGTACATCAGTTATTGTAATAGAGGGGATTGTAGAAATGACACAGAAGTGTTAGCAGCAGTCGGAGCTGACAGGCAGGGAGGGGAAGGGGGAAGAGGACAGAGGAGAGCATGGCTGCGGATGATGGCGGCACGTAAACTGACCACGGTGTCAGGGCTCAGCAGCCCTTCACTTCCTGTCCCATAGCCAAACAGGAAGTGAGAGGAAATCACTGCAAATTAAGGAAATCTCTTGGGGACCCCCAGGTCAGCAGAAAGTGTCCCCATTGAAAAATTTCCCTATCACTTTTCTGGGGACAACCCACTGTTTGGGATTTTCTTTTACTTTCAAGCATATTGGTAAAAAGGACAAAAAGAGAGGGGGAATCCCCTTAACGAGGGCACAGACAGCAATAAAACCTGATAAAAGTTCTAATCCCTCTACACTCTATCCATAACTAAAAATTTTTTTAAAAAAAAAAGAAAAAAAAAAAAAAAGAAGTTTTGCCTTTAGTTATACTAACTTTTTTTTTCATCACATAAGGCCCCTTTCACACCATGCCATGACTTGAAAGTCGAGCGATTTTGCGGTCATGATTTTGCCATGATTTCAGGGAATGCCTGTGTAATATGGAGGTCTATGGACCTCAACTCGCATCAAAGTCAGACCAAGGTAGTACAGGGACTACTTTGAAGTCACACAGATATGAATGGAATCTCATTGGAAATCATGGGGTATGACTTGCCATGCGAATTTGCAGTACCAAGTCGCACAAGCATGAAAAGGTCCTAAAAAGGGACAAAAAGTCTATGTGATGATTTTTTGGTCTCTCTTTAATGAGACACTAACGGTCTAAAAGACCCCTGATGTCTCGCCTGTCCTCCAATGAATGTAATAGAGTGCAGATCACACTGCATTACATTCTTCCCAGCTATAGAGGCCAGGGAAAACGGACATGGGGCCCCGGAAGTTGTGTTTTTAAAGTTGCTTCCAAGTCAGCAGAAAGAAGAGGTGGAGAGCAGATACAGGTCCACTCAGCTGCTGGATTGCTTCCATCTGACAGCCAGCAGTCGGCTGCAGCCCCTGAAATGTGCAAAACCCCTGCTGTCACGTCTGTATGACAAACTCTCTTCGGGAGAGCCATTACCCGGTACTTGGAGGATCAGCTTTGGTTGGTCCCTAAGGATTGGAGTTCTGGTTTGGGCCAGGTGGAGCAGAGTGCCTTGGCCCTGTCTGGAGTCTTGCACCCTGGGGGGGGGACCAAGACTCTTCCACTTCAGAAGTTGGACCATACTGTATCTTTATGCATTTTTTTTTTTTTGTACGATTTTATTTCACTCTGTCCTGGGAGGCACTGTGACTTCACCTGCTTTTCCAGAAAGTGCCAGAAGGTATTTTTATTACAATTTTTGTATGTCTTTTTTTAACTACTTAAAGTGGGGTTCCACCCAAAAAAC
This sequence comes from Lithobates clamitans, assembly GCA_037952925.1. NCBI lineage: Eukaryota > Metazoa > Chordata > Amphibia > Anura > Ranidae > Lithobates > Lithobates clamitans. The sequence goes on from JBBGZY010002639.1 coordinate 115,769, forward strand.
CAAACATATCTAAAAAATTCTAAAAAAAAAAACAAAAAAACATTTGGATATTTTTTTTTTTTTTTACTTACCTCTAAATGCCTGTTGCTAGGTGGTCCCTCGTAGTCTGCCCCTTCCTCTGCCTGGGCTGGTGACATCACTTCCCCCTGGCACAGGAAGGGCTCGGCTCTTCTCCCTCCCTCCTGTCAATCATCTGGGACCCATTACAGGTCCCAGGTGATTGAGCGGCCAATCACGGCGCGCGGCGCCGCTCGCGCATGCGCAGTGGGTGCCAGGCTGTGAAGCCACAGCCCGGCGCCCACAGTTGAAACGCCGGCGCCGACGAGCGGAGGGGGGGGACGAGCGGGGCTTCGATCCCCCGCATCGCTGGACCCAGGGACAGGTAAGTGTCCAATTAAAAGTCAGCAGCTGCAGTATTTGTAGCTGCTGACTTTTAATTTTTTTTTTTTTTTTTAATGGCCCCCTGGGTGGAACTCCTCTTTAAGGACCAGGCCTATTTTTTAAACTTGTTAAAAACCCGTTAAAATAATTTTTTTTTTGCTAGAAAATTACTTAAACATTATATTTTTATTTTTCCCAGACACCCTAGAAAATAAAATTGCGGTTGTTGCAATACTTTATGTCACACCGTATTTGCGCAGCGGTCTTACAAGCGAAATTTTTTTAATTAAAAAAAAAAAAACAGTTACGTTAGCCTAATTTTTTTCTATATTGTGATAGATGATGTTACGCCGAGTAAAATGATACCCAACATGTCACGCTTCAAAATTGCACCCGCTCGTGGAATGGCGACAAACTTTGACCCTTAAAAATCTCCATAGGCGACTCAAAAATTTTGACGGGTTACCCATTTTGAGTTGCAGAGGAGGTCTAGGGCTAGAATTATTGCTCTCGCTCTAACGATCGTGGCCATACCTCACATGTGTGGTTTGAACACTGTTTACATACGCGGGCGCGACTTACATATGTGTTCGCTTCTGTGCGCGAGCTCAACGGGGCGCTTTAAAAAACGTTTCTTACTTCTTATTTTACTTTTACACTTTTTATAAAAAAAAAAAAAAAAGAAAACATTTTGGTCACTTTTATTCCTATTACAAGTAATTTAAACATCCCTTGTAATAGAAAAAAAAAGCATGACAGGATCTCTTTAATGTGATATCTGGGGTCAAAGAGACCTCAGATCTCATATTTACACTTAAAACCAATAAAAAATAAAAAAAGTCCCCTTTAAGACCATTGGGCGGAAGTGATGTTTGACATCACTTCCGTCATCCAATGGTATGGAGCCGAGTGGGGCGGCCATCTTTCCCTTTCTCAGAGGGGAAAGGACGCGATAGTCTCTGCCGCCACCGACGGCTCCGGTAAGCGGCGAAGACCCCCGGGAGGGGGGCACCTCTTCCGCCGTCGATAAAAGTTATCTTGCGGCGAATCTGCCGCAGAGACCACTTTTATCGGAAAGCGGACTGCCCGCTGTTTAAAAAGATATCGGGGTTATGGCAGCTATCCATAGCTGCCATAACCCCAGTATTTAACGTGAAACAGCCACTGTATAATGACAGCGGGCAGTCCGTAAGTCTTTTTTGCCTAGCGACAGGATTACATGTGTGACAAGAGCCAAACAGCTGTCCACTCCACATGCCGCAAAGAACAGCCCACCATGACTTAAAAGCAGTGGTTGACAACATATGAGCTAAAGGGGGGCCTCAAATCACACCAAAGGGCCGCACATAATGTTCATTATATGTAATGCTTGAGAGGACTTCCTATAGGAAATGAGGGTCAGAGTGTGGATATACTACAAGGAAAGAAAGAAAACAAGGGCGCACCAGCCTTGTGTATATTCCTTAGATACATTTTATTAGAAATAAAATAGGAAGCTACTCAAAAACGTATGAACGAAAACTTGTGATTACAAATAGTCTCCAGATGATAGCAGCTGGCAGTGGCTGGGCTCTAAGGAAGAGGGTAATCCTTCGAAACGCGTCAGCCGGCAGTGACCCCTGTAATCTCCTCTGTTACGATCTGGAGTCTGTCGTCACTTTTACCAATTGCTACCATCTGAAGACTATTTGTATCACGAGTTTTCGTCCATATACGTTTGAGAAGTTTCCTATTTTATTTCTAATAAAATGTATCTAAGGATAATGCACAAGGCTGGTGCGCCCTTGTTTTCTTTTCTTTCCTCTTTGACTGCTATGATACCCCTCTATCCCTGAGGGCAGCAAGGCCTGAGGAATTATCCACTACGAGTTCGTCCATCTGGTACTCACTTGTACACAGGAGTGTTTTGTTTTCTGCTATGTGGATGTGCTACATTGTTGGACGGGGATATACTGCTGAGGACAAAATGAAAATCGGAACATGTTACATGAGGCTAGTAGAGATCAATACCATTATCAATGTTTCCACCATAGCAGGGGTCGGCAAGCTGTCAACCCCGATGTACCAGTCAAACAACTGGCAGCGGACAGGTAGATTAGGAACACGGCCCTGCATTGCCTGTCCTTCCCCCTCCCCCTCAGCCCTCTAAAGCCCCCCTAAACTGCAGAGCAGGGGACATATCACAGTACTGGATGGAGGGCCGGAGCTGCTAAAGAGAACTACTCACATTAACCAGCAGGTGATTGGTTGCTAAGAAGCTGGGCACTCCAGACAACTTTTCACACAAACAAGCTGGTCATTGGTTAACTTTGGCAGCTCCCGTGATAAAGAGCATCATGTGAAGGGGGGGCAGAGCATCATGTGAAGGGGGGGCAGAGCATCATGTGAAGGGGGGGCAGAGCATCATGTGAAGGGGGGGCAGATCATCATGTCAAGGGGGGGCAGAGCAGCACGTCAAGGGGGGGCAGAGCAGCACGTTAAAGGGGGGGGCAGAGCAGCACGTTAAAGGGGGGGGCAGAGCAGCACGTTAAAGGGGGGGGCAGAGCAGCACGTTAAAGGGGGGGGCAGAGCAGCACGTTAAAGGGGGGGGCAGAGCAGCACGTTAAAGGGGGGGGCAGAGCAGCACGTTAAAGGGGGGGGCAGAGCAGCACGTTAAAGGGGGGGGCAGAGCAGCACGTTAAAGGGGGGGGCAGAGCAGCACGTTAAAGGGGGGGGCAGAGCAGCACGGGAAGGGGGGCAGAGCATCACGGGAAGGGGGCAGAGCATCACGGGAAGGGGGGCAGAGCATCACGGGAAGGGGGGCAGAGCATCACGGGAAGGGGGCAGAGCATCACGGGAAGGGGGGCAAAGCATCACGGGAAGGGGAACAGAGCATCACGGGAAGGGGAACAGAGCATCACGGGAAGGGGAACAGAGCATCACGGGAAGGGGATATATATATATATATATATATATATATATATAAACACTAACCACTTCAGCCCCCCGGAAGATTTTCCCCCCTTACTGACCAGGCCATTTTTTTGCAATACGGCACTGCGTCGCTTTAGGTGACAATTGTGCGACGCTGTACTCCAATAAAATTGATGTCCTTTTTTCCCTATCAAATAGAGCAGCCTTTTGGTGGTATTTGATCACCTCTGCGTTTGTTTGGGGTTTTTTTTTGGCGCTATAAACAAAAACCAAAAAAAGAAGAAGAAGAGCGACAATTTTCTATATTTTTTTTACTGTTTGGTATAATAAATATCCCAAAAAATAATTTAAAAAAAAAACTAATATCTTCATCATTTTAGGCCGATATTTATTCTTCTACATATTTTCTACAAAAAAAAAACGCAACAAGCTTATATTGATTGGTTTGTGCAAAAGTTAGTGTTTACAAAATAGGGGATAGACCTATGGCATTTTTTTTTTTACTAGCAATGGCGGCGATCAGTGATTTTTACTTTACTTTTTGCTATAATAAATATCCCAAATTTCTTTAAAAACATTTTTTTTCCTCAGTTTATGTATTCTTCTACATATTTTAAAGGGGGGGCAGAGCAGCACGTAAAGGGGGGGCAGAGCAGCACGTAAAGGGGGGGCAGAGCAGCACGTAAAGGGGGGGCAGAGCAGCACGTAAAGGGGGGGCAGAGCAGCACGTAAAGGGGGGGCAGAGCAGCACGTAAAGGGGGGGCAGAGCAGCACGTAAAGGGGGGGCAGAGCAGCACGTAAAGGGGGGGCAGAGCAGCACGTAAAGGGGGGGCAGAGCAGCACGTAAAGGGGGGGCAGAGCAGCACGTAAAGGGGGGGCAGAGCAGCACGTAAAGGGGGGGCAGAGCAGCACGTAAAGGGGGGGCAGAGCAGCACGTAAAGGGGGGGCAGAGCAGCACGTAAAGGGGGGGCAGAGCAGCACGTAAAGGGGGGGCAGAGCAGCACGTAAAGGGGGGGCAGAGCAGCACGTAAAGGGGGGGCAGAGCAGCACGTAAAGGGGGGGCAGAGCAGCACGTAAAGGGGGGGCAGAGCAGCACGTAAAGGGGGGGCAGAGCAGCACGTAAAGGGGGGGCAGAGCAGCACGTAAAGGGGGGGCAGAGCAGCACGTAAAGGGGGGGCAGAGCAGCACGTAAAGGGGGGGCAGAGCAGCACGTAAAGGGGGGGCAGAGCAGCACGTAAAGGGGGGGCAGAGCAGCACGTAAAGGGGGGGCAGAGCAGCACGTAAAGGGGGGGCAGAGCAGCACGTAAAGGGGGGGCAGAGCAGCACGTAAAGGGGGGGCAGAGCAGCACGTAAAGGGGGGGCAGAGCAGCACGTAAAGGGGGGGCAGAGCAGCACGTAAAGGGGGGGCAGAGCAGCACGTAAAGGGGGGGCAGAGCAGCACGTAAAGGGGGGGCAGAGCAGCACGTAAAGGGGGGGCAGAGCAGCACGTAAAGGGGGGGCAGAGCAGCACGTAAAGGGGGGGGCAGAGCAGCACGTAAAGGGGGGGGGCAGAGCAGCACGTAAAGGGGGGGGCAGAGCAGCACGTAAAGGGGGGGGCAGAGCAGCACGTAAAGGGGGGGGCAGAGCAGCACGTAAAGGGGGGGGCAGAGCAGCACGTAAAGGGGGGGGCAGAGCAGCACGTAAAGGGGGGGGCAGAGCAGCACGTAAAGGGGGGGCAGAGCAGCACGTAAAGGGGGGGCAGAGCAGCACGTAAAGGGGGGGCAGAGCAGCACGTAAAGGGGGGGCAGAGCAGCACGTAAAGGGGGGGCAGAGCAGCACGTAAAGGGGGGGCAGAGCAGCACGTAAAGGGGGGGCAGAGCAGCACGTAAAGGGGGGGCAGAGCAGCACGTAAAGGGGGGGCAGAGCAGCACGTAAAGGGGGGGCAGAGCAGCACGTAAAGGGGGGGCAGAGCAGCACGTAAAGGGGGGGCAGAGCAGCACGTAAAGGGGGGGCAGAGCAGCACGTAAAGGGGGGCAGAGCAGCACGTAAAGGGGGGCAGAGCAGCACGTAAAGGGGGGCAGAGCAGCACGTAAAGGGGGGCAGAGCAGCACGTAAAGGGGGGCAGAGCAGCACGTAAAGGGGGGCAGAGCAGCACGTAAAGGGGGGCAGAGCAGCACGTAAGGGGGGGCAGAGCAGCACGTAAGGGGGGGCAGAGCAGCACGTAAGGGGGGGCAGAGCAGCACGTAAAGGGGGGGCAGAGCAGCACGTAAAGGGTGGCAGAGCAGCAGGTAAAGGGTGGCAGAGCAGCAGGTAAAGGGTGGCAGAGCAGCAGGTAAAGGGTGGCAGAGCAGCACGTAAAGGGGGGCAGAGCAGCACGTAAAGGGGGGCAGAGCAGCACGTAAAGGGGGGCAGAGCAGCACGTAAAGGGGGGCAGAGCAGCACGTAAAGGGGGGCAGAGCAGCACGTAAAGGGGGGCAGAGCAGCACGTGAAGGGGGGCAGAGCAGCACGTGAAGGGGGGCAGAGCAGCACGTGAAGGGGGGCAGAGCAGCACGTGAAGGGGGGCAGAGCAGCACGGGAAGGGGGGCAGAGCATCACGGGAAGGGGGGCAGAGCATCACGGGAAGGGGGGCAGAGCATCACGGGAAGGGGGGCAGAGCATCACGGGAAGGGGGGCAAAGCATCACGGGAAGGGGGGCAAAGCATCACGGGAAGGGGAACAGAGCATCACGGGAAGGGGAACAGAGCATCACGGGAAGGGGAACAGAGCGAGCATCACGGGAAGGGGAACAGAGCATCACGGGAAGGGGAACAGAGCATCACGGGAAGGGGAACAGAGCATCACGGGAAGGGGAACAGAGAATCACGTGGAGGGGGGGCAGAGAATCACGTGGAGGGGGGGCAGAGAATCACGTGGAGGGGGGGCAGAGAATCACGTGGAGGGGGGGCAGAGAATCACGTGGAGGGGGGGGAAGAGAATCACGTGGAGGGGGGGAGAGAATCACGTGGAGGGGGGGAGAGAATCACGTGGAGGGGGGGAGAGAATCACGTGGAGGGGGGCAGAGAATCACGTGGAGGGGGCAGAAAATCATGTGAGGGGGGGCAGAAATCATGTGAGGGGGCAGAGAATCATGTGAGGGGGGCAGAAATCATGTGGAGGGGGGCAGAAATCATGTGGAGGGGGGCAGAGCAACAGGTGAGGGGGGGCAGAGCATCATGTGAGGGGGGGCAGAGAATCACGCGGAGGGGGGGCAGAGAATCACGCGGAGGGGGGGCAGAGAATCACGCGGAGGGGGGGCAGAGAATCACGCGGAGGGGGGGCAGAGAATCACGCGGAGGGGGGGCAGAGAATCACGCGGAGGGGGGGCAGAGAATCACGCGGAGGGGGGGCAGAGAATCACGCGGAGGGGGGGCAGAGAATCACGCGGAGGGGGGGCAGAGAATCACGCGGAGGGGGGGCAGAGAATCACGCGGAGGGGGGGCAGAGAATCACGCGGAGGGGGGGCAGAGAATCACGCGGAGGGGGGGCAGAGAATCACGCGGAGGGGGGGCAGAGAATCACGCGGAGGGGGGGCAGAGAATCACGCGGAGGGGGGGCAGAGAATCACGTGGAGGGGGGCAGAGAATCACGTGGAGGGGGGGCAGAGAATCACGTGGGGGGGGAAGAGAATCACGTGGAGGGGGGGCAGAAAATCATGTGAGGGGGGGCAGAGCATCAGGTGAGGGGGGCAGAGCATCATGTGAGGGGGGGCAGAGGATCATGTGAGAGGGGGGGCAGAGGATCATGTGAGGGGGCAGAGAACACTACAGTGGGGGGTTTATGTGAAGGGAAGCAGGACACTGGAATGTGGAGGAAGACGACACTGCTGTATGTTGTCCAGGTAGATCTCAATCTCGGAAAGGTTGTCTAACCCCTAGGATTGTTGAGATCCAAGGGCCACTCAAGTACCAAAGGGCTGCAGGTTTGGCACCCTGGACCTAAAAGGGGGGTCCGCATAGACCTGCATTCCAATGGATTCTTGCCATGTAAAAACTGTCTGCAAATGTGGAAAACAAATCCAATTTGTTTGAATGAACCAATTCTCTCCTCAAATCTTCCTTTGACAAATGACTAGTTATGAGGAGGGGGGTCCATGAGCGCGTTTTTTTTGTCGATTAAAATGCGATCCGATAGCAGCTGCTGCAGAATTCTGAGAAGTTGCTCATATCCCATGGGCCAAATACAATGGCATCGAGTACCAATGCTCCGAGCAGACTGCCACCTCCCAGATCAAAAACGCCGCTCAGCGAAACGACAGCCATGAACATCTCCATGACCAGTCAGAGCCCGGGCCACAAATGATCCGCAGGATGGATGACAGGTGCAGCAAATTCTACAAATCCAGGACTATAAAGGAGACCTGCAGATGGATTGTAACTTAAGAGAGCATCTGTATAAAAAATAAAAAAGAAAAGAAAAAGTATCAAGGCCCATGCGAAAGCAGATCTTCTAAAAGAGGAAGCCTCCAACTGAAGGCAAGTGATATGAAGGTTGCCAACTTTGAAAAGAAAAAAGAAAAAAAAAAAAAAAAGAAAAATATTTTTGGGCC
>JBBGZY010002640.1:0-315000 GCA_037952925.1 Lithobates clamitans
CCGGAAGAAGTTGGGGGTGGAGCTGGGAAGCAGAAAGTGCAGGGTCTGGAGGAGGACCAGAGGAGGGCTGGAGTCTGCTGAATGCTGAGACCAGGGGAGGCAGAGATGAGGGGGTTCTGCAGCTGCACAGAGATGGGGGCAGAGATGAGCCTCTCTGCAGCTGCATGGTGAAGCGCAGGATCTATAGGGGCAGTTCTATCCTCCTCTCTACTGCTGACTGCTGAGATGGGAGGCAGAGACAAGCCTCTCTGCAGCTGCTTAGAGAAGCGCAGGATCTGTAGGGGGAGTTCTGTCCCCCTCTCTTCTGCTGACTGCTGAAGGGGGGGGGGGACAGAGACGAGCCTCTCTGCAGCAGCACAGATAAGTGCAGGATCTGTAGGGAAGTTTTATCCTTCTCTCTACTGCTGACTGCTGAGATGGGGGGGGGTCAGAGACAATCCCTCTTCAGCTGCATGGAGAATTGCTGGATCTGTGGGAGGAGTTCTCTCCTCCTCTCTGCTGCCGGCTGTTGAGATGGGGGGGCAGAGACAAGCCTTTCTGCAGCTGCATGGGGAAGTGCAGGATCTGTGGGGGGAGTTCTGTCCTCCTCTCTGCTGCCGGCTGCTGAGATGGGGGGGGCAGAGACAAGCCTCTCTGCAGCTGCACGGAGAAGCGCAGGATCTGTGGGAGGAGTTCTGTCCTCCTCTCTGCTGCCGGCTGCTGAGATGGGGGGCAGAGACAAGCCTCTCTGCAGCTGCATGGAGAAGCGCAGGATCTGTAGGAGTTCTGTCCTCCTCTCTGCTGCCGGCTGCTGAGATGGGGGGGCAGAGACAAGCCTCTCTGCAGCTGCATGGAGAAGCGCAGGATCTGTGGGTGGAGTTCTGTCCTCATCTCTGCTGCTGGCTGAGACAAGGTGGGGGCAGAGACAAGCCTCTCTGCAGCTGCATGGAGAAAGCGCCTGGCGGGCCGAATTCCTCCCGCAGGCCTTGTGTTTAAGACATGTGAGGTAGACAATAGTCTTGAGTTGGACCTGAACATACTATTTGTGATGTTGTAGGACATGATTTTGCGGTTTTACGTATCTTGAAGGTTTTTTACTGAAGTGATAATAATAGATCTTTAGAATTAATAGTATCAATATACAGCTTGTATAAGGTTGGTGGATAATCTTCATCATTTGGTTCATTGAAAGATATTTCTACTCATGGTATGCATATATCTATGGTGGGCTTCCATAAAATCACCTCTGGTGGTGTCTTCACCTGAACATACCCAATTACATTATTTTTTTTTGCATCTTTTTAGATTTTGAATTTTAGAAAGATTTTTTTTTCTCTTCATGTGTGGAGTTGTTGTGTCCATTTCCTGGTACGACACGCCGGTGAAGAGCGCGTTGCGTGGCTGGCGATACGCATCTCAATGATTTCTCCTCTCTGAGGCCTTGATGATAAAGTCGGGCTTTTGATTACTAGGTACGTTTTTTTGCCTTCTCTCCCACAGCAAAAGGGGGGAAAGAGAGCAAAACGGCTCTTTCTGGAATGTTCCGGGGAGATTATTACAGGCCCTCACAAAGCAGTTAATGAAAGGAAGCATAAAACTGTCAGGCCGGGAGGTGATAGATGGGCCTGTGAAGCCAATGTCCATGCAGAGGAGCAAAGGTATTCAAACAGAGCGGCAATTTGTTCTGAGTGATGTCTCCTCTTCAAAGCTGTGGGTTTAACAGCCGGCCCCGTACTGTGCCATCTTTTACCCTTCTCCAGAAGAATCTGGCCTAGATTTAACCCCCCACCCCCTCCCTAAACGCCCGAAAAAACAGCCAAACAGGATTATCCATGCAAAGGTTGTCCAGGACTTGAGCTGTATACATTGTATACAGCACAGTTATCCATAGGTATTGTTTTTACCAATTGCCTTGGTTGACCATGAGAACATTGCTAGAAAAATTGGCAGGGCGCCTTCCTGTGGAAAGATAAAAATGGCCGCCTTCTTGTTGGGGCAGCTTGTGTGCCGTGGCCTTGCCAGGCTAATCCCTATGGGAGGCATCTGCAAAGAGAGGGGACAGTCCAGCAGAAAAGGGAACACCTGGGCAGCCATGGTCGTGATCAGAAGTTTGACCAAACAAGGTTTAATCTTCGCAAAGCAAGAAGTATCTCAACCCAACCCCTTTCACCACTCACAGGCGTGCCAGGCTAATCCCTATGGGAGGCATCTTCTAAATTGAGGGAGTCAGTCCAGCAGAAAAAGGGAGAAAGAAAGAGGGAACACCTGGGCAGCCATGGTCATGATCAGAAGTTTGACCAAACAAGGTTTAATCTTCGCAAAGCAAGAAGTAACTCAACCCAACCCTCTTTCACCACTCACAGGCCTGCCAGGCTAATCCCTATGGGAGGCATCTGCAAAATGAGGGGGACAGTCCAGCAGAAAAGCGAACACCTGGGCAGCCTTGGTCGTGATCAGAAGTTTGACCAAACAAGGTTTAATCTTCGCAAGCAAGAAGTAACTCAACCCACCCCCCTTTCACCACTCACAGTCTGGCCTGTATCGTCCACCATTACCCACAATCAGCTGTGCCAAGGCCCTGGACTCTGCTCTTGGTCCAATGTAATTCACAATCCAAACAACAGGCTGACGTTGGCTCCAGCCAAGGTTTATTGCAATGACAGCACACACAACGCTCACTCCCACCCAAAGCCATGTCCCCAACATCTTCCACTTTCAGCAGGGCTTAGCCATGGGGATCATTGGAATCTGACATTTTTCCCCAGCTACATCACTAACCTTGTCTCGGAAAACCAACCTAATTGTTCTCCAGTTCCCTCATCACCTCCTCCCGTGCTCGCCTTCAGGACTTTTCCCTAGCTTCTTCCATCCTATGGAACTCCTTTCCTCGACCTGTCCAACTATCTCCGACTCTGTCAGCTTTTAGGTGACCCCCCCCCCCGAAAATTCATTAATTTAGAGAAGCCTATCCTACTCACATCTAACAACTGTACATTAATTTTCTCCATTAGCCCATCCCCCACAATTATTACCTTTTGTATCACTTGACCATCCCTTCTAGATTGTAAGCTCTAATGAGCCGGGCTCTCTGATCCCTCCTGTATTGAATTGTAATGTGACTGTACTGTTTGCCCCCATGTTGTAAAGCTCTGCGCAAATTGTTGGCACCATATAAATCCTGTATAATAATAATAATAATGACTTCCTCACCCAGTACTGGGCAGTAGGTGGGGAAAATCTGCAAAAAGGTCACAGAACCAGGCAGAAATAAAAAGTGCATTGGACTTTTAGTCTTCTCCTACTCTACTTCCCATACTACTGCTTCCTCATCTAAAAAAAGAGTTAGATCCTTTGCTTTCTAGAGCTTGGAGGGAGAAAGACAGAGGTCCCATATCAAGGGATATCTGGGAGGATGTCTTGCAGTCCCTCCAACTGGTCTCTCTGTCCCCCTCATATAGACTTACGCAGATATTTATCCTCCACAAAGTTTATAAGACCCCTGAGTTTTTGTGTGCTATTGGGGTGTGGAGTGAACCAATGTGTGCTATACCCAGGATCTCTTACTCATCTCATGTGCCGTTGCCCTAAGTTGCAGAGGTATTGGGCAGAGGTGGTTGGTACTCTTAACATACTACTGGGATCAACATTCCAGTCACACCCCTCACATGATAAATGTAAAGTTATGCACTTTGGGGCTAAGAATATGCATCATACATACTAGGGGGAGTACAACTGGGGGGATCCATAGTGGAGAAGGATCTGGGGGGATCCATGGTGGAGAAGGATCTGGGGGAGTCCATGGTGGAGAAGGATCTGGGGGAGTCCATGGTGGAGAAGGATCTGGGGGAGACCATAGTGGAGAAGGATCTGGGGGGATCCATGGTGGAGAAGGATCTGGGGGAGTCCATGGTGGAGAAGGATCTGGGGGAGTCCATGGTGGAGAAGGATCTGGGGGGATCCATGGTGGAGAAGGATCTGGGGGAGTCCATGGTGGAGAAGGATCTGGGGGGATCCATGGTGGAGAAGGATCTGGGGGAGTCCATGGTGGAGAAGGATCTGCCGGGATCCATGGTGGAGAAGGATCTGGGGGAGTCCATGGTGGAGAAGGATCTGGAGGAGTCCATGGTGGAGAAGGATCTGGGGGGATCCATAGTGGAGAAGGATATGGGTTTTTGGTAGATCATAAGCTCAATAATAACATGCAATGCTGAGCTGCAGTTTCCAAAGCGAGCAAAGTCCTTTCTTGTATAAGAGAAGTATGGACTTCAGAGAGAGAGACATCATCTGTACAAATCATTAGTAAGACCTCATCTGGAATATGCAGTTCTTTTTTTGGCTCCAGTTCTCAAAAAGGATATCAGGGAACTGGAGAAAGTGCAGAGAAGGGCAACCAAACTGATAAGAGGCATGGAGGAGCTCAGCTATGAGGAAAGATTAAAGGAACTGAATTTATTCTCTCTTGAGAAGAGGAGATTAAGGGGGATATGATCTCCATGTATAAATATATAAGGAGGGATATGATCTCCATGTATAAAATATATAAGGGGTCCATATAGTGAACTTGGTGTTGAGTTATTCACTTTACAGTCAACATAAAGGACAAGGGGGCACTCTTTACGTCTAGAGGAAAAGAGATTTCATCTCCAAATACGGAAAGGTTTCTTCACAGTAAAAGGTGTGAAAATGTGGAATAGACTCCCTCCAGAGGTGGTTCTGGCCAGATCAGTAGATTGCTATAAGAAAAGCCTGGATTCTTTCCAAAATGTACAGAATATAACTGATTACTAACATTTATAGGTAAAGGTGATCCAGAGAATATCTGATGGCCTCTCAGAGGATCAGGAAGGAATTTTTTCCCCTGCTGTAGCAAATTGGATTACGCTTTGCTGGGGTATTTCACCTTCCTCTGGATCAACTGCGGGTGAAGTTGTATTTTTACTTTATTTTTTGCTTGAACTGGATGGTCTTTTTTGAACCTGACTAACTATGTAACTATGTAACATGCCTCCTGGGCTATGTTGACTTCTCCTCAGTGGACCCTAATTTGATGATAACTGTCTCCCGAGCCCTATTTGTGGCCTGCAGACAGATTGCCTTAAGAGGACCTCACCCAGTCCGCCTACTTTGTCCAAATGGATAGCGGATCTAAGCTTCCGTCTCACTAGTGCGACTTACGACATTTGAAGTTGCACAACAAGTCGAAAACCATGTATTTCAATGGTCACTGCCTCGCAGTCTCTGCTCTAATTCATCCCAAAGGTGTTCTATCGGGTTGAGGTCAGGACTCTGTGCAGGCCATTCAAGTTCCTCCACCCCAAACTCGCTCATCCGTGTCTTTATGGACCTTGCTTTGTGCACTGGTTCGCAGTCATGTTGGAACAGGAAGGGTGCATCCCTAAAGTGTCCCCACAAAGTTGGGGCCATGAAATTGTCCAAATTGTCTTGGTATACTGACGCCTTAAGAGTTCCCATGACTGGAACAAAGGGGCCAAACCCAACCCCTGAGAAACAACCCCACACCATAATCCCCCCTCCACCCTCCCACACCATAATCCCCCCCTCCACCAAATAATGTGGACCAGTGGACAATGCAAGGTCCAAAAAGACATGAATGAGCGAGTTTGGGGTTGAGGAACTTGACTGGTCCTGACCTCAACCCGATAGAACACCTTTGGGATGAATTAGAGCGGAGACTGTGAGCCAGGTCTTCTCGTCCAACATCAGTGCCTGACCTCACAAATGCTCTTCTGGAAGAATGGTCAAACATTCCCATAGACACCCTCCTAAACCTTGTGGACGGCCTTCCCAGAAGAGTTGAACCTGTTATAGCTGCAAAGGGCAGAGCCAACTCAATATTGAACCCTACGGACTAAGACTGGGATGCCATTAAAGTTCATGTGTGTGTAAAGGCAGGCGTCCCAATACTTTTGACAATATAGTGTATATAGGGGACCTTAGATTGTAAGCTCCTTGGTCCAGTGACGAATGTGAACGTTCGATCTGTAAAGTGCGGCGTCAATAGCTGTAATAAATAAATAATAAGCTGCTTTCCCAGCGTCGAAGATGGCGGCCTCCCTCAGGCAGGGTGGTGTCAGCTTCCAGTGGCCAGCTGTCTCCTTTCCTAATAATGTGCAGATCGGGGCCCTAAATCAGCAGGCGCGCAGTGTTTACGCAGGAGTGGACACCCTGTATACAATGAATGTATACATGTCACAGGCCTGAGCCGGCTCTGCCGCACAATTTACAGCCTGTATATTATTAGCACTGCCTGCTGTTCCAGCAGCTTCTGGGGAAAATTCCTGTGAATGATGTTCCTCCTCTGCTAAGCAAACAGGCCGGGTTCAGCCTGACGTCCGCCTCCCTCTGTCCTGACATGGAGCAATAAAAGAGATTGTTTATAATTGAGGTGCAATAAAGCAAAAGTCTAATCCCATTCACTAATCCCAAATTTATGACTTTACAATCCACTCCTCACCTCAGTAAAAGGGTTAAAAGTTGTTGCACCACCCCGCCTGCTTCCCTGAGATGGTGCAATACATGGAAGGATGGGCGCCTGCTTCCCTGAGATGGTGCAATACATGGAAGGATGGGCGCCTGCTCCCAGAGATGGTGCAATACATGGAAGGATGGGTGCCTGCTCCCAGAGATGGTGCAATACATGGAAGGATGGGCGCCTGCTTCCCTGAGATGGTGCAATACATGAAAGGATGGGCGCCTGCTCCCTGAGATGGTGCAATACATGGAAGGATGGGCGCCTGCTCCCTGAGATGGTTCAATACATGGAAGGATGGGCGCCTGCTCCCTGAGATGGTGCAATACATGGAAGGATGGGCGTCTGCTCCCAGAGATGGTGCAATACATGGAAGGATGGGTGCCTGCTCCCAGAGATGGTGCAATACATGGAAGGATGGGTGCCTGCTCCCAGAGATGGTGCAATACATGGAAGGATGGGCGCCTGCTCCCAGAGATGGTGCAATACATGAAAGGATGGGCGCCTGCTCCCTGAGATGGTGCAATACAGGGAAGGATGGGCGCCTGCTCCCAGAGATGGTGCAATACATGAAAGGATGGGCGCCTGCTTCCCTGAGATGGTGCAATACATGGAAGGATGGGCGTCTGCTCCCAGAGATGGTGCAATACATGGAAGGATGGGCGCCTGCTCCCAGAGATGGTGCAATACATGGAAGGATGGGTGCCTGCTCCCTGAGATGGTGCAATACATGGAAGGATGGGCGCCTGCTCCCAGAGATGGTGCAATACATGGAAGGATGTGCGCCTGCTCCCTGAGATGGTGCAATACAGGGAAGGATGGGCGCCTGCTCCCAGAGATGGTGCAATACATGGAAGGATGGGTGCCTGCTCCCAGAGATGGTGCAATACATGAAAGGATGGGCGCCTGCTCCCTGAGATGAAGCAATACATGGAAGGATGGGTGCCTGCTCCCAGAGATGGTGCAATACATGGAAAGATGGGCGCCTGAGATGGGACCAACATGCGTGTTCACCTTTGCGCTTGAACATTTTTTTTTTAATTATTCATTTATTTTTATTTATTTATTTCTACACTGTTGCTTACATTTTTTATTTTATTTTTTATCACTTTTATTATGTAAACATCCCATGTGACAGTAATAGTCAGTGACAGGTCCTCTTTATGGAGAGATCTGGGGTCTATAAGATCCCAAATCCCTCCTCTGCCCCTGAAAGCTTTCAAAACACCAAGATTGGGGTTTTTGAATACTTTTAATTTTTTTTTAAATGGCGCCGTTGGATGGGGGGGTCATCCTCTCCCACTGCTTTTAAAAGCAATCCAGCGGCTAGTTAGCCGCTAGGATTGCTATTACAAGAGAGCCGACCACCGGCTCGGCTATCGGGGTGATCCCTGCAGCTGCATATCATCCCGGTACAAACGTGTTTTGCCGCACATTTTTGTGCGATTTTCTGCTCTAATGAAAACAATTTAAAAACATAAAATAGTAATAATATACAAATAAATTAATGTAAAATATATACAAAAAATTAATAAAAACCATCATAAATAAATAAAATAAATTATTAATGTGTAATAATACATAAATAATAAAAAAACCCTAACCTTAAATAAAATATTAAATGTATTATTATTATTAATAATAATAAAGATAATATTAATAGTATTAAAATAATAAACACCCAAACCCGAAAAAAAATGAATAATAATATTAATAATAACGTATTTATTAATTTTTTTGTTAGAGTTTAAGTATTTCGTTATTTATTATTATTATTTTTTTATAAGGGTTAAAGTGATTGTAAAGGTTCGTTTTTTTTCTCAAAATAACAAACATGTTATACTTACCTCCTCTGTGCAAAGGTTTTGCACAGAGTGGCCCCCGGTCCTCCTCTTCTGGGGTCCCCCCCGGCGGCGCTCCTGGCTCCTCCCCCTCATCGAGTGCCCCCACAGAGATCCGCATTCCATGGGGGCACTCGTGCGTGTGCACTCCCGAGTCCCGCTGATGCGTCCATTGACTCGGCTCCGCCCCCCCCTGATTCCCGTGTCACTGGATTTGACTGACAGCAGCAGGAGCCAATGGCTCCCGCTGCTAGCAGTCTATCTAATGAGGACCCGAGACAGCGGCTGGAGCTGCTGGGCTCGTTCTCGTCGCTGGAACGATCGGGTATAGGTAAGAAAAAGGGGGGGGGAGGGGCTCTTGGGGGCAGTTGCACCACAGAAGGTTTTTTGCCACCTTAATGCATAGAATGCAAACCATGAGACTTTACAACCCCTTTAAGATTAGAGGTTACTTATTTATTATTACCTAGTATTCATGTATTGAATTTATTTTTTCATTTATTTATGATTATTTTTATTTATTTGTGTATTTATTTTACATGCATTTGTTCATTTATTATTATTATTATTATTTATTTATTGTTATTATTATTATTATTATTAGTAGTAGTAGTAGTAGTAGTAGTAGTAGTAGTAGTAGTAGTAGTAGTAGTAGTAGTAGTAGTTATTTATTATTAGTGGTAGTAGTAGTAGTAGTAGTAGTAGTAGTAGTTATTTATTATTAGTAGTAGTAGTAGTTATTTATTATTATTATTATTATTAGTGGTAGTAGTAGTAGTAATAGTAGTAGTAGTAGTAATTTATTATTAGTAGTAGTAGAATTAACACACTAACAAAACAAAATAAATAACCCCAACTTCTAATTCTAACCCTAACCTAACCTTAACTCTAACCCCTTACCCTAATAAAAAAAAATAATAATAATAACTAATAATAATAATATAAATAAAAAAGAAACAAAAGCTAACGGAAAAGCTAAAAAAGCTGAAATAACTAACAACAAATAATGCAACAGATGAGTTTCCCTATTGGCTAAAAAAAAAAATGCCAAAGCTCAAAATCGCCCATAAAACCGCGCAAAAACCACCGGAAAAATGCTCCAAGGCACTACGCTCCGGTGTGAATGCAGCCTAAAGGAGATTGTACAATCAGATTGTATAGTGTATGGTCAGCCCCATGATCTGCCGTGATTGCACAATCCCCCTCCCCCCCTGCACTTTGTCTCCCGTCTGACGTCATTTCCAATCCTCTTTATTGTTTTACAGCAGATGAGGGAGATATTCGTATCTGGCGGGCGTGTGTGTCCAAACAATCGTCCAGATCTTTGGATCATAATTGTTAGTTTGTGAGTGGCCAGGAATTGATAGGTCATCTCTGCGGCAGCAAAGGATTCTGGGCATTAATATGGCTCCTTCCTAAGAGGCAGAGAGAGGGACCCCAGCAATATAGAGAAGATAAATGAGAGCAGAAATAACATTCACCTCCTGTGATAAGACAGGCCTGCACTCATTTATCACATGTAATTACTGATAAGGAATCTGACCCCTGCACCAGCACAAGACCTTTAAATAATTCAAACAATGGTACTTTATTACTTTTTATCTTGCTATGAGCTCATCAAGATGTGACCCTGCAAGGCTCTGCACCTTCAACTTACACAAACATTAGCGGCGCCCTCTAGTGCTCACAAGCGGCATTACAGCTCAACCATCCTGTTTTGGTTACAAGTCTGCAAAGACATTGTGTGAGTATTATGAAACATTGTATACATGCAGGATCATTGGGGAGTATTATGAAACATTGTATACATACAGGATCATTGACGAGTATTATTATACATTGTATACATGTAGGATCATTGGAGGAATATTATGAAACATTGTATACATGCAGGATCATTGGGGGAGTATTATTATACATTGTATACATGCAGGATCATTGGAGGAGTATTATGAAACATTGTATACATGCAGGATCATTGAGGAGTATTATGAAACATTGTATACATGCAGGATCATTGGAGGAGTATTATGAAACATTGTATACATGCAGGATAATTGGAGGAGTATTATTAAACATTGTATACATGCAGGATCATTGGGGGGTATTATGAAACATTGTATACATGCAGGATCATTGGAGGAGTATTATGAAACATTGTATACATGCAGGATCATTGAGGAGTATTATGAAACATTGTATACATGCAGGATCATTGGGGAGTATTATGAAACATTGTATACATGCAGGATCATTGGGGGTATTATGAAACATTGTATACATGCAGGATCATTGAGGAGTATTATGAAACATTGTATACATGCAGGATCATTGAGGAGTATTATGAAACATTGTATACATGCAGGATCATTGGGGAGTATTATGAAACATTGTATACATGCAGGATCATTGGGGGAGTATTATGAAACATTGTATACATGCAGGATCATTGGGGGTATTATGAAACATTGTATACATGCAGGATCATTGGAGGAATATTATGATACATTGTATACATGCAGGATCATTGGGGAGTATTATGAAACATTGTATACATGCAGGATCATTAGAGGAATATTATGAAACATTGTATACATGCAGGATCATTGGAGGAGTATTATGAAACATTGTATACATGCAGGATCATTGGGGAGTATTATGAAACATTGTATACATGCAGGATCATTGGGGAGTATTATGAAACATTGTATACATGCAGGATCATTGGGGAGTATTATGAAACATTGTATACATGCAGGATCATTGGAGGAGTATTATGAAACATTGTATACATGCAGGATCATTGGGGAGTATTATGAAACATTGTATACATGCAGGATCATTGGGGGAGTATTATGAAACATTGTATACATGCAGGATCATTGGGGAGTATTATGAAACATTGTATACATGCAGGATCATTGGGGAGTATTATGAAACATTGTATACATGCAGGATCATTGGGGAGTATTATGAAACATTGTATACATGCAGGATCATTGGGGAGTATTATGAAACATTGTATACATGCAGGATCATTGGGGAGTATTATGAAACATTGTATACATGCAGGATCATTAGAGGAATATTATGAAACATTGTATACATGCAGGATCATTGGATGAGTATTATTATACATTGTATACATGCAGGATCATTGGGGAGTATTATGAAACATTGTATACATGCAGGATCATTGGGGAGTATTATGAAACATTGTATACATGCAGGATCATTGGAGGAGTATTATGAAACATTGTATACATGCAGGATCATTGGGGAGTATTATGAAACATTGTATACATGCAGGATCATTGGGGGAGTATTATGAAACATTGTATACATGCAGGATCATTGGGGAGTATTATGAAACATTGTATACATGCAGGATCATTGGGGAGTATTATGAAACATTGTATACATGCAGGATCATTGGGGGAGTATTATGAAACATTGTATACATGCAGGATCATTTGGGAGTATTATGAAACATTGTATACATGCAGGATCATTGGAGGAGTATTATGAAACATTGTATACATGCAGGATCATTGAGGAGTATTATGAAACATTGTATACATGCAGGATCATTGAGGAGTATTATGATACATTGTATACATGCAGGATCATTGGAGGAGTATTATGATACATTGTATACATGCAGGGTCATTGCGAAGTATTTTGATACATTGTATACATGCAGGATCATTAAGGAGTATTATGATACATTGTATACATACAGGATCATTAAGGAGTATTATGATACATTGTATACATACAGGATCATTGGGGAATATTATGATACATTGTATACATGCAGGATCATTGGGGAGTATTATGATACATTGTATACATGCAGGATCATTGAGGAGTATTATGATACATTGTATACATGCAGGATCATTAAGGAGTATTATGATACATTGTATACATGCAGGATCATTGGGGAGTATTATGATACATTGTATACATGAAGTATTGGACTACATCTCCCAGCATGCTCTGTCATTCCCCCAGTCATTGTATGAGAAGTCTGATGATGACACAATGTGCGGATCAGCTTGTTGAAGGATCTGAGTGCAGCATTCAATCACATTGTCATCTCCATCCCCCCCTCCCCCAGACACACAATCATCATTCACATTTATGTGAAGGCAGCAGATCCTTCAGCACTGAATCATTCAGTATATGGCAGACACCGTCATATATGTATACAATGCAGGACAACTACCCTCATCATCTCTACATAGATTCTCTGTTCCCATATAGGAGAAGGAAGGGACGTTACTGGCACAGTCTGTCAGTCTGTCTCTGATTAGATTGTAAGCTCTCAGGGACAGGGCCCCTATAACCAACTTGTATTGAATTGTATTGTAACTGTACTGTCTCCCTTATATTATAAAGTGCCTTGCAGACTGCTGGTGCTGGGGGTGCTGGTGGTGGGGGTGGTTGGGGTGCTGGTGCTGGGGGTGGTAGGGGTGCTGGTGCTGGGGGGTGGTGCTGGTGCTGGTGGTGGGGGTGCTGGTGCTGGGGGGTGGTGCTGGTGCTGCTGGTGGTTTGGGTGCTGGTGTTGGTGCTGGGGGTGCTGGGGGTGGTGGGGGTGCTGGGGGTGGTGGGGGTGCTGGGGGTGGTGGTGGTACTGATGCTGGTGCTGGGGGTGGTGGTGCTGCTGGTGGTGGGGGTGCTGGTGGTTTGGGTGGTGGTGCTGGGGGTGCTGGTTCTGCATAATAACAATCTATGATTACCAGGCCCCAAACCCAATAGGGTTGATTTACAAAGGGTAAATAGGCTGCAAGAGACTTTTTTCATTTTGCACGGGAGTTTTCCCCAGAGCTTAGTGAATGAGGTGAAGCTCTGCTGACTTCTAACATCCAATTGTGTGCAATAAAACAATACAGTGTGTTTCCTTGCACATGATTGGGTATTCTTTACCAAGTGAATTTTCACCACATTCATTGATCTAAGGGAAAGTTTATGCTGCACTTTACAATGTAGAAGGGACAGTATAATTGCAATACAGTTCAATACAGAAGGAATAGGAGGGCCTTGCTCATGGAGCTTACAATCTCTCTCTCTCTCTCTCTCTCTCTCTCTCTCTCTCTCTCTCTCTCTCTCTCTCTCTCTCTCTCTCTCTCTCTCTCAGTAATAATAATAGTAGTAATAATAATAATACAAAGCAATACATAATAATATTAAATTGTAACATAATTATAATAATGTAACATCATTGTAAAATAAAAAGTAATAATATAATATTTTAACATGATGATAATGATGTAATAATTAATTTTAAAAAATAAGGTAACATAACAATGTAAATATAGCAATAATAATATAATAATGAATAAAATAATAATAATATAATGTAACATGATGATGGTAAAAAAATTATATTAAATAATGTAAATGTACTACTACTAATAATAATATATGTATATGTAATATATATGTAATAATGAATACAATAATATCATGTAATAATATAATATAAATATTATAAAATATAATATTAATATTATAATGTAATAATGAATAAATAATATCATGTAAATATTATAAAATATGATTTATTTTTATTATTATTAATAATAATAATGTAATAATAAAATAAATAATATCATTTACATATTATAAAAGATGATTTAATATAATAATAATATAATGTAATAAATAAATAATATCATGTAAATATTCTAAAAGATAATTTAATTTAATATAATAATAATATAATGTAATAATAAAATAATATCATTTAAATTTTATAAAAGATGATTTAATATAAAAATAATATAATGTAATAATAAATAAATAAATGATATCATGTAAATATTATAAAAGATGATTTAATTTAATATAATAATAATATAATGTATTAATAAATAAATAAATGATAGCATGTAAATATTATAAAAGATGATTTAATATAGTAATAATATAATGTAATAACAAATAAATAATATCATGTAAATATTATAAAAACATAATAATAACAATGTATCCCAATGCAATGCAGGGATGATGGGATGGGATGGTGAATACACATTCCCTGCAGCACTCGCAGGGTTAACCCCCATCCTGTCTCCCTGCAGGCCCCGCCCCCCCTGCGCTGTGATTGGCCGCCCCTGTCCAAGCCTTTGAAGTGCAGTGTAGAGCTCTGGGTTGGGTTAGAGCTTTGCAGCCAGCTGGAGGGAAGGGAGCAGAAGGGGAACCTCTCCACCCTGGCATTCCCTCCTCCAAATGATCTGTTCTCCCCTCGGATCTAGCACCGACCTACCGACTTGCCCGACTTCTCCGCTGCCCAGTCTCGCGCCCAGCCACCCCCTGCGCCAGGCCAACCGACTGCCCATCAGGGTGCTGAAAATGCTGACTGCACACACTGGGCACTTGCTGCACCCGGAGTACCTGCAGCCTCTCTCCTCCACCCCGATCAGCCCCATAGAGGTAAGAAGCCTGGCATCGCCCTGTGGATGGATTGCACCACCGATCAGGATCTGCTGTGTGTGTTGGGGGGGTTTGATGGTGTTGGGGGGGCCCCATTGTATGGGGGGGGGGGGAGATAAGAAGTCTCCGGGATCCACACCCAGCCCTCTCTGATTGTAGGAAGGAGAGCGATCCGAGATTGTATATTTCTTTCTTTGTGTGCGACTTGTATCGGCTTTCCACCCGACGTCCGACTTTTCATCGCATGCGATGTATTGTGTGAGCGATTTACTGGCACTGCCCGGCGATCCGCCTCTCATACAGGGGGCGCTGCCCATCTGCTGGGGGTGCAGCACGGGGAGTGAGACCGAAAACATACAAAGTTTATATACAGAATATGGATACAAAGTCTAAGATATAGAAAATATATATATATACAGTATATATAGAAAATAGAAAGTCATTATATACAAGAGATATAAAGTTTATATACAGAATAGGATACAATATATAGAAAAGATATAAAGTTCATGTAGAGAATAGAAAGTCTATTATTTAGAAGAGATACAAAGTATCTATAGATACAGAATATGATTCTAGAATAGGATACAAAGTATCTATAGATACAGAATAGGATACAAAGTCTTTGCTATAGAAAAGATAAAAAGTTTATATAGAGAATACAAAGTCTATCATATAAAAGAGATACAAAAAGGTACAAAGTCTATTAAATAGAAAAGATATAAAGTTGATTTGGGCTAATGTCGGGTATTGTCGGGTTTCCTATCTCTGTAACATAGGAAGTCTCTTTCTTCTTTCTCTGGATTTCACATAAGAAGTCTCTTTCTTCCAGTCATGTGACTGCCATTTTCTAATCTTATTGGACTCAACTGTCACTTATTAGTGTAGAAGCCTTGTGATTGAGCCTGGGCTCTCCTCTAAGTTTTTTTTTCTTGCAATATTTTCTAATAGTTTCTAATTAAATTATATTTTTTTGATCTTGATCCGGGTTCCTTTTTCACTCCCCCCCCCCCTCCTCCTCCTCCCTTCCCTCATACCAGCCCCCCCCCCCCTTCCCTCCTCCTCCTCCCTCCTAGTCAGTTCAGAGCCCCTGTCATTAATCATCCCATGGCAGTCCCTAATGATAAAGTTTCAGGAGATTTATGGCCTGAAAATAATAGCTGGGCTCTGTTGAATAGCAGCAAAGAGGGGGGTGGGGGGGGGGGAATAAGAGGAGTGGTTCAATCAATGTGTTTTATAGGTTCTCAGGCTCCGGGCTTCGATTTTTGTCACCCGAAATCTCAATTTATTTCCGCTTTTACGGTTGAAACGGAGCGCGGTCGTCCGATCGTCTGCTTTGCGTTGGCCGGTTCTTTGTTGGGTTGGTCAAGGCGGCGGTTGTTTGCCTTATATTGCAAAAAAAACAAAAAAAAATCGAGATTGCGGCTTGGCGTAGGTTGGATATATTTATTGCGTTTCGTGTTCTTGGTTGAGGATTTATAGTTTGTTAAATGGGTAATGTACTGAAGAGCTTGCACTTCATGGCAGCTGGGAAACTAACTAGAAAAGAAGCTCTTTTTGATCTGATCCATCTACTTGGCTTGAGATCCAAAGAATATCAAGATTGCTAGAGTATTATATATAAAGATTAGTAGAGGAGACCAATCAGTGGGTTACATGGGGGCTGATGTACTAAGCTGTAGGGAAAATCCCCTTGTAAAGTGAGCAGCCTATTTGCCTTTATGTTATAGAGAAAGATTATTGAAGTATTCTATATAAATATAATATATATAAAGGTGCTATATATATAAAGATTATTAGAAGAGAGCAATTAGTAGGTTGCATAAGGGTTGATGTACTAAGCTCTGGGGGGAAATTCTAAGCTCTGGGGGGAAATATCCTTGCAAAGTCAGCAGCCCATTTGCCTTTATGTTATATAGAAAGATTATTAGAGTATTCTATATAGAGATGTTATATAGATATATATCAAGATGTTATATAGAAAGATTATTAGAGGAGACCACTCGGTAGGTTCCATAGGGGCTGATGTACTTAGCTCTAGGAAAATTCCCTTGCAAAGGGAACAGCCTATTTGCCTTTATGTTATATATAAAGATTTAGTATTCTATATAGAGATGTTCTATATAAAGATTATTAGAGTATTCTATATAGAGATGTTCTATATATAAAGATATTGAGATGTTTTATAGAAAGATTATTAGAGGAGACCACTCAGTAGGTTCCATAGGGGCTGATGTACTTAGCTCTAGTAAAATTCCCTTGCAAAGTGAACAACCTATTTGCCTTTATGTTATATATAGAGATTTCTAGAGTATTCTATATAGAGATGTTCTCTATAAAGATTATTAGAGTATTCCGTATAGAGATGTTCTATATAAAGATATTGAGATGATATATAGAAAGATTGTTAGAGGAGACCAATCAATAGGGTACATTGGGGTTGATGTACTAAGCTCTTGGGGGGGAAATTCCCTTGCAAAGTGAACAGCCTATTTGCCTTTAGTGAATCTTCACCATTGCGTGCTCCACTCTTACCAATGGCCCTGTTCTTCTTCTTCTTCCCCCTTTAGTTGGACGCCAAGAAGAGTCCTCTGGCCCTGCTGGCCCAGACCTGCTCTCAGATCGGGAAGCCTGACCCCCCTCCTTCGTCTAAGCTGAACTCGGTGACGTCCAGCAGCCACAGCGACAAGGAAAGCAGCCGCAGCTCTTCCCTGAAACTGGGAGATTCTCCAATAGAGGACAAGTCGAGCTTCAAACCTTATTCCAAGGGAGGAGAGTCGAGAAAGGAGAGCGGATCTTCGAATGGCGGCACTGGGGACAAGGCAGGATTTAGGGTCCCTGGCGGTTCTTGCCAACCTTTTTCTCCGCACGCGCCCTCTCCGTCCTCAAGGGTGAGCTCCCCCGGACAGCACTGTGAATCTAAAAACGTGGACGGGCAAGAGAAAAAAGAGCCCGAAGCCATTAAAGTTAGTGCCGAGGTGTCTCAAAGCAACCCCACCCATACCAGAGCCAGTATCAGCAACTCCAGCGCCGAGTCCAGCCAAAGCGGGGACGTTACCCCCAACAACAAATCTGAGCCACCATCGATGGGATCCAGCCACGTGGCCCCGGTGTCTCCTTACAAAGGTGGACACTCGGTCTTTCCTCTTCCACCATCTGGCATTGGATATCATGGATCCATAGTGGGTGCCTATGCTGGGTACCCATCACAGTACCCTGGGTTGGATCACACCAAATCAAGCCTGGTTAGTAATCAGCTATCTGGGACTTTAGGTTTGCCGGGGAAACCACCCAGCTCCAGTCCTTTGACTGGAGCCTCTCCTCCGTCTTTCATGCAAGGATTATGCAGGGACCCCTATTGTCTGAGCTACCACAATGCCTCGCACCTCGGTAGCAGCTGCTCCACCTGTGTGCATGATCCATCCGCCCTGAAGTCTGGATACCCTCTAGTCTACCCAAGTCACCCTCTTCATTCGGTGCACACTACAATGTCTTCCACCGTCACCCCTTCCTTGTCTGGCCACCCTCTCTACACCTACGGCTTTATGATCCCCAATGACCCAGTCCCTCACATATGCAACTGGGTGTCTGCCAATGGACCTTGTGACAAAAGATTTTCCTCGTCAGAAGAACTCCTTGCCCATTTACGGACTCACACATCCTTGCCGGGGGCCGACAAACTTTTGGCTGGTTACCCTACGTCTGGTTTGGGGTCCGCTGCTTCCTGCCACCTCCATCTCCCTCCGACAGGGCCTGGAAGTCCCAACACACTGCCAGGGTCTCTGTTAAGGAGTCCACATACTTTGGGACTAAACAGGTACCACCCATATGGAAAAAGCCCCTTAACGCCCAGTGGTCTCCCAGTACACTCATTACCGGCAGGATCTTACTATTCGCCGTACGCTCTATACGGACAGAGGTTAACGTCAGCTTCAGCGCTAGGATACCAGTAAATATATCGAATTCCCTGACTCATAGACTGTATATTTATTTACTGTATGTTAGCTTCAAGCTGGGAATATTAAGTGCATTATTTACAACAAAAAAATCCAATGGTATGCAAACATTCTGTGCCCCCCCCCCAAACAATTCTTTTGCATTATCAGTTTGTCTTCCATTTGGTCTTTTTTCTTCTATTTGTTTTTCTTTTCTTTTTTTTTTCTTTTTTTGTGCAGTTTTGCATGATATTCATCGCTTATTCAAACCCTTTTTCTTATTATTTCCCTCTTAGGAGGTTAACTAAAAAAAAAAAAAATTAAAAAAACGGCCTCCTCTTAATTTTTGTACAGCTCTAAAGAAGTGTATTTTTTTGTAATGTGTTCTCGGCATGGAAGGGAGCGGGTGGGAGGAGGAAGGAGAGAGAGAAAAAAAGGAGAGGAGACAAATGCGTTGGTGGCTTTCCAAAATTGGCAAAAACTTATTTTGTTTAATAAATGACTTAAATATTCACTTTGTGTTTTTTTTTTTTTTAATCTCCCATCTGTTTTTTTTTTTTTAAATATTATTTTTTTTTCCCTGTAACTGAAAGATTTTTCACAATGGGTTTGCTGATTTACACCGAAAGAGAACTCAATGCCAAAGCATTCACAAGTCAAAATATCTGGAATGTATTGATTACAATAAACAATGTTTTTGTTATAAAAAATATATATATATATATTTAAAGATTGTTTATGGTTTTAATAATCAAATGCTGTGCAGTGGTTTCAGATTTAGAGATCTGCTGCCATCTGCTGGAAATCTGTGGTATTGCAAACTTTGCCTAGCACTGAGGAGCAAAGGATCTGAAGAAAAAATAATCTAGACAATACATATTAACAGCATTTTTTTTCTTAAGTATATAATTCTTAAGGTCATAAGGTCAGGCTTTTCTATATTTAAAGTGCAAATTAATTTAATGAAATATAAGATTTTAATGAGGTTATTTTATTTTGCAAACTTTACCTGCACTGAAAAGCATGGGAACTGAACAAACAACATTTTTTTAGAAAATACATATTAATAGCATTTTATAATTCAGAACGTCAGAGTTATTTTATAATGCAAAAAAAAAAACGTAGACAATACATATTAACAGCTTTTTTTTTTTTTAAGTACATAATTCTTAAGGTCATAAGGTCAGAGTTAACATGGCTTTTCTATATTTAAAGTGCAAATTCATTTCATG
Organism: Lithobates clamitans; assembly: GCA_037952925.1. NCBI lineage: Eukaryota > Metazoa > Chordata > Amphibia > Anura > Ranidae > Lithobates > Lithobates clamitans. The sequence continues at coordinate 19,919 of JBBGZY010002640.1, forward strand.
CAGTATAAGATTTTAATGAGTTTATTTTATTTTGCAAACATTACCTGCACTGAAGAGCATGGAATCTGAACAAAAAAAAAATTAGACAATAAATATTAACAGCATTTTTTTTTTTAAGTATATAATTCTTAAGGTCAGAGTTAACATGGCTTTTCTATATTTAAAGTGCAAATTAATTTAATGAAGTATAAGATTTTAATGAGGTTATTTTGCAAACCTTACCTACTCTGAAGAGCATGGGATATGAACAAAAAAATTTAGACAATAAATATTAACAGCATTTTTTTTTAAGTATATAATTCTTAAGGTCAGAGTTAACATGGGTTTTCTATATTTAAAGTACAAATTCATTTAATGACGATTAAGATTTTAATGAGGTTATTTTATTTTGCAAACTTTATCTGCACTGAAGAGCATGGGATCTGAACAAAAAAATTAGACAATAAATATTAACAGCTATTTTTTTTTTTTTTTAAGTATATCATTCTTAAGGTCAGAGTTAACATGGCTTTTCTATATTTAAAGTGCCAATTCATTTAATGAAGTATAAGATTTTAATGAGGTTATTTTATTTTGCAAACTTTACCTGCACTGAAGAGCATGGGATCTGAACAAAAAAAAAAATAGAAAATACATATTAATAGCATTTTATAATTCAGAAGGTCAGAATTAACATGGCTTTTCTATATTTAAAGTACAAATTCATTTAATGAAGTACATGCATTTTATGAGGATATTTTCATGAGTTATTTTATAATGCAAACATCACCTGCACTGAAGAGCAAAGGATCTGAACAAAAAAAAAAAATAGAAAATACATATTAATTGCAGTTTATAGAGGAGTTTATAATTCATAAGGTCAGTGTTCACATATCTTTTCTATATTTAAAGTGCAAATTCATTTAATGAAGTGCGTGCATTTTATGAGGGCTATTTTAATAAGCTATTATGTAAAATTCATTATAAAACTGTCAAGGTTTTAGGCACTTGCTTATAATTTTTTTTTTCTAGTTAATTTACAATGTAGAAAGTTTCACAAGACATATTTGAAAAGAGTGGAAAGGAGTTTTCTAGGGAGTTTCCACACACCTGCAGGTTTTATCATTTAAAAACTGTACACAATATAAAATATTATAAAATATTCAGGACCACAAAAAAAAATAAAAATAAATAATAATTGCCATAATATTTTACAACTTCAGAATTGTAATATAAGAGTTAAAACCACAAAAAAATGCCATAAAAATGTACAACTTCAGACATTTTATATTTTTATATATTTTTTTCCCCCTTTATAAATTATTATTTTATGTTGACCATAGCAAAATAGTAAATCCCCGGTTTTACCAAGTGGCATGGCTGCTAACAATGTAAGAATATTCCCATGGTCACTTTACAAATGACGTGATGAAGCCAGTTACCAGCCTTAGAGGGATGCGTCATACTGCAGTCCCATTACAGCATCGCCACTACATAGACTGTCTTTGAGATTTATGCTTTTTATTGTTATTATACAGGATTTATAGAGCGCCAACAGTTTGCACAGCACTATACAATATAAAAGGAGACAGTACAAGTTACAATACAATTCAAGAGCGGAGGAATCCGAGGGCCCTGCTTGTTTACAGCTCATAATCTAAGAGGGAGGGCTAAGGGATTTTAAAGATTATTCAAAGGCCAAAATTAAAGAGGGAGAGAAAGACCTGAACAGATTCCAAAGCAGAGGGGTTCTGTTCAGCTAAAAAGTAGCAACTCTCGAAAATTGTGGACAAAACTATGACCAGGATACTGAATACGTTTAAACTCAGAATTTCTTGTAATAAGTTTGGAGGAATATATTCTGCCTTTTTTTTTTTTTGAGGGTTACTAGATTTTTTTTGTTACATTTCCAGTAAATAATTGGTGTAAAAAAGCACTTTCTCTGAATATCCCTTCATGTTACCCCCCCACCTTCTAATTTATGGGGTGTATTTATAAAAAAATTCCTAGAGATGTTCGCCTTGCTAAACTGCGTGTACATTCGTTCTGGGCGGGAGGGGGGGGCAAAAAAAGGGATGTTGGTGTTTCTGATTTATCTAGTCACAAACAATGGCAAAATCATCCTAATTCCCGCTTTGTCTTTTTTATAATTATTATTATTCAGGATTTATGGAGCGCCAGCAGTTTGCGCAGCGCTTTACAATATAAAAGGAGACCGTAGAATTACAATACAAGAGTGTTAGGAGGGTCCTGCTCCTGGGAGCTTGCAATCTAATTGTCCTATAATATACAGGTATATAGAGTTCTAAATAAAAAGTTCTGGATGCACATTGAACACCAGGGGGAAAGAAGGGGCCTGCTCCTTAGAGCTTGCAATCTATCTATATAATCGTGTTATATTATACAGGTATATAACATGATATATAAACTGTTCTAGATGTACATTGGACGCCGGGGGAGGAGGGCCCTTGTCCTGAGAGCTTACAATCTAATTGTGTTATAATATACAGTTATATAGCGTGATAAATAAACTGTCCTAGATGTACATTAGATGCCGGGGGAAAGGAGGGCCCTGGTCCTGAGAGCTTACAATCTAATTGTGTTCTAATATTAAGTTATAATCAGTTCTGGATGCACATTGGACACCGAGGGAGAAAGGGGGGCCCTGGTCCTCAGAGCTTACAATCTTATACTTCAAATATAAATAAAGGAGGACCCTGTGCATGAGAGCTTGCAATCTAATTGTGTTATAATATACAGTTATATGGCACTATAAATAAACAGTTATGGATGTACATTGGACACCGGGGGGGGGGGGGGGGAGGGGGTCCTGGTCCTCAGAGCTTACAATCTAATTGTGTTATAATATACAGGTATATAAGGTTATAAATAAACAGTTCTGAATGCACATTGGACACCGAGGGGGAAAGGAGGGCCCTGGTCTTCAGAGCTTACAATCTAATACTTCAAATATAAATAAAGGAGGTCCCTGCACACAAAAGCTTGCAATCTAATTGTGCTATATTATACAGTTTAATGGCATTATAAATAAACCATTCTGGATGTACATTGGACACTGGGGGGGGGGGGGGGGTGCTGGTCCTCAGAGCTTACAATCTAATTGTGTTATAATATACAGTTATATAACATTATAAATAAACAGTTCTGGGTGTACATTGGACACCGAGGGTGGGGGGAAGAGGGCCCTGGTCCTCAGAGCTTACAATCTAATTGTGTTATACAGTTATACAGTGTTATAAATAAGCAGTTCTGGATGCACATTGCACACCAGGGGGAAAGGAGGGCTCTGGTCCTCAGAGCTTACAATCTAATACTTCAAATATAAATAAAGGAGGGCCCTGCGCACAAGAGCTTGCAATCTAATTGTGTGATAATATACAGTTATACAGCGTTATAAATAAACCATTCTGGATGCACATTGGACACCAGGGGGAAAGGGGGGCCCTGGTCTTTAGAGCTTACAATCGAATTGTGTTATAATATTCAGGTATATAGCATTTTGAAAAAAAAAGTTCTGGATGCACATTGAACACCGGGGGGGGGGGGGGGGGGGAGGAAGGGGCCTGCTCCTTGGAGCTTGCAATCTATCTATATAACTGTTTTATAATATACAGTTATATAGTGTGATAAATAAACTGTTCTAGATGCACATTGGACACCGAGGGGGAAAGGAGGGCCCTGGTCCTCAGAGCTTACAATCTGTTAATATATACAGGTATAGAGCATTCTAAATAAATAGTTCTGGCTGCACATTGGACACCGGGGGGAAAGAGGGGCCTTGTACAAGAGAGCTTACAATCTAATTGTGTAATTATATACAGTTATATAGTGTTATAAATAAACAGTTCTGAATGCACATTGAACACGGGGGAGAGCCCTGGTCCAGAAAGCTTACAATCGAATTGTGTTTTAATATTAAATTAAATAGCGTTATAAACAGTTCTATGTGCATTGGGCACCAGGGAGAAAGGAGGGCCCTGATCCTCAGAGCTTACAATCCAATTGTGATATAATATACAGTTCTATAGCCTTATAAATAAACAGTTCAGAGCTCAGAGCTTACAATCTTATACTTCAAATATAAACAAATGAGGGCCCTGCACACAAGAGCTTGCAATCTAATTGTGTTATAATATACAGTTATATGGCATTATAAATAAACAGTTCTGAATGCACATCTGACACCGGGGGGGATGGAGGGCCCTGGTCCTCAGAGCTTACAATCTTATACTTTAAATATAAATATATGGTAGTTGACTGAGATCGCCATAGAAGTCACCTGAATGATTTTTTTATGCAGCACTACGAGGGGGATTTACTAAAACTGGAGGGTGCAAAACCTGGTGCAGCTCTGCATAGCAACCAATCAGCTTCCAGGTTTTATTTTCAAAGCTCATCTGAAGAATCTGAAGCTAGAAGCTGATTGGCCGCCATGCAGAGCTGCACCAGATTCTGAGTGCTCCAGTTTTAGTAAATCTCCCCCATTGTGTGTCCTTTTGATGTAGCAAAATCTCCATTTGATTTATTAATGGAATAGATAAGAAGAGCGATCCATTGGTTTGTGAACTTCGTTTTTTATTCTTTAGGAATGCGTCTTTTATTAGTTGTGTTTGAACCACTTCAATACCGCACGCCGTCATATGATAGGGTGACCAGACGTCCCCGGTTTCTGGGGACAGTCCCCTGAATGAGTACACTGTCCCCAGACCAAGTCTGTCCCCGGTTTTGTCCCCAGATTGGATTTGAACAGGGGCCTGAGCAATTTCAAAGACAGTCAGTGCAGAATTAAAAAAAAAAAATGCAAACCCCCGCTTCGCCGCTCCTACTAGCTTGGGGGGTGTATTTTTTTCCATTATCTGTGCCCCTTTCTGACCATCCTGTACTGGAAGGAACTATTTTTTCAGTTTCGGGCGCATGACCATTCCGCTCCCGTTTGCATGTTCTTCTGCCTTGGCTCAAGTCCCCGCTAACCGCCTGCCTGCCTATCTCCTTGCCTTCCCCAGTGGAGTGATCTTCCTCTGCTCAGCTACGCTCCCCACCCAGTAGTCCCCGGGGCCCAGAGAGTGAGACTTGAGAGGCTGTGAGGCGGGCGGCGGCGTCAGGCAGAGAGAGGCAGCTGAGCTCAGCTGACAGTGTTCAGCAGCAGGAAGAGGGGAAGTGGATCCAATCGTTGGGCTGCCAGTGCTTTCAAGGCTTCAACACAGGTGTGCTTTAGGGGTGTCTGTGAATAGACTACATTGCACTCTGTCTGTCTCTCTGGCATCATGGATGGTATCATAACTCACAGACAGCAGGCACTCTATTATGGCTCTGGCTGGCTCTGTCACAGTGTGTCACATAACATGGCTGCCGGGTACTGATTTTGTTACCTTATTGGTCATATGTATCAGCACCCAGCAGCCATGTCATGTGACACACTGACACAGAGCCAGCCAGAGCCATGATAGAGTGCCTGCTGCCTGTGACTTATCATAATGCTGATGATCTTAACCAGTTGCAAACCACCTCATACCCTGTTTCCCTGAAAATAAGACCTAGCGTGATTGTCGGTGATGGCTGCAATATAAGCCCTACCCCCCCAAGTAAGCCCTACCCCGTTTCCCCGAAAATAAGCCCTACCCTGAAAATAAGACCTACAAGGACTTTAACTAGGGCTTATTTGGGAGGTAGGGCTTATATTGCAGCCAACACCGACAATCACGCTAGTTCTTATTTTCGGGGAAACAGGGTAGCAGATTTACTTCTACAGGGCGGTCGCGCTGCACAGGACCATATATACTGTATATATGTGATCTTGCATTTCTGGGTATCAGAGCCGGTCAGCAGGTCCGGCGGACTCGACGTCCGCCAGTGCCCTCCTGTCATCCTGTATAAGGGCAGAAGGGCGGTCTGCCTATGTAAACAAGGCAGATCACCGTTCTGTCAGTATGGAAGACATTGATCCTGTGTCCCTGCAAAGCAGAGACAGGGATCTATGCCTTCCCCTAGTAAAAGCACCTCCCCTACAACCCTTTGGTTGCTCTAGATGTTAACCCCATCCCAGCCAGTGTCATTAGTACAGTGACAGTGCATATTTTTAGCACCGATCACTGGTTCCCACAAAGTGTCAAAAGTGTCACTTGGTATCCAATTTGTCCCCCGCTAGCGCAGTCCCAATATAAGTCGCCGATTGCCGCCATTACTAGTAAAAAGCGAATATGTCCCCAGATTTCATTTTAAAAATCTGGTCACCTTATCATATGACGTCCTTGACTTTGTGAGGGTATATCTGAATGATAGGTGCAGCTCCAGGCATCAATCAGATATCCTTGTTTTCAGCCGGCGATTCTGTACATGATAAGAATGATCATAGCGGCAGGTCCACCGACTGATCGTTCTTATAGGCGATAGGAGGGGACATCCCCCCCCCCCCCTCCCGCTGCCATCTGGTGCTTCTCCGGGCTCTGCCGTGCCATCGGGGACCCAGAGAAATAATCGGACGCGGCCGGATGACGACCATAGAGATTTCCGGTGATCAGATGGTCACCAGTCATCTCTATGACCGTCAGAGGCCCGGGCGCGACGTTATGACGTCACGCCCGGTCCCTGCATGTAAACAAAGCCGCAATCCCGGCTGTCAGCACGAGATCAGTGAATTTTTTTTTCCGATCTCATGCTTTACAGCCTGGAGGAGAGATGTGGGGGTCTTATTGACCCCGCACTCTCCATAAAGAGGACCTGTCACGAACGATTCCTATTACAAGGGATGTTTACATTCCTTGTAATAGGAATAAAAGTGATAAAAAAAATTGACTGTAAAAAAAAAAAAAGTGTAAAAGTAAAAAAAAAAAAAAAAAAAAAAATTAAAACGCCCCTGTCCCCGGTAGCTCGCGCTCAGAAGCGAACACACACGTAAGTCCCGCCCACATATGTAAACGCCGCTCAAACCACACATGTGAGATATCGCCGCGTGCGTTAGAGCGGGAGCAACAATTCTAGCACTGGACCTCCTCTGTAACTCTAAACTGGTGACCTGTAAAAAATGTTAAAGCGTCGCCTATGGAGATTTTTAGGTACCAAAGTTTGGCACCATTCCACGAGCGTGCGCAATTTTAAAGCGTGACATGTTGGGCATCTATTTACTCGGCGTAACATTATCTTTTCACACTATACAAAAAAATTTGGGCTAACTTTACCGTTTTATTATTTTTTAATTCATGAAACTGATTTTTTTTTATTTTTTAAAAAAGGCGTTTGAAAAATTGTTGCGCAAATACCGTGCGAGATAAAAAGTTGCAATGGCCGCCATTTTATTCCCTAGGGTGTCTGCTAAAAAAACATATATAATGTTTGGGGGTTGTGAATAATTTTCTAGCAAAAAAATGATGATTTTTACATGTAGGAGAGAAGTGCCCGAATAGGCCCGGTATGATCTCTTCTTCTACCAGTAAAAGGCCACAAGATACATTGTATTCCTTTTTTTTTTTTAATGATAGAAATCTTCATTTTAGTAACAATAATATACATTCCACCCATTGAAATGTTTATACTACACAAGTGTACGGAGGAATCTACCTTTAGCCCCCCTCGTTCACACAGGTGCGACTTCAGGTGCGATTTACAAATCTACAAAATGAATAGGGCAGCGCACAAACAAATAAAACAAAAACTACATAAAAAAAAAAGCGATATAAGAACGCCCAAACAGCAAAACTGAGATCTAAAATAAAGTTCAACTCAAAAAACATTAAAGTCCCGATGATTAGTCTGAAATCTTGAAGAAAAGTCCAACGTGATGGAAAAGTGCAGAAAATCGCTGATCACACAATTCTTCAGTGATTTCCCACCACCTGTGTACAAATCGCACCCGAAGTCGCATCGAATGTCTTTCTACGGCACCGTCCTAACAGGTGAGATTGGAAAAATAGTTCCTACACTATTTTTGACATTTTTTATTTTTTGTGTTTTATTTTTTATTTGTGTGTTTTAGTTTTTTTGTATTATTTTTTATTGGATGTGTTTTATAGTAGGAAGTATCAATGTATTTTTATTCTCAAACTTGTCGGTCTTTTTTTTTGTTTAAGAAATTCGATTTTTTACATTTTATTATTTTTTTATTTTTTAATGTGATTTATTTTTTTTTATCATTATTTTTATTGGATGTGTTTTATAGCAGGAAGTATAAATTTATTTATTTATTTCAAAATTGCGGCTCTGAAGTAGCGTGATTTCAAAGCCGCATTCGGTGTGAACAGGGGGGCAGGGCGAAGGGTTCACATCTATGTATGTGCAGTTGATGCGTTTTTGTAGCGTGTTTCCAGCACGCTTTTGATGCATTTTTAACCACTTCAGCCTCGGAAGATTTACCTCCCGTAATGGGCCATTTTTTGCGATTTGGCACTGTGTCGCTTTAACTGACAATCGCGCAGTCGTGCGACGTTGCACCCAAACAAAATTAATGTCCTTTTATTCCCACAAATAGAGCTTTCTTTTGGTGGTATTTGATCACCTCTGCGGTTTTTACTTTTTTTTGCGCTATAAACAATAAAAGGCTGACAATTTTTGAAAAAGCAAAACAAACAATATTTTCTACTTTCTGCTATAAAACATCCAATTAAAAAAATGTAAAAAAAAAACTAATTTCTTAAACAAAAAAAGACAGACAATTTTGAAAAAAATAAATAAATTTATACTTCCTGTTATAAAGCACATCCAATAAAAATAATAATAATAATAAAAAAAACACACTAAAAAATAAAAAAAATAATAAAATGTAAAAATTATAATTTCTTAAACAAAAAAAGACTGACAAGTTTGAGAATAAAAATAAATTCATACTGCTATAAAACACACCCAATAAAAAATAATACAAAAAAAAAACTAAAACACACAAATGAAAAATAAAACACAAAAAAATTTAAAAAATTAAAAATGTAAATAAATGTAATTTCTTCATCAATTTAGGCCAATATGTATTCTGCTACATATTTTTTTTTTTTTTTTCAAAGTCGTCTGCCTTTTTTTGTTTATAAGGCAAAAAAATAAAAAAAATAAAACGTTTAGGTCATCAAATACCACCAAAAGAAAGCTGTATGTGTGGGGGGAAAAAAGGACATCAATTTTATTTGGGTACAGCGTCCCACGACTGCGATTTGTCCTCTGCAATGTCGCAGTCCAGCTAAAAATCGCTGATCGCCTCCATTACTAGTAAAAAAAAAAAAAAAAAATCCATAAATCTATCCCATAGTTTGCAGATGCAATGTAAAAACCAATCAATACGTGCTTATTGTAATTTTTTTTTTTTTTTTTTTAGCAAAAATATGTAGCAGAATACATATTGGCCTAAATTGATGAAGAAATTGTATTTTTTTTACATTTTGTTATTGGATGTTTTATAGCAGAAAGTTAAAAATATATATTTTTTTTTTTTTCCAAAATTGTCGCCCTTTTTTGTTTATAGCGCAAAAAAAAAAAAAAAACTGCAGAGGTGATCAAATACCACCAAAAGAAAGCTCTATTTGTGGGGGGAAAAAAGGACGCCAATTTTATTTGGGTACAGCGCCGCACGACCGCGCAATTGTCAGTTGTAGCGACACAGTGCCGTGTCGCAAAAAAAAAGGCCTGGTCATTGAGGGGGGTAAATCCTTCCAGGGCTACTCATTTTAGTCGACTAAAGGGGGCAACTCATTTTAGTCGACTAAAATGTACTGGAGAGATTTAGTCGACTAAATACGACTAAAACTAAAACATTTGCAGAAGACTAAAACGGGACTAAAACTACATCGAAAGAAGACTGTTAATTACAAACCGAACGCACATACAGATTTCTCCTACATTCAGATATTTTCGGGAAAACTCTGTTGTGGTCTTTCTTGAATTAATTTGCTGTAAATAGACATAAGAACGCGTTCCGCGTAGGTAGTCCCGCCGTGTCCGGTGCGGGGATCTTGGCAATCCCAGATCTTGGCACCGGAGTTGTCGGCTCACGTAGAGCCAAGTACACAAAACTCTGCTTGGCGTCTCGTAACGACAGCCTCGGAGGGCAGAGAACGCGTCTCTTACCGGCGGCCTCGGAGGGCAGAAAACGCGTCTCTTACCGGCGGCCTCGGAGGGCAGAGAACGCGTCTCGTACCGGCGGCCTCGGAGGGCAGAGAACGTGTCTCATACCGGTGGCCTCGGAGGGCAGAGAACGCGTCTCGTACCAGCAGCCTCGGAGGGTAGAGAACGGGTCTTGTACCAGCGGCCTCAGAGGGCAGAGAACGCGCCTCGTACGGGTGGCCTCGGAGGGCAGAGAACGCGTCTCGTACCGGCGGCCTCGGAGGGCAGAGAACGCGTCTCGTACCGGCGGCCTCGGAGGGCAGAGAACGCGCCTCGTACCGGCGGCCTCGGAGGGCAGAGAACGCGTCTCGTACCGGCAGCCTCGGAGGGCAGAGAACGCAACTCGTACCGGCGGCATCGGAGGGCAGAGAACGCGTCTCGTACCGGTGGCCTCGGAGGGCAGAGAACGCGTCTCGTACCGGCGGCCTCGGAGGGCAGAGAACGCATCTCGTACCGGCGGCCTCGGAGGGCAGAGAAAGCGTCTCGTACCGGCGGCCTCGGAGGGCAGAGAACGCGTCTCGTACCGGCGGCCTCGGAGGGCAGAGAACGCATCTCGTACCGGCGGCCTCGGAGGGCAGAGAACGCGTCTCGTACCGTGATCTCGGAGGGCAGAGAACGCGTCTCGTACCGGCGGCCTCGGAGGGCAGAGGACGCGTCTCGTACCGGCGGCATCGGAGGGCAGAGAACGCGTCTCGTACCGGCGGCCTCGGAGGGCAGAGAATGCGTCTCGTACCGGCGGCCTCAGAGGGCAGAGAACGCGTCTCGTACCGGCAGCCTCGGAGGGCAGAGAACGCAACTCGTACCGGCGGCATCGGAGGGCAGAGAACGCGTCTCGTACCGGTGGCCTCGGAGGGCAGAGAACGCGTCTCGTACCGGCGGCCTCGGAGGGCAGAGAACGCGTCTCGTACCGGCGGCCTCGGAGGGCAGAGAACGCGTTACGTATCGGCGGCCTCGGAGGGCAGAGAACGTGTCTCGTACCGGCGGCCTCGGAGGGCAGAGAACGCGTCTCGTACGGGCGGCCTCGGAGGGCAGAGAACACGTCTCGTACCGGCGGCCTCGGAGGGCAGAGAACGCGTCTCGTACCGGCGGCCTCGGAGGGCAGAGAACGCGTCTCGTACCGGCGGCCTCGGAGGGCAGAGAACGCGTCTCATACCGGCGACCTTGGAGGGCAGAGAACGCGTCTCGTACCGGTGGCCTCGGAGGGCAGAGAACACGTCTCGTACCGGTGGTCTCGGAGGGCAGAGAACACGTCTCGTACCGGCGGCCTCGGAGGGCAGAGAAAGCGTCTCGTACCGGCGGCCTCGGAGGGCAGAGAACGCGTCTCGTACCGGCGGCCTCGGAGGGCAGAGAACGCATCTCGTACCGGCGGCCTCGGAGGGCAGAGAACGCGTCTCGTACCGTGATCTCGGAGGGCAGAGAACGCGTCTCGTACCGGCGGCCTCGGAGGGCAGAGAACGCGCCTCGTACCGGCGGCCTCGGAGGGCATAGAACGCGCCTCGTACCGGCGGCCTCGGAGGGCAGAGAACGCGCCTCGTACCGGCGGCTTCAGAGGGCAGAGAACACGTCTCGTACCGTGATCTCGGAGGGCAGAGAACGCGTCTCGTACCGGCGGCCTCGGAGGGCAGAGAAAGCGTCTTGTACCAGCGGCCTCGGAGGGCCGAGAACGCGTCTCGTACCGGCGGCCTCGGAGGGCAGAGAACGCGTCTCGTACCGGCGACCTCGGAGGGCAGAGAACGCGTCTCATACCGGCGACCTCGGAGGGCAGAGAACGCGTCTCGTACCGGCGGCCTCGGAGGGCAGAGAACGCGTCTCGTACCGGCGACCTCGGAGGGCAGAGAACGCGTCTCGTACCGGCAGCCTCAGAGGGCAGAGAACGCGTCTCGTACCGGCGGCCTCGGAGGGCAGAGAACGCGTCTCGTACCGGCGGCCTCGGAGGGCAGAGAACGCGTCTCATACTGGCGGCCTCGGAGGGCAGAGAACGCGTCTCATACCGGCGGCCTCGGAGGGCAGAGAACGCGTCTCGTACCGGCGGCCTCGGAGGGCAGAGAACGCGTCTCGTACCGGCGGCCTCGGAGGGCAGAGAACGCGTCTCGTACCGGCGGCCTAGGAGGGCAGAGAACGCGTCTCGTACCGGCGGCCTCGGAGGGCAGGGAACGCCATTGGGGGGAATAATAAGAGATAACACTTCTTTGTACCTAAATTAGTTTTATTCATCACACATCAAAGTGAGGAGTTGGGGGGGAGTGAGAAGGACTCTGGTAGGAGGCTTGGATGTCCAATCTGGGCAATGGTTCCACTCGACCTCCGGAAGATTTACCCCCCCAGGCTATTTGCGGGCACGACTTACTTTTGCGTTTTCTTTGCCACGGAGGGACGGGGAGTTTTACTTTTTTTTTTCTTATTTCTTATATTTTTTCTTATTTTTTTACACTGTCCCTTTAACCACTTGAAGTGCTTGTAAATCCTTACAACACACTTTTTGCTACAGGTAAACCTATAATAAGGCTACCCAGGATATCTCCTGTATCTGCATGTGCCGACGTCATCATACGTGCCGTTGCTTCAGTGAGACTGTGCCATTACTGGCGGCTGCGCGCAGGAGTGACGTCATCGTGGCTCTGGCCAATCACAGCGCCGGAGCCGCGATACCCGGAAGTAACCCCCCCGGGAGTAATGTCGGCCGCCGGGCCGGCGTACGGGCACCGCAGCGAGGGCTTCGATCTCAGGTGAGTATTACATAATGAGCTAGTATGCTATGCATGCTAGCTCATTATGCCTTTGTCTTGCAGGTATTAGTTTAACCAGTTCAAGATTTGGCTGCTGAATTACCAGGCCATTTTTTGTGATACGGCATTGCGTCACTTTAACTGACAATTAACTGACAATTGCGTGGTCATGCGACTTTGTACCCAAAGACCAGAACAGAGTTTTCCCTAAAATATCTGAATGTAGGAGGAATCTGTAAATCTCCAGTACATTTTATTCGACTAAAATGAGTTTTAGTCACTTCAGCCCTGGAAGGATTTACCCCCTCAATGACCAGGCCTTTTTTTTGCGATACGGCACTGCGTCGCTTTAACTGATGCTGTACCCAAATAAAATTGACGTCCTTTTTTCCCCACATATAGAGCTTTCTTTTGGTGGTATTTGATCATCTCTGCAGTTTTTATTTTTTGCACTATAAACAAAAAAGAGCGACAATTTTGAAGACACATCGGACACTTTTGACACATTTTGGGACCATTGACAATTACACAGCGATCAGTGCTATAAAAATGCACTGATTACTGTAAAAATGTCACTGACAGGGAAGGGGTTAACATTAGCAGTAGGAAGGTGGTGGAGGCCATGTTGGTACACTCAGCAGTAGAAAGGTGGCAGAGGCCATGTCGGTATACCCAGCAGTGAGAAGGTGGCGGAGGCCATGTTTATACACCCAGCAGTAGGAAGGTGGCGGAGGCCATGTTGATACACCCAGCAGTAGGAAGGTGGCGGAGGCCATGTTTATACACCCAGCAGTAGGAAGGTGATGGAGGCCATGTTGGTACACCCAGCAGTAGGAAGGTGGCGGAGGCCTTGTTGGTACACCCAGCAGTAGGAAGGTGGCGGAGGCCTTGTTGGTACACCCAGCAGTAGGAAGGTGGCGGAGGCCATGTTTATACACCCAGCAGTAGGAAGGTGGTGGAGGCCATGTTGGTACACCCAGCAGTAGGAAGGTGGCCGAGGCCTTGTTGGTACACCCAGCAGTAGGAAGGTGGCGGAGGCCATGTTTATACACCCAGCAGTAGGACGGTGGTGGAGGGCATATTGGTACACCTAGCAGTAGGAAGGTGGCGGAGGCCATGTTGGTACACCCAGCAGTAGGAGGGTGGCGGAGGCCTTGTTGGTACACCCAGCAGTAGGAAGGTGGCGGAGGCCATGTTTATACACCCAGCAGTAGGACGGTGGTGGAGGGCATATTGGTACACCCAGCAGTAGGAAGGTGGCGGAGGCCATGTTGGTACACCCCGCACTGCTCAGCGCTAAACCTTCAGGCTTTCAAAATGAAACAACCAAACACCATCACAGATGTCAATATACTATATTTGTTTATATACGCTCACTTTATTGCTAAAATTACTGTTAACCACTTCAGCCCCTGAAGGATTTACCCGCTTAATGACCAGGCCTTTTTTTGCGATACGGCACTGTTACTTTACCTGACAATTGCGCAGTAATGCGACGCTGCACCCAAATAAAATTGAAGTCCTTTTTTCCTCCACAAATAGAGCTTTCTTTTGGTGGTATTTGATCACCTCTACGGTTTTTATTTTTCTCGCTATAAACAAAGAAAGAGCAACAATTTTGAAAAAAAAATAATATTTTTTACTTTCTGCTATAAAACATTCAATAAAAAAATTTAAAAAAATCAAATTTCTTCATCAAATTAGGCCAATGTGTATTCTGCTACATATTTTTGGTAAAACAAATCCCAATAAGCGTATATTGATTGGTTTATGCAAAAGTTATCGTGTCTACAATCTATGGGATAGATTTATGGACTTTTTTTTTGTAGTAATGGCGGTGATCTGTGATTTTTAGCGGGACTGGGACATTGCGGCGGACAAATATGACCCTATGTGACAATTTTTGGGGACCAGTGACACCAATACAGTGATCTGTATTATCCTCCAAGTCAGGTATGTATTTTTAGGGTAACCCCATGCCAAAATTTAAAAAAATGGAGTGGGGTCCCCCCAATCCATACCAGGTCCTTTGGGTCTGGTATGGATTTTGAGGAGAACCCTACTCTAAAATTTAAAAAAACGACATGGGGTCCCCCCCACCGATCCATACCAGGTCCTTTGGTCTGTTATGGATTTTGAGGGGAACCCCACACTAAACTTAACCACTTCAATACCACGGACATCATATGACGTCCTTGGCTTTGAGCAGGTATATCTGAATGATGCCTGTAGTTACAGACATCATTCAGATATTGCCGGTTTCAGCCGGCGAATCTCTACACCATAGGAATGATCATAGCGGCCCTTCCGCCGCTTGATCGTTCCTATGGGAGGCGAGAGGGGACTCCCCCCCCCTCCTGCCGCCCTCCGGTGCTTGCTCCGACTCACTGTTACGATCGGTGAGGCGGAGAGTGGATCCGCCGGCGCCGGATGTAGATCATAGAGATCTCCGGTGGACCAGATGGTCCCCGGAGTCTCTATGATCGTCGGAGGCCGGGCGCGATGTTATGACGTCACGCCCGGCCTCTCCATTCAAAAAACGGCGCCGCTTAGGCTGGGAAGCGGCGATCGTTTTATTTATTTTTTTTATTTCAGGCTTCCCAGCCTAGTGGTGAGATATGGGGTCTTATTGACCCCATATCTCACTATTAAGAGCACCTGACATGTCACATTTCTATTACAAGGGATGTTTACATTCCTTGTAATAGGAATAAAAGTGATCAATTTTTTTTTTTTCAAAAAAGTGTCAAAATAAAAAAAATAAAATATAATTAACAATAAAAATTTTTTTTTTTTTTAAAGCGCCGCTGTCCCCGTGTGCTCGCACGCAGAAGCGAACGCATACGTAAGTCCCGCCCACATATGAAAACGGTGTTCAAACCATACATGTGAGGTATCACCGCGAACGTTGGAGCGAGAGCAATAATTTTGGCCCTAGACCTCCTTTGTAACTCAAAACATGTAACCAGTAAAAAAAATTTCAAGCGTCGCCTATGGGGATTTTTAAGTACCGAACATTGGCGCCATTCCACAAGCGTGTGCAATTTTGAAGCGTGACATGTTAGGTATCTATTTACTCAGCGTAACTTCATCTTTCACAAAATGCAAAAACATTGGGCTAACTTTACTGTTTTGGTTTTTTTTTAAACACAAAACAGTTTTTTTCCCCAAAAAAACGCGTTCGAAAAATTCCTGCGCAAATACTGTGTGAGATAAAAAGTTGCAAAAACCGCCATTGTATTCTCTAGGGTCTTTGCTAAAAAAACATATATAATGTTTGGGGGTTCTATGTAATTTTCTAGCAAAAAAATGATGATTTTTACATGTAGGAGCAAAGTGTCAAAATTGGCCCGGTATTGAAGCGGTTAAAAAAAAACAGCATGGGGTCCTCCCAAAATCCATACCGGACCCATACTGGACACCAGGGGGGAACAATCAATAATTTTCAAGACTCCATGCATGGTTTTTACAGTGCTTGCTATTGTGGACTGACTTTTGAAAATGCTAGTTGCCTGGCTATCTCTGGTCCCCTTACCTGCCTTCTTTACTGAGAGTTACTGAAAGTTAGAAGACCTGACCTTTATATGCAATCTGGGATAGTGACTGAAAACAATAAAAGCCAGGCAAGTACAACAGCACAAAATCAGGATTTTCAGAAGGAGATGACCAATAGCAAGCCTCTATTTCTCACCTGCCGGGTTTTATATTAGTCATGTAGGAATACAGAGGCGGTCTGTACTGACCTCCTTTGAATATGCTGGCTGCCTGGCTGTCTCTTGCTCCAGTGCTTCTTGGAACATTCAGCTGATTCAGAAGTCACATGTCTAGATTCCCATGTCTGATTCAGGTCAGTGTCTGAGAATTCCTGAAGCCCCTGGATGAGTAGGACAGCCAGGTAACTGGTATTTTCAAAACGAGCAGCCAGCAATGTTAGCCTCTCTATGTCATTTGTAATAGACACAATGACATGTCAGCACCCATTTTAGACTGGTCCTTACCGCAGGTATTTGAAGAGTTTTTGGTACATTTGGGGTCCTTTCACACTGGTGCACTTTCCCCGCTCTAGAAAGCACCTTTCCAGCATGACAAAAGTGCAACAAAATTATTCCCCTTTACATCCGAAGTGACTTTTCATATCGAGTGCTGTGTTTGTCCTGCGTTTTTAAAATTCCTGCATGCTGCATCTTTGGTGCGCTTTTCAAAAGTCCACAAAAAATGTACCTTCCAATAAAGTCAATGGATATACTTTAAAAATGCACTGAGGGTGTGTTTTTGGGGGTCACAGGACAATTAAAAAAAAAAAAGATGTTGTTGTTAAGAAACCAGCACCCGCCAGTGTCCTTATCAACCAGTGAATATAAGAGCCAGCACCCAGCAGTGTCTTTAACAACCAGTGAATAGAAGAGGCAGCACACGCCATTGTCCTTAACAGCCAGTGACTAGAGGAGTTGCCACCTGCCAGTTTCCTTATCAACCAGTGAATTTAGGAGCCAGCACCCGCCAGTGTCCTTATCAACCAGTGAATTTAGGAGCCAGCACCCGCCAGTGTCCTTATCAACCAGTGAATATAGGAGCCAGCACCTTCCAGTGTCCTTATCAACCAGTGAATATAAGAGCCACCACCTTCCAGTGTCCTTATCAACCAGTGAATATAAGAGCCAGCACCTTCCAGTGTCCTTATCAACCAGTGAATAGAGGAGCCAGCACCCGCCAGTGTCCTTAACAACCAGTGAATAGAGGAGCCGGAACCCGCCAGTGTCCTTAACAACCAGTGAATATAGAAGCCAGTACCGCCAGTGTCCTTAAAAACTAGTGAATATAGGAGTCAGCACCCGCCAGTGTCCTTATCAACAAGTGAATAGAAGAGCAGGCACCCACGAGTGTCCTTAACAACCAGTGAATAGAAGAGCCAGCACCCACCAGTGTCCTTAACAACCAGTGAATATAGGAGCCAGCACCCGCCAGTGTCCCTATCAACCAGTGAATAGAGGAGCCAGAAACCCGCCAGTGTCCTTAACAACCAGTGAATATAGAAGCCAGTACCGCCAGTGTCCTTAAAAACTAGTGAATATAGGAGTCAGCACCCGCCAGTGTCCTTATCAACAAGTGAATAGAAGAGCAGGCACCCACGAGTGTCCTTAACAACCAGTGAATAGAAGAGCCAGCACCCACCAGTGTCCTTAACAACCAGTGAATATAGGAGCCAGCACCCGCCAGTGTCCCTATCAACCAGTGAATAGAGGAGCTAGAAACCCGCCAGTGTCCTTAACAACCAGTAAGTATAGGAGCCAGCACCTGCCAATGTCCTTATAAAGCAGTGAATATAGGAGCCAGCACTAGCCAGTGTCCTTAAAAAACAGTGAATAGAAGAGCCAGGACCCACAAGTGTCCCTAACAACCAGTGAATATAGGAGCAAGCACCCGCCAGTGTCCTTATCAAGCAGTAAATAGAGGAGCCGGAACCCACCAGTGTCCTTACCAACCAGTGAATATAGGAGCCAGCACCCACCAGTGCCCTTATCAACCAGTGAATAGAAGAGCGGGCACCCACCAGTGTCCTTAACAACCAGTGAATAGAAGAGTCAGCACCCACCAGTGTCCTTAACAACCAGTGAATATAGGAGCCAGAACCTGCCAGTGTCCTTATTAACCAGTGAATAGAGGACCCAGAACCAGCCAGTGTCCTTAACGACCAGTGAATATAGGAGCCAGCACCTGCCAGTATCCTTATCAACCAGTGAATAGAAGAGCCGGCACCCACCAGTGTCCTTAACAACCAGTAAATAGAAGAGCCGGCACCCACCAGTATACTTATTAACCAGTGAATATAGGAGCCAGCACCCCCCAGTGTTCGTAAAAACCAGTGAATAGAAGAGCCAGCACCCACCAGTGTCCCTAACTCCCAGTTATTATAGAAGCCAGCACACACCAGTGTCCTTATCAACCGGTGAATATAGGAACTGGCACCCACCAGTGTCCTTAACAACCAGTGACTATAGGAAACAGCACCCACCAGTGTCCTTAACAACCAGTGAATAGAAGAGCTGGCACCCACCAGTGTCCTTAACAACCAGTGAATATAGGAGCCCGTACCCGCTAGTGTCTTTAACAACCAGTAAATAGAAGAGCCGGCACCACCAGTGTCCTTAACAACCAGTGAATATAGGAGCTAGCACCCGCTAGTGTCCTTATCAACCAGTGAATAGAGGAGCTGGCACCCACCAGTGTCCTTAACAACCACTGAATAGAAAATCCGGCACCCACCAGTGTCCTTAACAACCAGCGAATATAGGAGCCAGCACCCGCCAGTGTCCTTATCAACCAGTAAATAGAGGAGCCGGAACCCACCAGTGTCCTTACCAACCAGTGAATATAGGAGCTAGCACCCGCTAGTGTCCTTATCATCCAGTGAATAGAGGAGCTGGCACCTGCCAGTGTCCTTAACAACCAGTGAATAGAAGAGCTGGCACCCACCAGTGTCCTTAACAACCACTGAATAGAAAATCCGGCACCCACCAATGTCCTTAACAACCAGTAAATATAGGAGCCAGCACCCGCCAGTGTCCTTATCAACCAGTAAATAGAGGAGCCGGAACCCACCAGTGTCCTTACCGACCAGTGAATATAGGAGCCAGCACCCCCCAGTGTCCTTATCAACCAGTGAATAGAGAGCCGGCACCCAACAGTGTCCTTATCAACCAGTGAATAGAAGATCCGGCCCCTGGCAGTGACCTTAACAACCAGTGAATATAGGAGCCAGCACCTGCCAGTGTCTTTATTAGTCAGTGAATAGAGGAGCCGGTACCCGCCAGTGTTCCTAACAAGCAGTAAATAGCAGAGTTGGCACCCGCCAGTGTCCTTAACAACCAGTGAATAGCGGAGCCCTTAACAACCAGCTCTTTAACCATATGCATTGCGTTAAATTTTAACAGAACACAGGTTGGGTACATGGAGGATATTACTGGGTCTCTGAGTCAGGTAGGTACATGGAGGAGATTGCTGGGTCTCTGAGTCAGGTAGGTACATGGAGGACATTGCTGGGTCTCTGAGTCAGGTAGGTACATGGAGGCATTTCTGGGTCTATTAGGTCGGTACATGAAGGACATTGCTGGGTCTCTGATTCAGGTAGGTACCATGGAGGGCATAGTCGGATCTCTGAGTCAGGTAGATACATGGAGGAGATATGCTATGAGGAAGGCTTCGGCCAAAACACAGTAGCACTTTTGGTGTAGCACTGCTGTTAGTGCCAAATAAAGATTTGTAAGAAGAAGCAATTGTGTTGCTGGCATTTCTTACTATTTTGATGTTCATGGGACACAACAAGCCTGAGCACCGATATTCAGCTTATTGCTCTACAATTGTGCAGTAGAGCTTGGGTGAGTTTTTGTCTACATGGAGGACAATGCTGGGTCTCTGAGTCACGTAGGTACATTGAGGACATTGTTGGGTCTCTGAATCAGGTAGGCACACAGGGAACATAGATGGGTCTCCGAGTCAGGTAGGTACATGGAGCACATTGCTGAGTCACTGAGTCAGGTAGGTACATGGAGTAGATTGCTGTTTCTCTGAGTCAGGTAGGCATACAGAGGACATAGCTGGGTCTCTGAGTCAGGTAGGTACATGGAGAACATAGCTAGGTATATGAATCAAGTAGGTACAGGGAGGAGATTGATGGGTCTCTGAGTCAGGTAGGTACATGGAGGGCATAGCTGGGTCTCTAAGTCAGGTAGGTACATGGAGGGTATTGCTGGGTCTCTGAGTGAGGTAGGTACATAGAGGGCATAGCTGGGTCTCTGAGTCAGGTAGGCACACAGAGGATATAGCTGGGTCTCTGAGTCAGTTAGGTACATGGAGGACATTGCTGGGTCTCTGAGTCAGGTAGGTACATGGAGGACATTGTTGGGTCTCTGAGTCAGGTAGTTACATGGAGGACATTGCTGGGTCTCTGAGTCAGGTAGGTACATGGAGGACATTGCTGGGTCACTGAGTCAGGTAGGTACATGGAGTAGATTGCTGGGTCTCTGAGTCAGGTAGGTACATGGAGGACATTGTTGGGTCTTTGAGTCAGGTAGGTACATGGAGGACATAGATGGGTCTCTGAGTCAGGTAGGTACATGGAGGACATAGATGGGTCTCTGAGTCAGGTAGGTACACAGAAGATATAGCTGGATGTCTGTTTAGGAAAGCAGTGTCGGTGTGGATTGGTCGCATTAGCGGGGGATGTGTAGAACCGGTTGGGGATAAACGGTTTCCTTCCAGAGATATTCGAATTTATTAGCTCCTTTGAACTCCACAACAAGTTGATGAAGATGGACAAAGCCTTCCATGTGTGAAATTGACCGGTTTAGAGAGCCCGGGGCGGACTCTGTGGAGGGATGACAACATACTGAGAAGTGACAGGAGAGGCTCTCGGCTCGTATGTTCCCGGGGTAGAAGGTCAGCGCTGGGTGGGACCGCCATGAGCTCATGACAGTGAAATGGAAACTTCAGAGGAACGCGGTGATCTAATAGCAAGGGGGAACGGTGGAGATCCGAGGACTGATTACCAGATAAATCAAAGTGTCACCAAATCCAAGGAACTTCCTTTTATTTGTTAGTTCTAAAAAAACCTATTTCTGATAATGGTAATGAGCAGATCCACGACGCAAACATAGGCGGAGTCCACATCACTGCGGAGTCACATCATCGCGAATCTCATGACCCCCGAGTCACATCATCGCCGAGTCACAACATCGCCGAGTCACATCACCGTGGAGTCACATCATCGCCAAGTCACAACATCGCCGAGTCACATCACCGTGGAGTCACATCATCGGCGAGTCACATCACCCGCATTATGACCATATAGTATGACCAAACCCCCGTATTTTTTTAATATGTTCAGGTGTTTTTAACTAGCCCTGCAGGAAATGTCATTCTTGTATGTGTGCGCTGTAAAATATTTTGTACATCACCCGCAAAGTCACATCACCGCGGAGTTACATCACCGTGGAGTCACATCACCGTGGAGTCACATCACCGCAGAGTCACATCACCACGGATTCACATCACAGCGGAATCAAATCATCGCCGAGTCACATCACCGCAAAGTCACATCATCATCGAGTCACATCACCGCCGAGTCACATCATCGCTGAGCCACATCACCGCAAAGTCACATCACCGCGAAGTCACATCACCGTGGAGTCACATCATCGCCGAGTCACATCAGCATGGAGTCATATCATCGCCAAGACACAACCCCCTGGAGTCACATCACAGCGGAGTCACATCATCGCTGAGTCACATCAGCGTGGAGTCATATCATCGCCAAATCACATCAGCGCGGAGTCACATCAGCGCGGAGTCACATCAGCGCGGAGTCACATCACCGCCGAGTCACATCAGCGTCGAGTCACATTACCGCCGAGTCACATCACCGCCGAGTCACGTCACCGCCGAGTCACGTCACCGCCGAGTCACGTCACCGCATAGACAAATGGATGAAAACCTATTTATTCTGATATCCTTAGTCCTGGTAGACCGGGGCTTCTGATCAGTACTGGGAATTCCAGCGTCAGGGCAAGGATGAAAAGTACGCCCCCTCCCCCACTGCTAATAAATGACATAGAATGGGCCCATTCTCTGCCCCCTTGTTCCAGCTGCCCATGGCTGGCGTGGCGTGTGCACTGCACATGCATGGCCAATTGCTTTCTAGAAGGTAGAATGTATGTTGGGCATGTTGGAGCATTAGATGTCAGAGCAGACATGAAGCCACGGCCCGCTGGATTCCAGCCACAGATCTGGAGTGTGCAGTGAGGGGGCGTGTCCCAAACCACTGCACTCACTGCCCAACCCCCTGTACAGAGGTCAGGAGTGTGCAACGCACAGAGTGCAGGGATCAGGAGTGTGTATTGTACAGAGTGCAGGAGTAAACGTAACATACGTAAAGAGTGCAGTGGTCAAACGTGTTTATTATACAGACTGCAGGGGTCAGGAGTAAAGTAACATATAGAGTGCAGGGTCAGGAGTGATTATTGTACAGAGTGCAGGGGTCAGGAGTGTGTATTGTACAGAATACATTGGTCGGGAGTGTGTATTGTACAGAGTACAGGGGTCGGGAGTGTGTATTGTACAGAGTGCAGGGGTCAGGAGGGTGTATTGTACAGAATGCAGGGGTCAGGAGTAAAAGTAACCTATAGAGTGCAGGGGTCGGGAGTGTGTATTGTACAGAGTGCAGGGGCAGGAGTAAACGTAACATAGAGTTCAGGGGTCATGATTGTTTATTGAACAGAGTACAGGGGTCAGGAGTGCTTACTGTACAGAGTGCATGGGCTGGAACGAAGTCTGTATTGTACAGAATGCAGGGGTCAGGAGTAAAAGTAACATATAGTGTTCAGGGGTCATGATTGTTTATTGTACAGAATGCAGGGGTCAGGAGTAAAAGTAAAATATAGTTCAGGGGTCATGATTGTTTATTGAACAGACTGCAGGGGTCAGGAGAGCTTATTGTACAGATTGCAGGGGTCAGAAGCCTGTATTGTACAGAATGCAGGGGTCAGGAGTAAAAGTAACATATAGCGTCCAGGGGTTATGATTGTTTATTGTATAGAGTGCAGGGTCAGGAGTGCTTAATGTACAGAATGCAGGGGTCAGGAGTAAAAGTAACATAGAGTTCAGGGATCGTGATTGTTTATTGAACGGGGTGCAGGGGTCAGGGCTGCTTATTGTACAGAGTGCAGGGTCAGAAGTCTGTATTGTACAGAGTGAAGGGGTCAGGAGTAAAAAGTCACATACAACGTACAAGGGTCCAGAATAAAAATAACGTACAGGGTGCAGGGGTCAGGAGTGTGTAGTGAGTCGTAGAGACTGCCGAAGTGATCGAGCGATTGGTGATGTGGGCTGCAGTACAACTACTGACACTGTGAAGCTGGACATCGATCTGGAGAGTCTGTGAGAGATCTGCTACGCCGGGACCCGGGATCCCCAACCCCCAACCCCGACCTCCTTCACCGTTCTGCAATAAAACTTTAAAAAGACAAAAGTGAATGGCGCCCAATATCCTGTTCTCGGTCCTCCTAAACCGACTGTTGGTCTTTCTGGTGGAAGGGAAACAGTGGCAGGAGGAGCTTCTAGTCCTCTGCTGTTGGTCATCACATGTTCAACATAAAAATAAATAAATAAATAAATAAAAAAACAGCCTTTGGATTACAGAGTAAAAATAAATAATTAATATCAATAAACTGTTTTAAATTGTCATATGAATATATATTTGAAATCAAATCTTTATTATTTTTTGAAAATAACGTGGTGTGGGCGGATTTCTGCCAGTCACAGGATGTGTTACGCCCCCCTCCAGCCTGTGTCTTAGAATAAGAGGGAGGTGAAGCCTCCATCAGTCTACATGTAATATCCCGCCCCCCGCCCATTGTGTTTAGCTGGTTAGTGGGCATGGAGGAGGAGGGAGGGAGGGAGTGGGCTGTCCTTTACCACTGTGTATACGCCCACATGTGTGAGTCTATAGTCACATGGGCTGCTCAGATGTGATAGGGATGAAATGCTCAGAAACTCCACTGAGAACTGAGCATGTGCAGAGCTGCCAACACCGCTCTGCAAAATCCCCAACTGCAGTGGGGGACACGGACAGGAAGGGGAGATAGAGAGCAGCAGGATCAACCAGGTTTATTGCAGAATTCAGAAAAGGAATCTCATTGTTATGAGTGAGTATGACCAGCATGGAATACACCATTTATTGATCGTTTTTTATGATGGGGGTTTACTGACACTTTAAATTAAAGTGATTGTAAAGGTTCGTTTTTTTTAACCACTTACAGACCGGAAGATTTTCCCCCTTAATAACCAGGCCATTTTTTTGTGATACGGCGCTGCGTCGCTTTAACTGACAATTGCGCGGTCGTGCAACGTTGTACCCAAAAAAAATTGACATCCTTTTTGTCCCCACAAATATCGCTTTCTTTTGGTGGTATTTAATCACCTCTGCGGTTTTTCTTTTTTGCGCTTTGAATAAAAAAAGACCGACAATTTTGAAAAAAAAAGACCAATATTTTTTACTTTTTGCTATAATAAATATCCCAGATCAGACACTTTTGACACATTTTTGGGACCATTGACATTTATACAGCGATCAGTGCTATAAAAATACACTGATTACTGTACAAATGTCACTGGAAGAGGTTAACACTAGGGGGCGATCAAGGGGTTAAATGTGTTCCCTGGGATGTGTTTCTAACTGTGGGGGGAGGGGACTGACTGGAGAAGGAGAGAGATCGCTGTTCCTAATCACTGGAAACAGCAGCTCTCTCTCTACTCCCCTGTGAGAACGGGGATCTGTCTGTTTACATTGACAGATCGCTGTTCTGGCTCTCTTTCCCACGATCGCGGGTGGCCGGCGGAAATCGCGGCCGCCGGCCACGAGCCTCAGGTCCCCCCCGATATAATATATAAAATTTACAAAATAATAAATAATAATTCATAATGTATAATATAACATATAATATATAAAATATATACTATATACATTTAAAAAATAATGAATAATAATTAAAAATGTATAGTATAATATAATATATAACATTCACAAAATAATAATGAATAATGTATAATATAACATATAATATATAAAATATATAATATTTAAATTGAAAAAATAATTAATAATATTTACAAATCTATAAAATATAATATATAATATATAACATTTACAAAATAATAATGAATAATGAATGATGTAAAATATAACATATAATACATAAAATATATAATATATAAATTTAAAAAAAAGAATGAAAAATAATTCAAATTGAATAATTTAATATATAATATATAACATTTACAAAATAATGAATAATGTATAATATAACATATAAAATATAAAACTTATAATATATAAATTTAAAAAAAAAAGAATAATAATTAAAAATGTATAGTATAATATAATATATAATATATAACATTCACAAAATAATTATGAATAATGTATAATATAACATATAATATATAAAATATATAATATTAAAATTTTAAAAATAATGAATAGTATTTACAAATCTATAAAATACAATATATAACATTTATAAAATAATAATGAATAATGTATATTATAACATATAATATATAAAATATATAATATATAAATTTAAAAAAAAGAATGAAAAATAAGTCAAATTGAATAATATAATATATAATATACAGTCAGGTCCATAAATATTGGGACATGGACACAATTATAATCTTTTTGGCTCGATACACCACCACAATGGATTTGAAATGAAACAAACAAAGATGTGCTTTAGCTGCAGACTTTCATCTTTAATTTGATCATATTTCCATCCAAATCAGGTGAACGGTGTAGGAATTACAACAGTTTGTATATGTGCCTCCCACTTTTTAAGGGACCAAAAGTAATGGGACAGATTAACAATCATCCATCAAACTTTCACTTTTTAATACTTGGTTGTAAATCCTTTGCAGTCAATTACAGCCTGAAGTCTGGAACACATAGACATCACCAGACGTTGGGTTTCATCCCTGGTGATGCTCTGCCAGGCCTCTACTACAACTGTCTTCAGTTCCTGCTTGTTCTTGGGGCATTTTCCCTTCAGTTTTGTCTTCAGCAAGTGAAATGTATGCTAAATCGGATTCAGGTCAGGTGATTGACTTGGCCATTGCATAACATTCCACTTCTCTCCCTTAAAAAACTCTTTGGTTGCTTTCGCAGTATGCTTCGAGTCATTGTCCATCTGTACTGTGAAGCGCCATCCAATGAGTTCTGAAGCATTTTGCTGAATATGAGCAGATAATATTCTCCGAAACACTTCAGAATTCATCCTGCTGCTTTTGTCAGCAGTCACATCATCAATAACTACAAGAGAACCAGTTCCATTGGCAGCCATACATGCCCACGCCATGACACTACCACCACCATGCTTCACTGATGAGGTGGTATGCTTTGGATCATAAGCAGTTCCTTTCCTTCTCCATACTCTTCTCTTCCCATCACTCTGGTACAAGTTGGTCTTGGTCTCATCTGTCCATAGGGTGTTGTTCCAGAACTGTGAAGGCTTTTTTAGATGTTGTTTGGCAAACTCTAATCTGGCCTTCCTGTTTTTGAGGCTCACCAATGGTTTACATCTTGTGGTGAACCCTCTGTATTCACTCTGGTGAAGTCTTCTCTTGATTGTTGACTTTGACACACATACACCTACCTCCTGGAGAGTGTTCTTGATCTGGCCAACTGTTGTGAAGGGTGTTTTCTTCACCAGGGAAAGAATTCTTCGGTCACCCACCACAGTTGTTTTCCGTGGTCTTCCGGGTCTTTTGGTGTTGCTGAGCTCACCGGTGCATTCTTTCTTTTTAAGGATGTTCCAAACAGTTGATTTGGCCACACCTAATGTTTCTGCTATCTCTCTGATGGGTTTGTTTTGTTTTTTTCAGCCTAATGATGGCTTGCTTGACTGATAGTGACAGCTCTTTGGATCTCATATTGAGAGTTGACAGCAACAGATTCCAAATGCAAATAGCACACTTGAAATGAACTCTGGACCTTTTATCTGCTCCTTGTAAATGGGATAATGAGGGAATAACACACACCTGGCCATGGAACAGCTGAGATGCCAATTGTCCCATTACTTTTGGTCCCTTAAAAAGTGGGAGGCACATATACAAACTGTTGTAATTCCTACACCGTTCACCTGATTTGGGTGTAAATATCCTCGAATTAAAGCTGAAAGTCTGCAGTTAAAGCACATCTTGTTCATTTCATTTTAAATCCATTGTGGTGGTGTATAGAGCCAAAAAGATTAGAATTGTGTCGATGTCCCAATATTTATGGACCTGACTGTATATAATATATACAATTTACACAATCATAAATAATAATGAATAATGTATAATATAACATATAATATATAAAATATATAATATAAAATGTAAAAAATAATAAATAATAATAATTGCAGCGCTGCAATTATTTTTTTTATAAAGAGTCTCGCACCATATAATAAAGTCAATGGGAAAGAAAATATTCACATGAAATGCAATTCGGAACAAAATAAAGTGCATATATTAAACCAATAAATATGTGTGAGTCCAAATTCATCAATCAAAAAGTCCAAATCGATCAATCAAATGGTAAATCAATTAATAAATTAATAAAAAAGGAGTTCATCAATCCAAAAAAGTTCATCAATCAAAGAAGTCCAAAAAAGAACATAGTACAAAAAAGTATAACTATATATCAAAATGTCCTCTTCCTGATAATAATACAAAAAAAAAACAAAAAAGTGCAAAAAAAGTGCTTGAATCATAAGATGTGCAAATAAAAAAATATATATTTTTTTAGACAATATATAATGTTTGGGGGTTTTACATATTCTTCAGGCCTAACACCAATGCAAAATGGCCTCTGGCAGCACGGGGGGGGGGGGGGGAGCAGTATATGAAGTTGTGTTCTCTCTGTCAGATATTATTATTATTATTATTATTATACAGGATTTATATAGCGCCAACAGTTTGCACAGAGCTTTACAACATCAGGGTAGACAGTACAATTATAATACAATTCAATACAGGCGGGATCAGAGGGTCCTGCTCGTTAGAGCTTACAATCTAGAAGGGAGGGTCAAGTGGAACTAAGGGCAGTAGCTGTGGGGGATTATCAGATGGACAAAATGAAAATACAGTTGTTAGGTGTGGGTAGGATAGGCTTCTCTGAAGAGAAGGGTTTTTAGGCATCGTCTAAAAAATAATAGAGTAGAAGATAGACGGACAGATTGAGGTAAGGAGTTCCATAGGATTGGAGAGACTCTGGAAAAGTCCTGGAGACGAGCATGGGAGGAGGTGATGAGGGAGCTAGAGAGCAGGAGGTCTTGAGAAGAACGAAGAGAACGAGTAGGTTGGTATTTTGAGACTAGGCCAGTGATGTAGCTGAGGGCAGAGTTGTGGATGGCTTTGTAGGTAGTTGTTAGTAATTTGAATTCAATTTGTTGGGTGAGCGAAAGCCAGTGGAGGGATTGCCAGAGGAGTAGCAGAGACAGAGTGGTTGGTAAGGTGGATGAGTCTGGCAGCAGCATTCATGATGGACTGAAGTGGGGATAGACTATGTATAGGTAGACCAATGAGAAGGGAGTTGCAGTAGTCGAGGCGAGAGATGACCAGCGAGTGAATTAAGAGCTTTGTTGTGTCATTGGTTAGAAAGGGGTGTATTTTGGAGATGTTGCGGAGGTTGAGGAGGCAAGCTTTGGACAGTGATTGGACGTGGGGCTTAAAGGAAAGTTCAGAGTCCAGGACTACTCCTAGGACCTTGGCATGTGGGGATGGGCTTATAGTTGTGCCATCGATTTTGACAGAGAGATCAGGGGAAGAGGCGCGTGGGGGACGAAAAACGATAAGTTCGGTTTTGGATAGATTGAGTTTGAGGAAGTGGTGTGACATCCAAACTGATATACCGGATAGTAAATTAGTGATACGTGAGGAGACTGAAGGAGTGCGTTGAGGGGTAGAGCAATAGATTTGAGTGTCGTCAGCGTAGAGATGGTATTGGAAGCCGTGGGAGGCTATCAGCTGACCCAGGGAGGAGGTGTAGATTGAAAATAGGAGAGGTCCAAGAACAGAACCTTGGGGGACCTCAACAGACAAAGGAAGAGGAGGAAGTAGAATTGTAAGCAACGCTAAAGGTGCGGTTGGATAAGTAGGTAGAGAACCAGCGAAGAGCACAGTCACGGAGACCAAAGAAGTGGAGTTTTTTGAGGAGGAGGGGGTGGTCAACCGTACCGAAAGCAGCAGAGGGGTCCAGGAGTAGGAGTACAGAATAATGTCCCTTAGTTTTGGCCGTTAGTAGATCGTTTGTTAGTTGTAGGAGAGCAGTTTCTGTGGAATGTTGAGGACGAAATCCAGACTGAAGGTGATCAAGAAGGCTATTATCAGCAAAGTGGACGCTCAGTCGGTTGTAGACTAGACGTTCAAGGAGTTTGGATAAAAAGGGGAGCAAGGAGATGGGGCGTAGCTTGTTACGTTTGGATGGGTTCAGTGAGGGGCTTTTTAAGTATGGGGCTGACAAGTGCCATGTTTAAAGAGTTGGAGAAGATGCCAGAAGAGAGGGAGAGATTGAAGATGTGGGTTAGAGAGTGTAGAATAGAGCCAGAGGGTGAACGTAGCATTTGCGAGGGAACAGGATCCAGAGGGCAGGTGGTAAGATGGACATTAGCAAGTAATTTAGCAACCTCATCTATAGTGGTGGGGTTGAAAGAGGGAAGTAATGATTGTACCTGTGGGCATGAGGCGTAAAGGGTGGAGGGTATCTGAACAGTAGAGATCTCCTCGCTAATTGTATCAATCTTCTGTTTGAAGTGATTGGCGATCTCCTGGGCTGTGAATGAGTAGGTGGGTGGAGGCGGTGGAGAACGCAGTAGAGTTGAAGGTAGAGAAGAGTTGACGGGGACGGGATGATACGTTTTTAATGAGAGAGATGAAATCGGTCTGCTTGGCAGTGAGGAGGCAGGAATTGTATTTTTGGAGGGCAGATTTATACTGGCTGAAATCTTTCTGGGACTTTGTCTTACGCCACAGGCGCTCGAGAGCACGGTTGTGTTTTTTCAGACATCTAGTATCATCTGTTTGCCAAGGTTGAAGGGGACTGGGCCTGATTCTGTGTGTAGTGAGGGGGGCCAGTGTGTTCAGTGAGGCTAGAAGTGAAGTGTTGTAGACAGAAGTGGCTAGGTCGGTGCAGGACAGGGGTGAGATTTTGTCATAGAGGTGGTCAGTCGCACAGTAGAGAAGAGAAGGGTTGAGATGGCGAAGGTTTCTACGGGTAACCTTTAGGTGTTTGGAGGGAGAGGAGGCGGAGGAGAGGGAGAGACTGAAATTAAAAAGGTAGTGATCAGAGAGAGGGTAAGTATAGTTGGAGAGGTTGCATGGAGTTCATAGGTGGGAAAAGACGAGGTCAAGGGTATTGCCTTCAGAGTGAGTAGGAGCGTGTATCGATTGCTTCAGGTCAAAGGAGGAGGTTAGACTGAGAAGTTAGGAAAGTAGCAGGAATGTAAGTATTAGTAGGGATGTTGAAGTCCCCGAGAATGATAGTGGGGATTTCAGAAGAGAGAAAGTAGAGTAGCCAGGCAGAGAAGTCATCAAGAAAGGTTGATACTGGTCCGGGGGGCCTGTAGATCACAGCTATTCTTAGAGAAACTGGGGAGAAGAGACGAATGCAGTGTGCCTCAAATGAGGAGAGTGACAGAGAGGGAGGTGGGTGAAGTACCTGAAAGGTTTTATGTGGAGCTAAAAGGATTCCAACACCCCCTCCTTTGCGTCCCCTGCGTCTGGGGGAGTGAGTCCAAAGAAGACCACCGTGGGATAGGGCAGCAGAAGACGCAGTGTTGGATTCTTGAAGCCAGGTTTCGGTAATGGCGAGTAGATTAAATGAGTTAGTGATAAAGACATTGTGGAGAGAGGTGAGATAAGATTTTATGACTGTCTAATATATCATCCAAATGGATCTGGATATGGACATCTGTAGCTGCAAGTAGCTGAAGTATAAATGGTTTTCAGTCATCATACTCACCATCCATGATCAATCATTAAATGTAAAACAATGAGGCCAGATGGAGTGAGCTCTATGCACAGAGGAAACTAACCATAAATATTAAGGGGGGTTAAACAATAAAGTAACTTTCATTGAAAAAATAACAAAAAAAACATAGCAATAAAAAAAACACAAAAAAACACAGAGCAATTAAAAAAAATATCTATATATATACAATTGTGACACAAATCATATTGTAATTGAATGTTATCAAACATTCCCTTTCCTTTTCCATCTGCAGCCCCCCGCTGTCATTTTCTGTAAAATGCAACATGGCCATCTGGAGGCGCTCTGCACACCGTTGGTTGTATGGAATGCCCCCCAGAAATGTCATTACCTGCTTGTGTGATTGGATCACTGGTTTTCCCAGAAGTCTGCACTAAGATACAAGTCAGATTTTAGGCATCCCGTGCAATAGGAATTTCAGTTTTGACGAGATACTCCCCAAGGGTTAAATACTTCTAAAAGGGATGCAGACACTGCAACTCTCCTCATCAGAACACTGAGACTGCCTCAAGTGATTATAATGAACAAGACCCTCGTATTCAGAATCAATCAGCACAGGACATGGGGAAACAAACAGCTATTTCTTCCGAGCAAAAAAAGGTAGGCATCTGATACAAAGTTTGTTTAACCACTTGAGGTCCGGGCCATAGCCGAATGACGGCCACAGCGTGGACCTCAATTTCCGGGAGGCCATCATGGGACGTCCTCCCCTGTGCACGCGCACCGCACGCACCCTGCAGGGCACGCGGTGTGATCACCGAGTCTCGGAGACTCGGATGATCACAGATCCGAGTAAGGGGCCGGTCCCGGCCCCTTACCATGTGATCAGCTGTCAGCCAATGTCAGCTGATCACATGATGTAAACAACAGCTCGGTGATCGGTTTCGTTTTCTCCTCACGCTGACAGCGTGAGGAGGAAAAAAAAGCCGATCACCGGCTTATGTCAAAGGGACATCGGTCCCGAAGAGGAAGGAGGCACATATGCCTCATCTGTGCCTGCAAGTGCCATCTGTCATTGCCACCTGCCAGTGCCCACATTGTCCAGCAGTGCCACCTATCAATGCCCACAAGTGCCACCTATCAATACCCACAAGTGCCACCTATCAATGCCCATCAGTGGTGCCAATCAGTGCCACCTAGCACTGCTGCAATCAATCAGCGCCCAATCAGTGCCCATCACTGCCACCCATCAGTGCCCATCACTGCCACCCATCAGTGCCCATCACTGCCACCTATCGGTGCCCATCAGTGCCGCCTCATCAGCGTACATCAACGAAGGAGAAAAATTACTTGTTTGCAAAATTTTATAACAAAATATACAAAAAAATGTAATTTTATTTTATTTTTTTAATTCTGTAAAGTACAGAGATCACCCAGAGGGGGAGGATAGGACAACAGGATCATAAGTTGTAGAAAGGTTAAAAAAAAGAATGTGGCCCAACTAGCATATTAAACAGCCAAGGCAGATATTTTTTTATCCCCCCTCCCACTAAAAAAATGAAAAAAATTGTAGTGACCCCTTGCATTGGTGGTCAGTGTAAGGTACGGCGACCAGATGTCCCCAGTTTCTGGGGACAGTCCCCGGACTGGGGACACTGTCCCTGGATTGCAGGGGTGGCACCAGGGACAGGGCTGATCCAGGGCGGGTGCTGAGGCAGAGGGAGGGGTGGTCCGCCCCAGGTGCCACACACTGGGGGTGTCAG
The DNA here is from genome assembly GCA_037952925.1 of Lithobates clamitans. Taxonomy (NCBI): domain Eukaryota; kingdom Metazoa; phylum Chordata; class Amphibia; order Anura; family Ranidae; genus Lithobates; species Lithobates clamitans. The sequence goes on from JBBGZY010002640.1 coordinate 53,005, forward strand.
GCCGGCGTCGCCTGCTGTGACAGTTTTAATTTGATTCACTGGGCGCCCGCCGTCACACAAGTCCTGCCTCCTGGTTTGGTTCCTTTTATAGACAGCACACTTGTCCAATCCTGGGACATGTGCTGTCTATAGGAAGGTGCCAATCCAGGAGGCGGGACTTGTGTGACGGTGGGCACCTGACAATTCAAATTAAAGCTGTCACAGCGGGTGACGCCAGCCTGCGTTATGAACTGGCCGGTGTTCTGTCAACTGATACTAGCCAACAAAATGGCCACCTCCGAGGCGGCGACAACTTTGTCCTCGTTAGCCGCTGTGCTGTCAAAACAGCTAAACCTTCCTGTACCGGACTCTATTCGGTTGTCGGTGTTGTGTCCAAACAGCAATTCATCAAAATCTGCACCTACTGATGGATTAAATAAACCGGAAGTGACTTGGTTGGAGTTTCTGACGAGTTGGCTAATTTGACAGAACACCGACTCTCCTCTTCCTCTCCTCTCTCTGATCCCACAGACAAGGCTGCAGTGCTGGGTACAGGTGAGGCTGCATTGCTGGGCACTGGTGAGGCTGCATTCCTGAGCATTGGTAAGGCTGCAAAGATGGGCACAGGTGAGGCTGCATTGCTGGGCACAGGTTAGGTTGCATTGCTGGGCACTGGTGAGGCTGCATTGCTGGGCACTGGTGAGACTGCATAGATGGGCACAGCTGAGCCCTGCATTCTTTATGTAGCGCACTCCTGAGCCCAGCATTCTTTATGTAGCACACTCCTGAGCCCTGCATTGCAGCACACTCCTAAGCCCTGCATTCCTAAGCCCTGCATTCTTTATGTAGCGGACTCCTGAGCCTTGCATTCTTTATGTAGCACACTCCTAAGCCCTGCATTCTTTATGTAGTGCACTCCTAAGCCCTGCATTCTTTATGTAGTACACTCCTGCATTCTTTATGTAGCGCACTCCTGAGCCCTGCATTCCTTATGTAGCGCACTCCTGAGCCCTGCATTCTTTATGTAGCACACTCCTAAGCCCTGTATTCTTTATTTAGCATACTCCTGAGCCCTGCATTCTTTATGTAGCTCACTCCTGAGCCCTGCATTCTTTATGTAGTGCACTCCTGAACCCTGTATTCGTTATGTAGCGCACTCCTGAGCCCTGCATTCTTTATGTAGCACATCCTAAGCCCTGCATTCTTTATGTAGCACACTCCTAAGCCCTGTATTCTTTATTTAGCATACTCCTGAGCCCTGCATTCTTTATGTAGCTCACTTCTGAGCCCTGCATTCTTTATGTAGCACACTCCTGAGCCCGGCATTCTTTATGTAGCGCACTCCTGAGCGTTGCATTCTTTATGTAGCGCACTCCTGAGCCCTGCGTTCTTTATGTAGCGCACTCCTGAGCCCTGCATTCTTCATGTAGCGCACTCCTGAGCCCTGCATTCTTTATGTAGCGCACTCCTGAGCCCTGTGTTCTTTATGTAGCACACTCCTGAGCCCTGCGTTCTTCATGTAGCGCACTCCTGAGCCCTGCTTTCTTTATGTAGAGCACTCCTGAGCCCTGCATTCTTTATGTAGCGCACTTCTGAGCCCTGCATTCTTTATGTAGCTCACTCCTAAGCCCTGTATTCTTTATTTAGCGTACTCCTGAGCCCTGCATTCTTGATGTAGCTCACTCCTGAGGCCTGCATTCTTTATGTAGCACACTCCTGAGCCCGGCATTCTTTATGTAGCGCACTCCTGAGCCCTGCATTCTTTATGTAGCGCACTCCTGAGTCCTGCATTCTTTATGTAGCGCACTCCTGAGCCCTGCGTTCTTTATGTAGCGCACTCCTGAGCCCTGCATTCTTTATGTAGCGGACTCCTGAGCCCTGCATTCTTTATGTAACGCACTCCTGAGCCCTGCATTCTTTATGTAGCGCACTCCTGAGCCCTGCATTCTTTATGTAGCGCACTCCTGAGCCCTGCATTCTTTATATAGCGCACTCCTGAGCCCTGCGTTCTTTATGTAGCGCACTCCTGAGCCCTGCGTTCTTTATGTAGCGCACTCCTGAGCCCTGCATTCTTTATGTAGCGCACTCCTGAGCCCTGCATTCTTTATGTAGTGCACTCCTGAGCCCTGCATTCTTTATGTAGCTCACTCCTGAGCCCTGCATTCTTTATGTAGCGCACTCCTGAGCCCTGCATTCTTTATGTAGCGCACTCCTGAGCCCTGCATTCTTTATGTAGCGCACTCCTGAGCCCTGCATTCTTTATGTAGCGCACTCCTGAGCCCTGCATTCTTTATGTAGTGCACTCCCTGAGCTCTGCACTCTGTTTTTTCTCTATCTTATCTTCATAACATTTGGTAGTCACATCTCAAATAATTGGCTGCATTGCTGGGCACTGGGGGCTTAAAGCTTATAGGAGCCCAAAACAAGACATGAAAAAAGTAAACAAAAAAACAAGACCACATCAAGTGAGGAGAAAGAAGAAGAGAGAGAAGAAAGAGGGAAAGAAGAAGAGAAGAGAGGGAGGAAGACCACCACAATGGGAGTCTTGTCAGGTTGAAAGCAAAGAAGGGTCCAGATGCAAATCAGCATTATGTGTGAGCCATGGTTCCCGTACTTTTAGAAATTGGGCGTGCGTGTCATTCAGAATGGTCCCCATGACTCGATGCTTAACCACTTAACGACCGCCCGCCGCAGTTGTACTGCTGCAGGTTGGCTCTCTTGCGCGAACTGCCGTCATTGTACATTGGCTCGCGCAGGCGCAGTTGCGGTTGGGTGCGCGCCACCGGCCGCTGCGGGAGCATGCCCGCGGGTTGGGCGGACTCAATGTCCGCTGGTGGGCCGCGATCACCTAATTCAGAGGCAGAATAGGGATCTGTCTTTGTAAACAAGGCGGATCCCCATTCTTACAGGGGACATGACAATAATCGTGAACAGTGATCTCTGTCATGTCCCAGGTAGCCCATCCCCCCCTACAGTTAGAACACGCTGGGAGAACACAGTTAACCCCTTGATCGCCCCCTAGTGTTAACCCCTTCCCTGCCGGCATAATTTTTACATGCATTTTTTATAGCACTGATCAATGTAATAATGTCACTGGTCCCCCAAAAATGTCATTTGGGGTCAGATTTGTCTGCCGCAATGCCGCAGTCCCACTAAAAATCGCAGATCGCCGGTAGAAACAATAAAAAAAAAAAGTCACTAAATCTATCCCATAGTTTGTAGACGCTATGGCACTTTTTTATGCAATCGGCTGCAATTATGTAAATTCATTTCATTTCTTTTCATTTTCTTGTCCAGGTGTCTGATGGGAAAATTGGAGCAACCTGAGTCTGGTTTGATTTTGTGTGGAGGAGCCCTGGCCGGGTGGGGGGGGGGGAGGGGAGGTGCTGGTTGTGAAGATACACCCAGCCTTGCTTAGTGCCCCTAGGGGGCGGTAGCATTAAAGCGGACCACGTCCCTCCCCCTTCTTTTGGACAAAGAATGAACACATCTAATTATAATTACTTACTATGTTGCCAGATGCTTCTCCATCTTCCTATAATCCCAGAGGCACCATCAGTGGATTCTTCTTCTGCTGGACCATCAATGAAGACAGTGCCAGATCTTACGCATGCGCTCGGGGGCCGTTGTTAGAAGCCATGGGGCCCCCAAAACAGCCTACCTGACTTTCTCTGCGGCATGGGTGCTCAACCTGCGGCCCTCCAGCCGTTCCGAAACTTCAAGTCCCATCATTCCTCAGCCTTTGGGAGTCATGCTTGTCAGCCCTACAATGCCTCATGGGACTTGTATTTCAGAAAGAGCTGGAGGGACGCAGGTTGAGCACCCGGGATCTACAGCCTCAGCTGCACTGCAGAGTGAATGAACAGGGCACTGTCTGTACAGAGGTTCCTCGTCATTCACAAACTGAAGCATAGTAAGTATGTTGACTATGCTTCATTTATGAATGAACACAGGAGTGATCAGGACCGAGTTTTGATCAGCAGCTTTTGGGACTGCCTCCACCATAAAGCTGCTCGAGCCCCCATACAGGAGGGCTGGTGCTACCCTCTTATTGGCAGCCCTGCATGCGCTGTATGAGACCTGACACTGTTTATTTATTATTAATAATACCCATTGTCTACAACAGTGGTCTCCAAACTGCGGCCCTTTGCTTGACTTTATCCGCCCCTTGGGGCACTATTCCTTCCACTGACACCAATAATGGAGCATTATTCCTCCCACTGACACCAATGATGAGGCACTATTCCTCCCACTGACACCAATAATGGAGCATTATTCCTCCCACTGACACCAATGATGGGGCACTATTCCTCCCACTGACACCAATGATGAGGCACTATTCCTCCCACTGATACCAATGATGGGGCACTATTCCCCCCACTGATACCAATGATGGTGTACTATTCCTCTCACTGATACCAATGATGGGGCACTATTCCTCCCACTGATACCAATGATGGGGCACTATTCCCCCCACTGATACCAATGATGGGGCACTATTCCTCCCACTGATACCAATGATGGGGCACTATTCCTCCCACTGACACCAATGATGAGGCACTATTCCTCCCACTGATACCAATGATAGGGCACTATTCCTCCCACTGATACCAATGATAGGGCACTATTCCTCCCACTGATACCAATGATAGGGCACTATTCCTCCCACTGATACCAATGATGGGGCACTATTCCCCCCACTGATACCAATGATGGGGCACTATTCCTCCCACTGACACCAATGATGGGGCACTATTCCTCCCACTGACACCAATGATGAGGCACTATTCCTCCCACTGACACCAATGATGGGGCACTATTCCCCCTACTGATACCAATGATGGGGCACTATTCCTCCCACTGATACCAATGATGGGACACTATTCCTCCCACTGACACCAATGATGGGACACTATTCCTCCCACTGACACCAATGATGGGGCACTATTCCTCCCACTGACACCAATGATGGGGCACTATTCCCCCTACTGATACCAATGATGGGGCACTATTCCTCCCACTGATACCAATGATAGGGCACTATTCCTCCCACTGATGCCAATGATGGGACACTATTCCTCCCACTGACACCAATGATGGGACACTATTCCTCCCACTGACACTGATGGAGCACTTTTCCTCCCATTAATTTCAAGGTGGGGACTTATTCCTCCGGCTACTGGCTACAGGTGCTATGTTTTTTTTGTTTTGTTTTTTACTCCCATTGCCCACCAAGCCTGAGGCATTATTTACTCCTGCTGGCCACAGTTGGGCCCCTGTAAAGACTAAATAACAGTAAACGGGGCCCTTTGTTCAGGAGGTTTGGAGACCCCTGGTCCAAGGCAACGTAATAAACATTATACTACCTGACATTCACCTTGCTGTAGGCAGTCAACATATAAACATGCCAAATAATCTCCTTTTCTAGGAAGGAGTTACTGTTTTGTGTACTGAATCAGTCGGAGGGTTTTTTTGATTGTTTTGGTCCCTCCTCACAATGACCTGCATGTCTATACTGTCCTGCATGGGCAACAAAAAGAGTTTCTGTAGAAAGACCAAGCTGGCTCCGAGGTGAGAATTCAGTTTTGAGTGGCCATCAGCTTGGGTTGATTTCCCCATTTTTTTATGACCAGAGACCTAAACTTATGCTGAGAAGTTGGATCTACTATAACTTCCTGTAGTCCACCGACAGCTGAATAACTAGATATGTCCTCAGATAAATGAAGCTTGGTGTCATCTAGCATGCTAGGACCCTGGCACCCTGGGACAGGTAGGGGGATGAGTGGCATTTTTCCGAGTGGCTTACTACAATAAGATTCCCCCCCCTGGGATCTGTGGGCGCAGTGCGTGATGTGTCTTTAAATAAGAAAATCCCTGGAATTCCTTGGTAATTTGCTTGCAATGGGGACCAAGGTTTTCAAAGGTTTCAGGGTCAGTGCTTTGTGAAATTTCCCAGGTATGCAGATAAAGCCAGTGTGAATTCCACCATTCTTCCCAGCTGGCTGCAAGGTTGAGTGAAAAGAGCACAGAACAATCAGGTTCCAGCACGGTGTCCTATGACCCCTCGGGATAATTGGGCTCGGAATTCTATGGAAGCCTGTCCGCGGGGAGCCTGTCCATTTGGTGTTAATGGTTGCATTTCACTTAATGTGTCGGTACACAACTTCAAACATTTTTGGTTGCACAGAATATTGCCATAGTCCAAGAGCTGTACATCTGGGAAAATGACTATTCTTTAAGGAACGGCTCCTTCAAAAGGGGAGCAGCAAGTGCCAGCGCAGCATAGGTGGCCTCTATAGGGCCACTGCACAACTTGAATTAAGGAGCGAAGATGTGCTTGGCTGAGGATGGGGCTTCCCTCTGAATATTGACGTGTTCTCAAAAATTATGGAGAATCATGGGTGTTCCTTCTAGAGTTGTAGCTATGGGGATAAGAGTGATATCAAGGCAGAGGCAGTACATGGTGTTCCTGCTAGTGGTGTAGCTACAAGGGTAACAGGGGTACCAAAGGATGGGCAGTACATGGGGTTTCTTCTAGTGGTGTAGCTACAAGGGTAACAGGGGTACCAAAGGATGGGCAGTACATGGGGTTTCTTCTAGTGGTGTAGCTACAAGACTAACAGGGGTACCAAGGGACGGGCAGTTTATGATGTTTCTTCTAGTGATTTAGCTACAAGGGTAACAGGGGTACCAAGGGATGGCCAGTACATGGGGTTCCTTCTAGTGGTGTAGCTACAAGACTAACAGGGGTACCAAGGGACGGGCAGTTTATGATGTTCCTTCTAGTGGTTTAGCTACAAGGGTAACAGGGGTACCAAGGGATGGCCAGTACATGGGGTTTCTTCTAGTGGTTTAGCTACAAGGGTAACAGGGTTACCAAGGGACGGGCAGTACATGGTGTTCCTTCTAGTGGTGCAGCTACAGGTGTATTAGGGTTATCAAGACTAACAGGGGTACCAAGGGACGGGCAGTTTATGATGTTCCTTCTAGTGGTTTAGCTACAAGGGTAACAGGGGTACCAAAGGATGGGCAGTACATGGGGTTTCTTCTAGTGGCATAGCTACAAGGGTAACAGGGGTACCAAGGGACGGGCCGTTCATGGTGTTACTTCTATTTGTTCTAGCTACAGGGGTAACAGGGGTACCAAGGGATGGCCAGTACATAGGGTTCCTTCTAGTGGTGTAGCTACAAGACTAACAGGGGTACCAAGGGACGGGCAGTTTATGATGTTCCTTCTAGTGGTTTAGCTACAAGGGTAACAGGGGTACCAAGGGATGGCCAGTACATAGGGTTTCTTCTAGTGGTTTAGCTACAAGGGTAACAGGGTTACCAAGGGACGGGCAGTACATGGTGTTCCTTCTAGCGGTGCAGCTACAGGTGTATTAGCGTTATCAAGAGATAGCCGGTACATAGTGTTTCTTCTGGTGGTGTAGTTACAGGTGTAACAGGGGTATCAAGGGCTGGCCAGTACATGCTGTACTTTCTAATGTTGTAATTATGGGTTAAGAGGGGTATCAAGAGAGGGACAGTACAAGCTGTTCCCTCTGGTGTAGCCATAGGGGTAAGAGGGGTATCAAGGGATAGCAAGTACATGCTACTTCTTCTTGTGGGTGTAGCTACAGGGGTAACAGAGGTATCAAAGGATGTCAAGTACATGCAGACCCTTCTACTGGTGTAGCTACAGGTGTAAGGGGGTATCAAGGGATGGCAAGCACATGCTGTTCCTTCTTGTGGGTGTAGCTACAGAGGTAAGACGGGTAAGCCATGGGACTTATGGCTCTGTAGACACACCTCTGATTGGAATGTTCCCCTTTACATAATGGAAAATGGCAATTCCTTGTAGTATTACTCCATTCCTAGAGAGGGCCCCACTATTCCTAGAGAGGGCCCCACCATTCCTAGAGAGGGCCCCACCATTCCTAGAGAGGGCCCCACCATTCCTAGAGAGGGCCCCACCATTGCTAGAGAGGGCCCCACCATTCCTAGAGAGGGCCCCACCATTCCTAGAGAGGGCCCCACCATTGCTAGAGAGGGCCCCACCATTGCTAGAGAGGGCCCCACCATTCCTAGAGAGGGCCCCACCATTCCTAGAGAGGGCCCCACCATTCCTAGAGAGGGCCCCACCATTGCTAGAGAGGGCCCCACCATTCCTAGAGAGGGCCCCACCCAGTCTCACATGTGCCAGCTCCAACAAACGTCTCTTATCTTTTCTAAACTTCCCATCGGAATACTCCCATTTCTAAAACACAGCTGACTATTTATAACTAGGGGAGGACGCCACCTACTGGCCAAACTAGAAACTGGTTAAACACCCCCTTACAGGCATTTATGCGTATAGTCGTCTTTTTTAAAGTAACACTAAACCCAATTAAAAAAAAGAAAAAAACATATTCCAAACTGCTAAGGCCAGCCATACATGGAGTGAATTTCTTTCCTGTAACCACGGGTTACAGGAAAGAAATCCACTTGATTCTTCCTTCAACACAGACTGTCGATGTGATAATCCCTTCTTCACCTGGTGGGGGGCGCGGGAAGCCCTCCCCCGCCAGGAGAAGACATTGATTATTGCTAGTGACTAAAGAAGCCGCCAGAAATAATCGCAGGTAAAAACTGGCATGCTGGTTGTACCCAAGTTGATTGATCGATTGATCGGTACATTCAGCCTGCCTACACATGGTTCAAATCTCAGCGGGTTCCTACTGAAATTGTATTCATCTGTGTCCCTTATAATAGAAGCTTCAGACTCAACTAGAAAAAATCGTTTCAATTCTCCCCTCTCCAACTTCCTTTATGAGGGTGGCTACTAGACGTGTGCACTGACGAAATATTTGTTCGTTTTTCGTTTTCTTTTCATTCGGGTTTGTCTTGTTTTTTCAATTGTTTTTCAGGTCTATCGTTATGATCAAAATTCGTTATTTCAAATAAATTCGTAACTTCGGAAAAATTCAAATTCGTTATGTTCCATTCATTTAGATGCGGTATTTGTAAATTCGAAAATTCGTAAATTCGAAAGCTCGGAAATTCAAAAATTAGAAAATCCAAAATAATAACTAATTAACTAATAATAACTAACTTCTAAATTATACGCATTGAAATTTCCTTTCAAATTTGTCTGTTTATGAATGTAACGAATATGAAATTAATCCGAAGTTACAATTTATCCAAAATAACGAGTGCCGCATCTAAACGTAACTAATTAATAATAATAAATAATAATAATAATACATTTTTATTATTATTATTATTATTATTAATAATAATTATTATTAATTCGTTATGTTCCATTTGTTTAGATGCAGCACTCGTTATTTCGGATAATTCGTAACTAAATTCGTAACGTTATTTTGGATAATTCATAACTTCGGATAAATTCGTATTCGTTACGTTCACTAACAGCCAAATTTGAAAAAAAATTCCAATACCTATGATTTAATAGTTAGTAATAGTTATTAATAATTATTATTAGTTAGTAATTATTTCGCAGTTTCGAATTTCCGTGTTTTCGAATTTTCACTCTTATTTTCGGATTTTCTTTCTTTTGAATTTTCAGATTTTCATTCTTATTTTTGAATTTTCGGATTTTCGAATTTACAGATTTACAGATTTTCGAATTTTCAAATTTACAAATTTTTACATGAAAAATTCGTTAAAAATGGGTTTTTGGTAATTTGAATATTTCCGAATTAACGAATTTCGTTGAAAAACAAATTCCGAACTAAACGAATTGCCCATGTCTAGTGGCTACGTTCACTCTACGTGGCCCCACTGAATGTGGAAACAAAGCCACCCTCCCCCGGCAGACTGCCAAGATGGGCTACATGAATGTGATTCATCATCCCATTCTATTTCCTCCCACTGATGTATCAATGGACATTCTATTGGCTGCATCGGCACAATAAAACACCCAATGTACTGATCATACTCAGAAAATTGAAGTTATTGTAAATGAGTGTCAGAAACCATGAAATCTGATCGAGACAGAAGTACAGTTAAATCACACTTGTTTAATAATAAAAGTAAAAAGAACAAACGTAGTCAAAACATAGGCAGAGTTCAGTAACCGGAACGGATAGTCAGCCAAGCCAGAAGTCAGGGATCAATGTAGTGGAACAGCAAGCAGGATCTGGAGCCAGAAGGGATGTCAGCAAAGCAAGTCTTTAAACAGGAACGCAGGAGATAGTCTCTGTGATGTTGACCAAGGCGAAGGCAGAGCTCCTCTGGACTGGACGCCTTAAGTAGGCAGAACTGACTAGCAGGAAATCATCAACAGCTGAGTACCTTTGGAGAGATAGGAGCTGGCAATTTGCAGACAGCTGAGTGGCCAGCTCTGAGAAAGAAGGACTGAGCCCAGCCCTGACAATGAGCCGCAGTGGGGACCATACACCCCAATAAGAAAACAATATTTTATATTATTTTCTAATTTTCATTATAAGGATGTGAAGAATTATGAGGTTTGTTGAAGCAGGAACTTTATTAACAAGAAATTTTGGGATGTCCTTATAAACAATTTGGATTGATGTTCAAGGCAGTTTATCTGCTGCACCACCATCTACATTTCCAAAAACAAAAAAAAGAGGTGCTGACAGTAGAGTCGGAATGTAGACCCTCTCTAGACCAGCCTTCTGCAACCTTTTTTTTTACCCCAGAGGAACCCTCGAAAAAATGTTCCATTGGTGGTCAGTGAGAAGAATGCTACCCTGTTTCCCCGAAAATAAGACCTAGCGTGATTGTCGGTGATGGCTGCAATATAAGCCCTACCCCCCAAATAAGCCCTACCCTGTTTCCCCGAAAATAAGCCCTACCCTGAAAAGAAGACCTACTTTAACTAGGGCTTATTTGGGCAGTAAGGCTTATATTGCAGCCATCACCGACAATCACGCTAGGTCTTATTTTTGGGGAAACAGGGTACTTACTATTAAAGAGAGATTCAAAAAAAATAATTGGTGTTGCTGCTGGTTCTTTCCGTTAGCGATGGCCCCAGAACTCTGCAGGCCCTTGAAATGGGAAGTCCATCAGCCACAGCTCAAGGAACGCCTAGCAACCTCTAGAGCAGGGGTGTCAAACTCAATTTCATTGTGGGCCGCATCAGCATTATGATTGTCCTCAAAAGGGCCGGTTGTATCTGTAAGATTAGATGTCCAGCTTATCCCCTTCCCTTACATTAGATGTCAAGAGTCACCACACCATCAGAAGTTGAGTCCCCTACTCTCCCTAACATCACAGTGCACCTTATGCTGCTGCTGGGAAGAAGCTGGATGCATTGCTTGAAAGCAAAAAATAGAGGTATGGAGGAGGACCAGAGGAGGGCTGGAGCTCTCCTGCAGCTGCAGGAGGGGTGTGAGGGCCACATGAAATGGTCTGAAGGGCCGGATTCGGCCCGCGGGCCTTGTGTTTGACACCTGTGCTCTAGAGGAACCTTAGTTTTTCGACGGGACCCACCGGTTGAGAATGGCTGCTCTAGATTCTCCGTAGTCAACTGAACGTCCTGGAGAACCCACACAGCGATGTTATTTCATCATCGACCGCCCGATGGGCCCAGCAGCCCTGATTGTATATAGTGTGAGGAAAAAATTGGGGAAATTGCCGCGCTAAACCCAAATGTGACCAAAAAAAGCTGCTGACACTAAAACAAACAAATTCTAAACCAGATGTGAAAAACCAAAGTGTAGAGCTAAAATATAACAATATGACAGCAATAAACTGAAACAATAAATATGTGAAAACATATAAACAAGTATATAAACATGTAGTGTGAAAGTTCAATGTTCACGCATGTGGACAAGATAAACCAGTGAACGTGAAAACTCAAGCGAACAAAAAATGAAGTCATAGGTTGGACTTGATGGACTTGTGTCTTTTTTCAACCTCACCTACAATGTAACTATGTAAGTGCTAAAAAGGTGTGTCCATCTAATACATGACTTGCGAGTCCTCAATAAAATTGTATGGTAGTGCGGATAATATAAGACTGGCTGTGAAGCTGTAGGAACAAGGAAATCGTCTGTCAAGGAAATAAGGATGGGTACTCTTACCGGACAGGGTGGACCCACTTACCAGCGGTAGTGGGTCAGTTAGGCTTGTATAGGCCAAACGCCTCAAGCGTTGAGAGTTGGCAGAACGGTGGTCACTACCAAGCGGCGTAGTTCCGCTCCTCGGCAGTAGTGATCCAGCTGGAGTTCCAGAAGTCCGTAGCTCTCAAAAAAGCATGGAACCTCCACCCGATAGGGGAGCCGCCTGGAGGCCGGTTGTAAGTGCAGGATAGGCTCAATCAAACCGGGGTAGGAATAAGAAAAAATGGAAAAGCTCCATATGGTGCAGATCAAAAAATGAAGAGGTTTATTTTTAAAAAGTACAAAACTTCATGGTAGATGAGTACAAAAATACTGGTGATCATGAATTATAAAATTATAAAAAGCAATGTGGGAAGTAAGCGAAGTAGAGCCCAGCGCGTTTCGTCCCAACAGACTTCAACTGCCCCATCACTACCGCCGAGGAGCGGAACTACCCGGCGTGGAGTGGCCACCTGATTGTATATAGTGTGAGGATACCAAATACATATGAATAAAACATCGGAACACTTGATAGTCCCTGGATATGTGATGGTGTCACCATTTAATGACCTTCAGTGACCCCATTTCCTTGTGAATCTGATTTTTTTCGGAGGTATAAAGACTGGATTTTTACAAGGTATAAGAATGAAGGTGTTTGAACTATTATTGTTTGTTTATTAGTATTGTTATTTATTTATTTTTTGTATTACTGTTAGTTTTCTTTGTGTGAGTATGCACACGTATGTATGTATATACACTGTATTACCAAAAGTATTGGGACGCCTGCCTCCACACGCACATGAATTTTAATGGCATCCCAGTCTTAGTCCATAGGGTTCAATATTGAGTTGGCCAGTGACATTTATACAGTAATCAGTGGCTATTTTTTTTTAGCTCTGATCACTGTATAAATGTCACTGGCCCCAAAAAAGTGTCCGATCTGTCCGCCACAATGTTGCAGGCCCGCTAAAAATCGCAGATTGTCGCCATTACTTGTAAAAAATAAATAAATATTAAGAATGCCATAAATGCCAGAACCTGTCCTGTTATACCGCTGTATGGTCTTGGCCACCGTGCTGCAGCTCAGTTTCAGGGTCTTGGCAATCTTCTTATAGCCTATGCCAGCTTTATGTAGAGCAACAATTCTTTTTTTTTCAGATCCTCAGAGAGTTCTTTGCCATGAGGTGCCATGTTGAACTTCCAGTGACCAGTATGAGAGAGTGAGAGCGATAACACCAAATTTAACACACCTGCTCCCCATTCATACCTGAGACCTTGTAACACTAACGAGTCACATGACACCGGGGAGGGAAAATGGCTAATTGGGCCCAATTTGGACATTTTCACTTAGGGGTGTACTGACTTTTGTTGCCAGCGGTTTAGACATTAATGGCTGTGTGTTGAGTTGTTTTGAGGGGACAGCAAATCTACACTGTTATACAAGCTGTACACTCACTACTTTACATTGTAGCAAAGTGTCATTTCTTCAGTGTTGTCACATGAAAAGATAGAAGAAAAGATTTACAGAAATGTGAGGGGTGTACTTACTTTTGTGAGATACTGTATATATATATATTTATTTATTTTAATTGTTGCTCTTTTTTGTTTATAGTGCAAAAAAAGAGGTGATCGAATACCACCAAGAGAAAGCTCTATTTATGGGGGGGGGGGGACATACACTTTGTTTGTGTGCAGCGTCCCGCGACCGTGCAATTGTCAGTTAAAGCAACGCAGTGCCGTATCGCAAAAAATGGCCTGGTCATGAAGGGGGCAAATCCTTCCGGGGCTGAAGTGGTTAATAGTGTTATTTATTTATTTATTTCGTTTTACTATTATTTTTGTTTGGATGTGTGTGTATGTATGCATATACACCATATTACCAAAAGTTTTGGGACGCCTGCCTTTACACACACTTGCTCATCCATGTATTATAGAAGGGATGGACTGCACCTAAATTCCAGAGAGTAGTATTGGGGGCATTAATGGTAGGTTGACTAAAGCACATAAACCCAAGGTAAGTATAGTAACAAGTCATAGTTGCAATCTTGGAACACCCAATAAGAGGACAGTATGTGACCGGTCTAAACTATGTGGCATGTTCACCAATGCCAGGAGCATGGCGGACAAGATGGGTGAACTAGAGATACTGTTGTATGAGGAGGATTTGGATTTTGTGGGAATTTCAGAGACCTGGTTCAACAGCTCCCATGACTGCCCTGTACCACCCTAACCTGCCCTGTACCACCTCAACCTGCCCTGTACCACCTCAACCTGCCCAATACCACCTCAACCTGCCCAATACCACCTCAACCTGCCCTATACCACCCTAACCTGCTCTGTACCACCCTAACCTGCCTTGTACCACCCCAACCTGTCATATACCACCCCAACCTGCCCTATATCACCTCAACCTGCCCTGTACCACCATAACCTTCCCTAAACCACCTCAACCTGCCCTATACCACTCCAACCTGAGCTATACCACCTCAACCTGCCCTATACCATCCCAACCTGCCACTATACCACCCTATACTATCTTTTACAAGGGCCGGTTTGGGGTGCGCCCTGTGACCATGTGTGGCCTGAAGGGTGCTGGGCAGCCTAGACAGGAATGGGGGGTGACACCATGTTTTACCTCACCAGGTGACACCAACCCTAGTGATGTCACTGACCAAAACTGCAGTGTTTATCCTCAGGACACAACACAGGAAGCACCTCCATGGTTTACAGAGGACAGAATTAGAATTAGACTTGGGAAACTTAACATTAATAAATCACCGGGACCAGATGGCTTGCATCCGAGGGTCCTTAGGGAACTCAGTCAAGTAATTGTCAGACCATTGTTCCTAATTTTTACTGACAGTCTACGACTGGAATGGTACCAGCTGATTGGAGAAAAGCCAATGTAGCACCAATATTTAAGAGGGGCCCAAAATACATCCCTGGGAATTACAGACCAGTTAGCCTAACATCAATAGTATGTAAACTCTTGGAGGGGATGATAAGGGACTATATACAAGATTTTAGTAATAAGAATGATATCATTAGCAGTAATCAGCATGGATTCATGAAGAATCGTTCTTGCCAAACCAATCTATTAACCTTCTATGAGGAGGTGAGTTGCCATCTAGATAAAGGAAGGCCCGTAGACGTGGTGTATCTGGATTCTAGAAAAGCATTTGACACAGTTCCCCATAAACGTTTACTGTACAAAATAAGTTCCCTTGGCATGGACCATAGGGTGAGTACATGGATTGAAAACTGGCTACAAGGGCGAGTTCAGAGGGTGGTGATAAATGGGGAGTACTCGGAATGGTCAGGGGTGGGTAGTGGGGTTCCCCAGGGTTCTGTGCTGGGACCAATCCTATTTAATTTGTTCATAAACAACCTGGAGGATGGGATAAACAGTTCAATCTCTGTATTTGTGGACGATACTAAGCTAAGCAGGGCAATAACTTCTCCGCAGGACGTGGAAATCTTGCAAAAAGACCTGAACAAATTAATGGGGTGGGCGACTACATGGCAAATGAGGTTCAATGTAAAAAAATGTAAAATAATGCATTTGGGTGGCAAAAATATGAATGCAATCTATACACTGGGGGGAGAACCTCTGGGGGGAATCTAGGATGGAAAAGGACCTGGGGGTCCTAGAAGATGATAGGCTCAGCAATGACATGCAATGCCAAGCTGCTGCTAATAATATTGGTATTAAAAGGGGGATCAACTCCAGAGATAAAACGATAATTCTCCCGCTCTACAAGACTCTGGTCCGGCCGCACCTGGAGTATGCTGTCCAGTTCTGGGCACCAGTCCTCAGGAGGGACGTACTGTTTGGGGTGGAGGAACTTGGCTGGCCTGCACAGAGTCCTGACCTCAACCTGATAGAACACCTTTGGGATGAATTAGAGTGGAAACTGTGAGCCAGGCCTTCTCGTCCATCATCAGTGCCTGACCTCACAAATGCTCTTCTGGAAGAATGGTCAAACATCCCCATAGACACCCTCCTAAACCTTGTGGACGGCCTTCCCAGAAGAGGTGGGAGCTGTTATAGCTGCAAAGGGCGGAGCCAACTCAATATTGAACCCTACGGACTAAGACTGGGATGCCATGAAAGCTCATGTGTGTGTAAAGGCAGGCGTCCCAATACTTATGACAGTGCAGTATACGTGTGTGATTGTGTAGTTCGAGTTTTGGTATTTAGTATATTATATTTGAATTATTCATTATTGTATGACATTATAGCGATGGGACTCTGAATAGTTTATTATTATTATAGAGAAGGGGTGAGAATAAATATGTTTGTACTTCTTCCCATTCCTTTTCGGATATGTAAACTAAATTATTTTTTATAGTTTTTTATTTTTTTTTGTCTTCTCTTGTTTTGTGATTGCATGCTACTGAATGATTACTTCTTTTATTTGTTTTTTTTTTTTTGTTTTTTGTTTTTACTTGTTCAAAATAAACTAAAACTAACTAAAATAAATACATATGGACACACATATGTGTGTCCATATGTATTTATTTATTTATTTTAGTTTGTTTTAGTTTATTTTGAACAAGTAAAAACAACATTTTTTATGTTTTATTTTGTTTAAAAAAAAAAACATTAACATTTTTTAAAAAGTATGTATTTATATTTTGTATTCTTTATTGATATTTCTCAAACGGTCACTTTGTAAAATATGTGTGTCCATATTTATATATTTATTTTAGTTTGTTTTAGTTTATTTTGAACACGTTTAAAAAAAACATAACATTTTTTTTTTATAAAATATATATTTATATTTTTTATTCTTTATTGATATTTCTCAAATGGTCACTTTGTAAAATATGTGTGTCCATATTTATTTATTTATTTTAGTTAGTTTTAGTTTATTTTGAACATGTGAAAAAAATAAAAAAAATAATAATAAAAAGTATATTCTTTTATTCTTTATTAATATTTCTCAAATGGTCACTTTGTAAAATATGTGAGTTCATATGTATTCATTTATTTTAGTTAGTTTTAGTTTATTTTGAACATGTGAAATAAATAAATAAATAAAAAGTATATATATATATATATATATATATATATATATATATATATATATATATATATATATATATATATATATATATATATATATATATATATATATATATATATATATATATACTTTTTTTCTTTTTTTTTTTTATCCTTTATTGATATTTCTCAAATGGTCAATTTGTAAAATATGTGCGTCCATATTTATTTATTTATTTTAGTTAGTTTTAGTTTATTTTGAACATGTGAAAGTAATAAATAAAATAAAAAATAAAAAAAAAGTATAAGTATATATACACATATTTTTTAAAATTCTTTATTGATATTTCTCAAATGGTCACTTTGTAAAATATGTGCGTCCATATTTATTTATTTGTTTTAGTTAGTTTTAGTTTATTTTGAACATGTGAAAGAAAGAAATAAAATAAAAAATAAAAAAGTATATATATATATATATATATATATATATATTTTTTTTTTTTTTTATTCTTTATTGATATTTCTCATATGGTCACTTTGTAAAATATGTGTGTCCATATTTATTTATTTATTTTAATTAGTTTTAGTTTATTTTGAACATGTGAAAAAAAACCATAAAAAAATAAAAAAAAGTACATATACATATATTTTTTTAATTCTTTATTGATATTTCTCAAATGGTTACTTTGTAAAATTCTTCCAGTTCTGTGTCAGCGGTGTGACGCGGGCGGTGGGCTCAGCTCTATTTGTGCTCCCCAGGGGGGGCTCCATTGGCAGTGTTGGGGGGCTATGCTGGAATCCACTCTATTATTACATAACAAGTCTCTCTTCAGAAGGGAGACCAATGCAGTTTGACTCCCGTATGACCCCGAGGCTTTCTTCTCTCCCCCTGATGAATGCATACAATAACACCAGCTGTCTGTTCCTCCCAAATCTATGTGAGGAAGAAAGCCACTGATTACTCAAATACAGTCATTAAAGGGGGAAATGTGTTTTTAGGGCTGTCAGAGTGATTAATGAGGGTCAGCAATGCTTTAAAAAAAAAAAAAGTGTGTGTCTGTTTAGTCTAACTGGCAGGCAGACTTTCCTATTGATTTATTGCAGCAGTTGCTCTGGCCCTGTGCTGTGTGTAGTAGATGTGTGTAGTGTGTGGTGTGTCAGGATTGGACGGTTAACCCTTTCCCTGCGCGGCGTTGGGACGCACATCTGTGCGCGCTCCTTAATGCCCCCTCTATGTGCGGCGTGCACAAGTGTGCAATGTCAATGACGGCAATGTTTGGACAGCTATAGGGGCTGATTTACTAAAAGCAAATAGTCTGTTGGCCTTTGCAATGGGAATTGTCCCCAGAGCTTAGTGAATGAGGGGAAGATCTGCCAACTTCCATCGTCCAATCATGTGCAAGAAAAAATGCTGCTTTTTTTTTTTTTGGTTTTTTCATTTTCCTCGGCTATTTTTTGCAAATTCAATTTTCACCACATTCATTATGCTAAGGGAAAAATCCCTTGCAAGTGAACAGTCTATTTGCCTTTAGTAAATCAGTATAAATCACACAAATAGGAAACATAAGGGGAATACAAAGACACGGAATTACAAAAGAGCCAACTTCCCTAAACTACAAACCTTGCTAAAAGGCATAAATTGGGATAAAATTTTAGGAACAAAGAATACGGAGGAGAGATGGGTTTGCTTTAAGAGCATATTAAATAAGGGCATTAGCCAATGTATCCCATTGGGTAATAAATTTAAAAGAGCAAACAAAAGTCCTGGATGGCTTAACTCCAATGTAAAAATGCATATAAAGGCAAAGGAGAAGGCCTTCAAAAAATACAAGGTTGAGGGATCATCATCAGCATTCAGACTTTACAAAGAATGCAACAAGAAATGTAAGGGTGCAATTAGGACAGCTAAGATAGAACACGAAAGACATATAGCGGAGGAGAGCAAAAAAAATCCCAAGAAATTCTTTAAGTATGGCTTGCATCCGAGGGTACTTAGGGAACTAAGTAGAAAAATCCCATAAATCTATCCCCTATTTTGTAGACGCTATAACTTTTGCGCAAACCAATCAATATCCGCTTATTGCGATTTTTTTTAACAAAAATATGTAGAAGAATACATATCGGCCTAAACTGAGGAAAAAAATGTTGTTTTTTTTATATTTTTTGGGGATATTTATTATAGCAAAAAGTAAAAAATATTGAGTTTTTTTCAAAATTGTCGCTCTTTTTTTGTTTATAGCGCAAAAAATAAAAACCGCAGAGGCGATCAAATACCACCAAAGGAAAGCTCTATTTGTGGAAAAAAAAATGACATCAATTTTGTTTGGGAGCCATGTCGCACGATCACGCAATTGTCAGTTAACCACTTCAATACCAGCCACTTATACACCTTCCCTCCCAGGCCAATTTTCAGCTTTTAGCACTGTCGCAATTTGAATGCCAATTGCGTGATCACGCTACACTGTACTCAAACACATTTTTTATCATTTTTCTCCCACAAATAGAGCTTTCTTTTGATGGTATTTGATTACCTCTGCGGTTTTTATTTTTTGCGCAACAAATAAAAAAAGACCGAAAATTTTGAAAAAGAAAACAAGTTTTTCTTTGTTTCTGTTAAAAATCTTTGTAAATAAGTATGTTTTCTTCTTCAATGATGGGCACTGATAAGGCGGCACTGATGGGCGCACATGAGGTGGCACCAATGAGGTGGCACTGATGAGATGGCACTGAGGGGCACTGATGATGGGCACTGATAGGCGGCACTGATAGGTGGCACTGATGGGTACTGATAGGTGGCACTGAAGGGTACTTATGGGTGGCACTGATAGGTGGCACTGATGGGCATGGATGGGCACTGATAGGTGGCACTGATGACACTGATGGGTGGCACTGATGACACTGATGGGTGGCATTGCTGGGCATCACTGATGTCACATGTTGTATAATGGTGCCAGTCAGTGCCCATTTGTGGGCACTGATTGGCACAGATTGGGCATAATTTGCACATGTGGATGGCCATGGGGTACATACCTGGCCATCCACAAGTTGCCCCCTTCCCTGGTGGTCCTGGGGGCTTCCCTGGTGGTCTAGTGTGGGCATCCGAGGGGGGGCTGTGCTGATAAACAATCAGAGCAGACCCCTCCTGTCAGGAGAGCCGCCGATCGGCTCTCCTCTACTCACGTCTGTCAGATGCAAGTGAGGAAAAGCCAATCAATGGCTTTTCCTGTTGACATCCTGATTAGCCGTGATTGGATACGGCTGGTCACATGGTAAAGAGCCTCCGTTGAAGGGTCTTTACAAAGATCGGTGTAGCGGTGTGTCTGGCTGACACACCGCTCCACCGATCGCCGCGATGCGCGCCCCCATGGGCATGCGGCGGCTGTTATCCCGAAGGACGTCATATGACGCCCAGTCAGGATAACTGATCCACCGCCCGGACATCATTCTGCTATAGGCCAGGTGGGAAGTGGTTAAAGCGACGCAGCGCCTAATCGCAAAAAGTGCTCTGGTCTTTGGGCAGCCAAATGGTCCGGGGCTGAAGTGGTTAATAAGTCAGCAGCTACACTTTTTGTAGCTGCTGACTCTTATATGGGTGAAACTCCACTTTAATGCCTAGAATGCACCTTCTGCCTTTACAACCTCTTTAAGAAATAATCACAATAAAAGGACAGTAATAAAATTAACCCCTTCAGATCCGTGCTATAGCCGAATGACAGCTACAGCGCAGATCTGCTTTGACGGGAGTACGTCTATTGACGCCCTCCCCTTTGCATGCTCGCCACCCCCCCTCCCTGCCCCAATCTGTCTGACTATTTTAGAATCTAGCCATCTTTAGACGATCCCTGAAAACCCTTCTCTTCAATCACTTACCGACTGGTAAGTAAATTACGTTGTAAAGTAAATATGTCATTACGTTGGCGTTAAATACGTGTGTTATGGCAACAGTATCGTTTTTTAATATGGCCGGCTCTCTTTTACATAAAAGTGTTACTACGGGGACATTCGCCACGGGACCACTTCTAGAAGCGCCCCCTACCCCCCCCCCCCTCGCGCTGCTTCCCGGTCATTCCCGGACTTACCTGAGCCATCGGTAAAGCCCGGAAGTTATACGATGCGGCCGTTTGCTGGGCAGGAGGATGAGAAAGGCCAAGATGGCCTCCACTCGTCTCCATGCTCTTGGATGACTGGAGCAACCCCCGACGTCATTTCTGGTTCCCGGGCCATGATGACCTTGTCAATACTTTCAATAAACACCTTATAATCTACTGTACCTTCAATACTACATTCTTTTGGACACCGGGCGCTCCGTCCTTCTGACCTTTCCAAGTCCATATGTGGAAATGACCATAAGGCCATACCCAAAAGGTAGTAGCCCAAACCCCAAGAGGTTCCATCGCCATTATCTAATACTGGACTCAACTTGCTGGAGGAACTCCTTCCTACTTGCCCACACAACCACCCACCCATGACCAGAGATCCAGTTAGTCCAGCATGGTCACCAGTATTACAGAGATACCATTTCCTACTGGAATCTAACCTTCATACTAACAGGAAAGCCATGAGGAACATTCTGCCTGGAGACAGTCATGACGCATGTTCTCTGTGACGGAACTTCCCACGCTCCGCTTGAGTGCTTCCATCATATACCGCTTCCTCCAGCCTGAATATAGATATTAGATATTATAGCCACATATTACAACCAAGAACTAGGCAGGACTCGTTTGGCTGCAAAGCTGGAACATGAACTGGTTATTTGAACAGAGGCACACAGAGACATATACTCAGAGGACAATCCCCCCTCCTTTGCATAATGACACAGGGCGGGGTAGACTTTACCGCTACCAGTAGCAGGTGTATTCAAGCTTCTAATCAGTAGACTGTCCTATCAGCAGGGAGAGCTGTTGAAGGAATTCCCCCCTCCCTCCTCACAGCTAATCCACATCCACATATACATCCCATAATAGGTTGCTCCCAAGGCAGACACAAACAATAGAACAATGGGATACAGCCACACCTCAAACGATCTAGTAAAGAGTCTACAATATATGAGACAATATATATATACACACACAATATATATATATACATATACACAATATTCCAGTGTGGTTGTACGGTGAGTCTGATTAGTGCAGATCAGACTGGGGTTCTCCGTCACCCTGTGCCCCTAATTAGCCTTCATGTACTGTCTGTGAGATTTGTTTTAGTTATACTGTAGATGTATTATAACTTCTCCATATTCTACTCCTTCCCATTATGGGTACTTTTGTCCATGTTCAGGATATCTTGGCCACATCTACACCTACACTGACCTAGGACCAGGACAAGGGGTGGGCAGGAGGGGAAGTTGCCCTGGGCCCAGTGAAGCAGAGGGGGCAAAAAAATGGACACAGGGTGGTATACCCATTCCACAGCATGTATTAATATTGGGGGGGGGGGGGGTGCAATTCTGCATCCTTCCCTGGGCGCTGGATGACCCTGTTCCATTACTACACTGACCACACGTCAATCCAGAAGACCAGGTCCCCGTACAGAACCTCCATCCATCAAGTCAACCGCAGACTGTGATCTTCAGTACAGAGACGTATTATCTCCGGGAAGCCCCCCAGGCTATGGCGTTTGATGAGTACTTTCTGAAAATATAACTCTTTGCTGGTAGC
Organism: Lithobates clamitans; assembly: GCA_037952925.1. Taxonomy (NCBI): domain Eukaryota; kingdom Metazoa; phylum Chordata; class Amphibia; order Anura; family Ranidae; genus Lithobates; species Lithobates clamitans. The sequence goes on from JBBGZY010002640.1 coordinate 75,702, forward strand.
GCTGATCACATGAGGGTCACATTAATGTCGAAGATTTTAGAAGAAGACAGAAGGCGACTGTCTCAGCTCTCCGGCAGACGTCCCGCTCATCGTGAAAGTCCATTTGATTATGTTATTAGGGGATGTGGAATTGCAGGATGAAGCCGCCATACAATCCATAGATTGATAGAATGTTTTGCGTAACAAGGTTCATACCGGTCCTCTGTACCCCACTGGTCAAAATTTTTGAAGTTCTTGAAAAATTTATATTTCTTGTTTTTTTTTTCCCCTATTTTTTTGCCACCCAAAACAGTCTTTTAGGCATCGCACAGTTTATATGTGATAGTGCACGATGCTTAACCACTGGAAGACCAAGCCTACTTCTGACATTTGTTACTTACAAGTTAAAATCTGTAGTTTTTTTGCTAGAAAATTACTGAGAACCCCCAAACATTATATTTTTGTAGCAGAGACCCTAGAGCAGTGATGGCGAACCTTGGCACCCCAGATGTTTTGGAACTACATTTCCCATGATGCTCATGCACTCTACAGTGTAGTCAAGCATCATGGAAAAAATGTAGTGCCAAGGTTCGCCATCACTGCCCTAGAGAATAAAATGGCGAATTTGATATTTTATGTCACACCGTATTTACACAGCGGTCTTTCAAAAGCAATTTAATTGGAAAAATATACTTTAATGAATAACAAAAAACAAAACAAAAAAAAACCCACAATATTTACTCCCCAATTTTTTTATAATGTGAAAGATGATGTTACGCCGAGCAAATCGATACCTAACATGTCATGTATTAATTGCGCACTCTCGTGGAATGGCAACAAACTACAGTAGTTCAAAATTTCCAAAGGCGACGGTATATATATATGTATATATATATATACATATATATATATATATATATATATATATACACATATATATATATATACATATATATGAATTTATTTATTTAGCAGACACCCTATACAATAAAATGGCGGTCGTTGCAATATTTTATATCACACTGTATTTGCGCAGCGGCATTTCAGACGCAATATTTTTGGTAAAAATACACTTCAGTCAAATAATAAAAAATAAACAGTAAAGTCAGCCCAATTTTTTTTTTTTTGTATAATGTGATAGATGACGTTACTCTGAGTAAATAGATACCTAACATGTCACGCTTTAAAACTGCGTGCTGTCGTGAAATGGCGACAAACTACGGTATATAAAACTCTCCATAGGTGACGCTTGAAAAAATGTTAACGGTTACCTGTTTAGAGTTACAGAGGAGGTCTAAAATTATTGCTCTTGCTCAAACGATCGCGGCGATATCTCACATGTGTGGTGCGAACACTGGTTTACATTTCAGGGCGCGGCTTATGTATGCCTTTGCTTTGGCACAAGAGCACGGAGGGATGGGGCGCTTTAAAAAACATTTTTTTTCTTATTTATTTATTTTTTTAAACTGTCCCTTAAAAAAAAAAAATGATGATCACTTTTATTGCTGTCACAAGGAATATAAACATCCCATGTGACAGTAATAGGGGGTGACAGGTCCTCTTTATGGAGAGATCCGGGGTCTAAAAGACCCCCAAACCCCCTCCTCTGTACATGAAAGTATTAACAACGCCAAGTATTTGTGGTGGAGGACGATTTGAAGGATTCATTTGTTCCTGCACTTTTACTTGGATCACGGTGAATGGACTATTCTGTGAAGATTTTTTGAGATTTTTTTTTTTTTGGAATATTGCTTATTATTTTTATGAACTTTATTAATATGTTTTTTTTTCATGTGAATTGTATCACCTATATTAAATGATTACGTTGTTTATATTGATGTTTATATTGATTCTATTTATCACATGAGTTAGCGCCACACCCTTTCTTATTATTTTCTTTAAATAAATCCCACAGACTAAATATTATACACTGATTTGGATAATTTTCACCAAAGAAATGGAGTAGGATACATTTTGGCTGAAATTTATGAAGAAAGATTATTTAGTTGCAAAATTTTATAACAAAGAGGCAGAAAACACATTTTTAAGAAAAAAAATTCAGTCTTTTTTATATTTATTTGCAAAAAAATAAAACCCCAGAAACTATGAAAAACCTTTTTTTTTTCCTCAAAATTTTTCAATTTTTTTTGTTTTTTTTTTAGCAAAAATAATAAAAAAACAGCGTTGATGAAATCTCACCAAAAGAAAGCTCTATTTGTGTGAAAAAAATTATTAAAATTTCATATGTGTACAGGGTTACATGACCGAGTAATTGTCATTCAAAGTGTGAGAGCGCTGAAAGCTGAAAATTGTCCTGGGCAGAAAGAGAGGGGAAAGTGGCCGGTGTCTTGCCGAATAAGTTCCTTCGGCGGATAGGTTCCCCCCCTGTACTGCGCAGGCGCAGCGCCTGCGCAGTACGTGCTACTGTCGGCCGCCGGAGATAGCCGAAGCTCAAACGCTTCAATCAGCTGTACACGGCGCCTGCGCTCTGGGTCCAGGTTATTTCCCCTCTATCCAAGTGGACCTAGAGGGGGAATCTAAAAGTGCCGAGCGCAGCAAGGCCGTGCTTGAAGCGTGGCGAGCGAAGCGAGCCCGCGTGTGGCCCTCTTACAGGCGCCGTGTACAGCTGATTTTCAGCTGTTCTGCTTCGGCTATTTCCGTCGGCTTCTACTGCGCATGCGCAGTAGAGGGGGGAACTAATCCGCCGAGCGGAACTTTCTCGGCAGAACACCGGTAAGCAGGTGCCATAAAGCAAAAAATGGCCTGGTCATGTGAAGGGGGGTAAATCTTCCAGAGGGCAAGTGGCTAGAGTGCATTCTTAAAGGATGAGAGCGGAGTTCCAACGACATGTTAAATATTTCTTTTTTTTTTATGGATATCTTAGGATCAGAACATAGACATAGACCACTCGCGTGTTTTGAAAATTTTGCCGCTCGATGTCCACTTATATTATCCTGTCCTGGCAGTTCCCATCTTGCTTGTGGGCATGTGAAGCATAATGTTTTCCGGGATACGGTGCAGCTGAGTGACCGGCATGCACCGCCCCGTTCTCGCGCACGTGCAGTATGACACGCTCGCAGCGCCGTAAACTTCTCACGTTGCCAACACAACGGCGGAAGGGTCCCCGCCCCGTTGTGATGGCAACGAAGCCCTCAGTGCTGCCCGCTGACTCCTGGGAAATGATCACACACATCACCCAGGAGCGAGCGGAGGATCCGAGGGAAGTGACGTCAGGAGCCGCGGTGAGGAAGGGGAAGATTACAAGTGACCACATAGCAACAGGGATTAAAACGTAAGTAAAAAAAAAAAAAAAAAATTCTTCAAATGTCATTTATGTTATTTGCTGCACAGTTATGTAACATTCATTTTAAGGGTGGAACTTCGCTTTAATCATCACTCTTCAGCCAGCCAGTGTTGGGGTCCAGCTGTACTGTAGGCGCGCATAAGGAACAGTCCCAGCCAAGTGTGCAGGAAGCAATAAGACTGAAAGCGTCCGGCATTGAAGTGGTTAAAAATGCACTGCCATCCAGAGGGTTTAAAGTGATACATGTTTTGTGCATTTTTGTTCCTATATGCAGCGGCATCTGCGTTAAGGTTCAGCCGCCGAGCGGCTGCATATATAAATGCGGCTGGCGCCAAGAAGCTAAGGAGCAGAACAGTCAGGACGGGGGGAGGTGTGGTTTCAATATAGATTCTTTTAAAGATCAGTGAAATATTACAGCAAAAAAAAACCCAAATCCAACAATGTCATATATTGCAGCTTACCAATCATTAGATGTGGTGGCTGCATTTGTTTTCTTTTTTTTAGGCTTTTTCCCCTCAGTTTTCACCTGGTCATCTGGCCAATAACACACCTCCTGTATTAGTGGGGCACTCTGGAGGAATGAACACAGGAGGCAGAGCAGACAATCACTGTGGAGGAGAGTATTAAAGTGTTACTAAACCCAGGAGCCTGCATTCACTATATCTGGTCTCCCCAGGACTCTGCATTCACTATATCTGGTCTCCCCAGGACTCTGCATTCACTATATCTGATCTCCCCAGGACTCTGCAGTCAATATATCTGATCTCCCCAGGAGCCTGCATTCACTATATCTGCTCTCCTCAGGAGCCTGCAGTCATTATATCTGATCTCCCCAGGACTCTGCATTCACTATATCTGATCTCCCCAGGACTCTGCATTCACTATATCTGCTCTCCCCAGGAGCCTGCATTCACTATATCTGATCTCCCCAGGACCCTGCATTCACTATATCTGGTCTCCCCAGGACTCTGCATTCACTATATCTGATCTCCCCAGGACTCTGCATTCACTATATCTGATCTCCCCAGGACTCTGCATTCACTATATCTGATCTCCCCAGGACTCTGCATTCACTATATCTGCTCTCCCCAGGAGCCTGCATTCACTATATCTGATCTCCCCAGGACCCTGCATTCACTATATCTGATCTCCCCAGGACCCTGCATTCACTATATCTGGTCTCCCCATGACCCTGCATTCACTATATCTGATCTCCCCAGGAGCCTGCATTCACTATATCTGGTCTCCCCAGGACTCTGCATTCACTATATTTGATCTCCCCAGGAGCCTGCATTCACTATATCTGGTCTCCCCAGGACTCTGCATTCACTATATCTGGTCTCCCCAGGAGCCTGCATTCACTATATCTGGTCTCCCCAGGAGCCTGCATTCACTATATCTGCTCTCCCCAGGACCCTGTATTCACTATATCTGGTCTCCCCAGGACTCTGCATTCACTATATCTGATCTCCCCAGGAGCCTGCATTCACTATATCTGATGTCCCCAGGAGCCTGCATTCGCTATATCTGATGTCCCCAGGAGCCTGCATTCACTATATCTGGTCTCCCCAGGACCCTGCATTCACTATATCTGGTCTCCCCAGGATAGGGTGCCCACGTGTCCCGGATTGCCCGGGATTGTCCCTTATTTTAGATTTTTGTCCCGTGTCCCGGGCACCTTCATTCCGGGACAATACAGTGTCCCGGAATTTAAAAAAAACACACCGCCGGCACCAGTCCGACTGGCCACCCTTATAATCATTAGTGAGTAACATATGACACACATCATATGCCTAACTGGTTGCTAGGCTAGGGCCGCCCGCCCCGCATCTAGCAACTAGTGATGTCAGCTGACACCGCCTGTCACGTGGGCAGTCAGCACCCTACGGGCTACGGCTGAGCAGCGCGCCTCCGAGAGACAGAGAGAGCAGCCGCCAGCCTGGCCCATGCAGCCACACTGACTTACTAGCCTGTGCCCTGCCCAGTCAGCTCAGCTGTGCCCCCGACTACTTCAGCAGCCGCCAGCCAGTGCACATTGCCAGCAGCACAGCCCGACTCCAAGCTGCCCGACTTCAACTTCTCTCCTGATCCTCGTCCGAGTCCTCCCTCCCGCCCACGAGGTCCGTGAGTTCGCCGCCCGCCAGGTAAATCTTCAACGGCGGAAGGGTCCTCGCCCCGCTGTGATGGCAACGAAGCCCTCGGCGCTGCCCGCTGACTCCTGGGAAATGATAATACACATCACCCAGGAGTGAGCGGAGCCGAGGGAAGTGACGTCAGGAGCCGCGGTGAGGAAGGGGAAGATTACAAGGGACCACATAGCAACAGGGATTAAAACGTAAGTAAAAAAAAAAAAAATTCTTCATATGTCATTTATGTTATTTGCTGCACAGTTATGTAACATTCATTTTATGGGTGGAACTTCGCTTTAATCATCACTCTTCAGCCGGCCAGTGTTGGGGTCCAGCTGTACTGTAGGCGCGCATGAGAACAGTCCCAGCCAAGTGTGCAGGAAGCAATAAGACTGAAAGCGTCCGGCATTGAAGTGGTTAAAAATGCACTGCGATCCAGAGGGTTTAAAGTGATACATGTTTTGTGCATTTTTGTTCCTATATACAGCGGCATCTGCGTTAAGGTTCACCCGCCGAGCGGCTGCATATATAAATGCGGCTGGCGCCAAGAAGGTAAGGAGCAGAACAGTCAGGACGGGGGGAGGTGTGGTTTCAATATAGATTCTTTTAAAGATCAGTGAAATATTAAAGCAAAAATAAACCCAAATCCAACAATGTCATATATTGCAGCTTACCAATCATTAGATGTGGTGGCTGCATTTGTTTTCTTTTTTTAAAACTTTTTCCCCTCAGTTTTCACCTGGTCATCTGGCCAATAACACACCTCCTGTATTAGTGGGGCACTCTGGAGGAATGAACACAGGAGGCACAGCAGACAATCACTGTGGAGGAGAGTATTAAAGTGTTACTAAACCCAGGAGCCTGCATTCACTATATCTGCTCTCCCCAGGAGCCTGCATTCACTATATCTGCTCTCCTCAGGAGCCTGCAGTCATTATATCTGATCTCCCCAGGACTCTGCATTCACTATATCTGATCTCCCCAGGACTCTGCATTCACTATATCTGCTCTCCTCAGGACTCTGCATTCACTATATCTGATCTCCCCAGGACTCTGCATTCACTATATCTGATCTCCCCAGGACCCTGCATTCACTATATCTGGTCTCCCCAGGACTCTGCATTCACTATATCTGATCTCCCCAGGACCCTGCATCCACTATATCTGATCTCCCCAGGACCCTGCATTCACTATATCTGGTCTCCCCATGACCCTGCATTCACTATATCTGATCTCCCCAGGACCCTGCATTCACTATATCTGGTCTCCCCAGGACCCTGCATTCACTATATCTGATGTCCCCAGGAGCCTGCATTCGCTATATCTGATCTCCCCAGGACTCTGCATTCGCTATATCTGATCTCCCCAGGACTCTGCATTCACTATATCTGATCTCCCCAGGAGCCTGCATTCACTATATCTGGTCTCCCCAGGACTCTGCATTCACTATATTTGATCTCCCCAGGAGCCTGCATTCACTATATCTGGTCTCCCCAGGACTCTGCATTCACTATATCTGGTCTCCCCAGGAGCCTGCATTCACTATATCTGGTCTCCCCAGGAGCCTGCATTCACTATATCTGATCTCCCCAGGACCCTGTATTCACTATATCTGGTCTCCCCAGGACTCTGCATTCACTATATCTGATCTCCCCAGGAGCCTGCATTCACTATATCTGATGTCCCCAGGAGCCTGCATTCGCTATATCTGATGTCCCCAGGAGCCTGCATTCACTATGTCTGGTCTCCCCAGGACCCTGCATTCACTATATCTGGTCTCCCCAGGATAGGGTGCCCACGTGTCCCGGATTGCCCGGGATTGTCCCTTATTTTAGATTTTTGTCCCGGGCACCTTCATTCCGGGACAATACAGTGTCCCGGAATTTAAAAAAAACACACCGCCGGCACCAGTCCGACTGGCCACCCTTATAATCATTAGTGAGTAACATATGACACACATCATATGCCTAACTGGTTGCTAGGCTAGGGCCGCCCGCCCCGCATCTAGCAACTAGTGATGTCAGCTGACACCGCCTGTCACGTGGGCAGTCAGCACCCTACGGGCTACGGCTGAGCAGCGCGCCTCCGAGAGACAGAGAGAGCAGCCGCCAGCCTGGCCCATGCAGCCACACTGACTTACTAGCCTGTGCCCTGCCCAGTCAGCTCAGCTGTGCCCCCGACTACTTCAGCAGCCGCCAGCCAATGCACATTGCCAGCAGCACAGCCCGACTCCAAGCTGCCCGACTTCAACTTCTCTCCTGATCCTCGTCCGAGTCCTCCCTCCCGCCCACGAGGTCCGTGAGTTCGCCGCCCGCCAGACCAACTTCCAGGTTAGTGTAACTTACACTTCTTTGTTAAAGTGAGCAATGCATGCTCCCCGTCCATTCTGCTGCTGTCCCCCACCCCCCTGAGATCTGCTGCTGTCCCCCACCCCACTGAGATCTGCTGCTGTCCCCCACCCCCCTGAGATCCTCTTCTGTCCCCCACCCCCCTGAGATCTGCTGCTGTCCCCCACCCCCCTGAGATCTGCTGCTGTCCCCCACCCCCCTGAGATCTGCTGCTGTCCCCCACCCCCTCAGATCTGCTGCTGTCCTCCACCCCCCTCAGATCTGCTGCTGTCCCCCCCACTCCCCCTCAGATCTTCTGCTCTCCCCCTCCATCTTTCTTCCGTGTCCCCCTCCGTTCTGCGGCTTTCCCCCTCCGTTCTTCCTCCGTGTCCCCCTCTGTTCTGTTGTCCCCCTCCGTTCTTCCTCCGTGACCCCCTCTGTTCTGCTGCTGTCCCCCTCCGTTCTTCCTCTGTGTCCCCCTCTGTTCTGCTGTCCCCCTCTGTTCTGCTGTCCCCCTCCGTTCTGCTGTCCCCCTCCGTTCTGCTGTCCTCCTCCGTTCTTCCTCCGTGTCCCCCTCCGTTCTGCTGCTGTCCCCCTCCGTTCTTCCTCCGTGTCCCCCTCCGTTCTGCTGCTGTCCCCCTCCATTTTTCCTCCGTGTCCCCCTCCGTTCTGCTGCTGTCCCCCTCCGTTCTTCCTCCGTGTCCCCCTCCATTCTGCTGCTGTCCCCCTCCGTTCTTCCCTTGTGTCCCCCTCCGTTCTTCCTCCGTGTCCCCCTCCATTCTGCTGTCCCCCTCCGTTCTTCCTCCACGTCCCCCTTTGTTCTGCTGCTGTCCCCCTCCATCCTGCTGTCCCCCTCCGTCCTGCTGTCCCCCTCCGTTCTTCCTCCGTGTCCCCCTCTGTTCTACTGCTGTCCCCCTCCATTCTACTGCTGTCCCCCTCCGTTCTTCCTCCATGTCCCCCTCCGTCCTGCTGCTGTCCCCCTCCGTTCTGCTGCTGTCCCCCTCTGTTTTCCCCAAAAATTGGCAAAAAAAAGTATCAAAAACCATCTTTTTGGGTGCGGGGGGGGGGGTGTCCCTGAATGCTAGTTTGGAAATGTGGTCATCCTACCCCAGGACCCTGCATTCACTATATCTGATGTCCCCAGGAGCCTGCATTCGCTATATCTGATGTCCCCAGGAGCCTGCATTCACTATATCTGATCTCCCCAGGACCCTGTATTCACTATATCTGATCTCCCCAGGACCCTGCATTCACTATATCTGGTCTCCCCAGGACCCTGCATTCACTATATCTGGTCTCCCCAGGACCCTGCATTCACTATATCTGATGTCCCCAGGAGCCTGCATTCACTATATCTGATCTCCCCAGGAGCCTGCATTTACTATATCTGGTCTCTCCAGGAGCCTGCATTCACTATATCTGATCTCCCAAGGAGCCTGCATTCACTATATCTGGTCTCCCCAGGACTCTGCATTCACTATATCTGCTCTCCCCAGGACTCTGCAGGCACTATATCTGCTCTCCCCAGGACTCTGCATTCACTATATCTGATCTACCCAGGACCCTGCATTCACTATATCTGATCTCCCCAGGACTCTGCATTCACTATATCTGATCTACCCAGGACCCTGCATTCATTATATCTGATCTCCCCAGGACCCTGCATTCACTATATCTGCTCTCCCCAGGAGCCTGCATTCATTATATCTGATCTCCCCAGGACCCTGCTATCACTATATCTGCTCTCCCCAGGACCCTGCATTCACTATATCTGCTCTCCCCAGGACCCTGCATTCACTATATCTGATCTCCCCAGGAGCCTGCATTCACTATATCTGCTCTCCCCGGGACCCTGCATTCACTATATCTGCTCTCCCCAGGACCCTGCATTCACTATATCTGCTCTCCCCAGGACCCTGCATTCACTATATCTGCTCTCCCCAGGACCCTGCATTCACTATATCTGATCTCCCCAGGAGCCTGCATTCACTATATCTGATCTCCCCAGGAGCCTGCATTCACTATATCTGGTCTCCCCAGGACTCTGCATTCACTATATCTGATCTACCCAGGACTCTGCATTCACTATATCTGGTCTCCCCAGGACTCTGCATTCATTATATCTGATCTCCCCAGGACCCTGCATTCACTATATCTGATCTCCCCAGGACTCTGCATTCACTATATCTGCTCTCCCCAGGACTCTGCATTCACTATATCTGATCTCCCCAGGACTCTGCATTTACTATATCTGCTCTCCCCAGGAGCCTGCATTCACTATATCTGATCTCCCCAGGAGCCTGCAGTTACATAGTTACATAGTAGGTGAAGTTATAAAAAGACACAAGTCCATCAAGTCCAACCTATGTGTGTGATTATGTGTCAGTATTACATTGTATATCTCTGTATGTTGCGGTCATTCAGGTGATTATCTAATAGTTTCTTGAAACGATCGATGCTCCCCGCTGAGACCACCGCCTGTGGAAGGGAATTCCACATCCTTGCTGCTCTTACAGTAAAGAACTCTCTACATCAATGGTCATCAACCCTGTCCTCAGGGCCCACTAGGCCAGGTTTGCAAGATGACTGAAATACATCACAGGTGATCTCATTTGCTGCTCAGTGATTGCAGTATTCTAGTCTGCATCGCCCCCAAGGTAATACATAAAACTTGGCCTGTTAGTGGGTCCCGAGGACAGGGTTGATGACCACTGCTCTACGTAGTTTAAGGTTAAACCTCTTTTCTTATAAATGTAATGAGTGGCCATGAGTCTTATTAAACTCTCTTCTGCGAAAAAGTTTTATCCCTATTGTGGGGTCACCAGTACAGTATTTGTAAATTGAAATCATATCCCCTCTCAAGCGTCTCTTCTCCAGAGAGAATAAGTTCAGAGCTCACAACCTTTCCTCATAACTAAGATCCTCCAGACCCTTTATTAGCTTTGTTGCCCTTCTTTGTAGTCGCTCCATTTCCAGTACTTCCCTCCTGAGGACTGGTGCCCAGAACTGGACAGCATACTCCAGGTGCGGCCAGACCAGAGTCTATATCTGATCTCCCACAGTACACAGAACATGGAAATGCAATTATTTTAGTAAATATAAACTTCTAAATCCCTTTTCTCATCAGCAGTATATAGCAGTCTTGTGACTTTTATCAGTGTCTGGTTAAAGCTTGTAGGAGGCATTTTCATTCTACTCTGACTGTCCTATGAGGCAGCAGGACCCCCGACCCTCTGTCCGGACAGTGCTGATTGGCCGTGTGATTGATCACATGCACTCTCCCAAGAAAAAAAAAACTCTCTAGCAATACAAACCAAACTGAGCATGTGCAGAGTGACTCCAAAGGCTCTGTACTATCAGGAGATGGATTGGGGACAGTGGAAGAAGGGGAGGATCAGAGAAAACAGGGTCAAACAGCGTTTTTACACAATGTGCAGAATTAACCTCTTAGGTTCCACAGCAAGTATAACAAGCATGCTTTACTGCATATACAGACGGATTTTACTGTTATGGGTTTACTAACACTTTAACCACTTCCATACCGGGCACTTTCACCCCCTTCCTGCCCAGGCCAATTCTTTCAGCGCTGTCACACTTTGAATGACAATTACGCGGTCACGCAGAAAAAAAAAGTGCTAAAAAAAAATCGAAAATTTAGAAAAAAAATAAAAGTTTTTCATAGTTTCTTTTTTTTTTGCTTAAAAAACAAAAAAAGATCGAAAATTTTGAGAAAAAAAAAGTTTTTCATAGTTTCTTTTTTTGCTAAAAAAAAAAAAAAAAAGATCGAAAATTTAGGAAAAAAAAAGTTTTTCATAGTTTCTTTTTTTGCTAAAAAAAAAAAAAAAAGATCGAAAATTTAGGAAAAAAAAAAGTTTTTTATAGTTTCTTTTTTTGCTAAAAAAACAAAAAAGATAAATAATTTAGAAAAAAAAAAAATATTTTTTCATAGTTTCTGTTATAAAATTTTGTAAATAAGTAAATTTTCTCCTTCACTGATGGGCACTGATAGGCAATGATAGGTGGCACGGATAGGCGGCACTGATGGGCACAAATTGGCATTACTGATGGGCACTGTTGGGGCTGCACTAATTACCTGGTACAGATCTCCCCTGTGAGGAAATGTTGCTGATCGGCTCTCCTCTCCTCCCATGCTGTCATTTCCTTGTTTACATGTGATTAGCTGTGATTGGACACAGCGGATCACATAGGTAAAGAGCCGTGGCCGCGGGCGTGCGATCGCGGTGAGACTGGAGGACATCATATGGCGTCGGCCCAGAACAAGAGAGCATCTACTAGCAGATTTAAATACACCAGCAAATGGAAGCCAAACTCCAGCTCACATGTTATAATCAGTTACAGTTTAACACTTTTACGTGAATGAATAAAAGCTGATCATTGTAAGCCCCCCCCCACTCCCGCCAGTGTTAAATGCTTTATCTCATCCATAAGTAAACTGATACATTCTTCTGGAGAGCTTGTGCTTTTGAAAAACAACTGTCTTTCTGGCTGGATCACCAGATGAAAATAGAAAAAAGAAAGCCTAAAAAGAAAATGAATGCAGCCGTGACAATGTTTCTTTTTGGGTTTGAGCTCTTCCTGCCCGGCCCACTGCAAAATGACAGCTGCAGCAGGGATCGGTTATCCTGATTGGGCAACATATGATGTCCAGCAGGATGAGCCACTCGTGGGCGCCCCCGACGATCGGTAGTGCGGTTTGTTGCTTTGACACATCGCATCTCCGATCTCGGTAAAGAGCCTATGACGGAGGCTCTTTACCATGTGATCTGGTGTGTCCAATCACAGCGGTAACCAGGAAGTGCCGGTTATCGGCTTTCCTCCATTCGTGATGACAAGGTGCGGGAAGAGAAGAGCCAATCAGCGGCTCTCCTGACGGGGGGGGGGGGGTCTGTGCTGTTAATCAGCCCATTGATTATCTGCGCAGGCCCATCATTGATGCCCACCAGTGAAGCCCATCAGTGTCCACCTGTACCCACATGTGATGCCAATCAGCGCCCATCAGTAATGCTTGTCAGTGCCTCTCATCAGTGCTGTCTATCTGTGCCATCTATCAGTGCCCATTACTGCCACCCATCAGTGCCTATCATTGCCAACCATCAGTGCCCATCAGCACCACATATCAGTGCCCATCAGTGGCACCTGTCAGTGCCACATATCAGTGCCCACCAGTGCAACCCATCAGTGCCCATCATTGACACATATCAGTGCCACATATCAGTGCCCATCAGTGCTGCCTATCAGTGCCCATCAGTGCTGCATATCAGTGCCATCTATTAGTGCCCACCAGTGCCACCTATCGGTGCCTCCTCATCAGTGCTTACCAGTGCCACCTATCAATGCCCATCATTGCTGCATATCAGTGCCATCTATCAGTGCCTACCAGTGTCGCCTATCAGTGCCTCCTCATCAGTGCCACCTCATCAGTGCCAACCAGTGCCGCTTATCAGTGCCCATCATTGCTACATTTCAGTGCCCAATAGTGCCACCTATCAGTGCCTCCTCATTACTGCCACCTCATCAGTGCCCACCAGTGCCGCCTATCAATGTTCATCAGTGCTGCATATTAGTGCCTCCTCATCAGTGCCCATCAGTGCCACCTCTGTTGGGCCCATCAGTGAAGGAGAAAATGTACTTATTTACAAAATTTTTTAACAGAAACAAAGAAAAAGTTTTTTTTATTTTTGTAGTGCAAAAAATAAAACCCCAGCAGTGATTAAATACCACCAAAAGTAATCTCTATTTGTGTGAAGAAAGTGATAAAAATGTCCTATGTGTACAGTGTCACATGACGGCGTAATTGTCATTCAAAGTGCAACAGCGCTGAGAGCTAAAAATTGGCCCGGGCAGGAAGGGGGTAAAAGTGCCCGGTATTGAAGGGGTTAATGCCGCTTTAAGGCAAATTTCTCCGGTAGGTTGGGAAATGAAGGTGAACCTGTGACTGGTTCCCGGGGACAACGCCGCCACTGTTCTAGAATTTTAAACAAGTCCCTGAGTCCCATGTAAATTTCTCTATAAATAGCTTAAAAAAAAAAAAAAAACCGCCACACAGCAGCGCCTCCATATTGTGCAGTTTCCCGTGACATGGATACGCGGTAATTGTGCTCCGTGTTTAACTTCCAGGCGTGCCGTTATTTTCCTGCGGAACTAGACAGGATTCCTATAGGGATTGGAGCGCCGCCGATCGAAATTTATGAAGCCTTTTGCTTTGCTAGCGTGTATAGAGACATTACTACATTAGAGGAATTGCGCGGCGCGGCTGATTGATGGCGTTCGGGGACAGCTGTTCACATTCATGATCAGAATAAAAAAAAAGGAAATCAAAAACCCGCCTGATCGACGCGTCTTACCTGTCAGAGGAGACTTCGCCGCGCACAGCCGCTGTTTTGGGGGGTCTGGACACCCGTTTTTCCTAAATTTTGAAGAACTAAGAACAAATAAAACGAACGTGTAACCGACCTTCAAGATCGATCGAAATTCAATACTGCATCAGATACATTCATTTGGTCTGGAGATTCGATCGTCTTTCTTCAGCTTTATAAAAAAAAAAAAATTTGCTGTTGGAAATTGCAACAATCTGTCATTAAATATTTAAAATATTTAACCTCTCGACCTCCGGAACCGTTCATGACCAGGACAATCTTTTGCTATTCAGCTCTGTGTTAATTTAGCTGACAATTGCGCGATCGTGCGACGCTGTACCCAAATAAGATTTGTGTAATTTTTATTTTCACGCAAATAGAGCTTTCTTTTGGTGGTATTCGATCACCACTGCGTTTTGAAATTTTTTTTGCTATATAAATGAATTAAGACTAAAAATGTTGTGCTAACACAAGGCAGTGTACAAGGTGGCCATCAGGGCAGATATCAGGGCAGTGTACAGGGTGCCTATCAGGGCAGATACCAGGGCAGTGTACAGGGTGCCCATCAGGGCAGATATCGGGGCAGTGTACAGGGTGCCCATCAGGGTAGATATCGGGGCAGTGTACAGGGTGCCCATCAGGGCAGATACCAGGGCAGTGTACAGGGTGCCCATCAGGGTAGATATCGGGGCAGTGTACAGGGTGCCCATCAGGGTAGATATCAGGGCAGTGTACAGGGTGCCCATCAGGGCAGATATCAGGGCAGTGTACAGGGTGCCCATCAAGTCAGATATCAGGGCAGTGTACAGGGTGCCCATCAGGGCAGATATCGGGGCAGTGTACAGGGTGCCCATCAGGGCAGATATCGGGGCAGTGTACAGGGTGCCCATCAAGTCAGATATCAGGGCAGTGTACAGGGTGCCCATCAGGGCAGATATCGGGGCAGTGTACAGGGTGCCCATCAGGGCAGATATCGGGGCAGTGTAGAGGGTCCCCATCAGGGCAGATATCAGGGCAGTGTACAGGTTGCCCATCAGGGCAGATATCAGGGCAATGTACAGGGTGCCCATCAGGGTAGATATCGGGGCAGTGTACAGGGTGCCCATCAGGGTAGATATCGGGGCAGTGTACAAGGTGCCCATCAGGGTAGATATCGGGGCAATGTACAGGGTGCCCATCAGGGCAGATATCGGGGCAGTGTACAGGGTGCTCATTAGGGCAGATATCGGGGCAGTGTAGAGGGTCCCCTTCAGGGCAGATATCGGGGCAGTGTACAGGGTGCCCATCAAGGTAGATATCGGGGCAGTGTACAGGGTGCCCATCAGGGTAGATATCGGGGCAGTGTACAGGGTGCTCATCAGAGCAGATATCGGGGCAGTGTACAGGGTCTCCATCAGGGAAGATATCAGGGCAGTGTATAGGGTGCCCATCAGGGTAGATATCGGGGCAGTGTACAGGGTGCCCATCAGGGAAGATATCAGGGCAGTGTATAGGGTGCCCATCAGGGTAGATATCGGGGCAGTGTACAGGGTCCCCATCAGGGCAGATATGGGGGCAATGTACAGCGTGCCTATCTGGGAAGATATTGGGGCAGTGTACAGGGTGCTCATCAGAGCAGATATCGGGGCAGTGTAGAGGGTGCCCATCAGGGCAGATATCGGGGCAGATATAGAAGCAGTGAACCGGGTGCCCATCAGGGCAGATATTGGGGCAGTGTACAGGGTGCCCATCAGGGCAAATATCGAAGCAGTGTACAGGGTGCCCATCAGGGCAGATATCGGGGCAGTGTACAGGGTGTCCATCAGGGCAGATATTGGGGCAGTGTACAGGGTGCCCATCAGGGCAAATATCGGTGCAGTGTACAGGGTGCCCATCAGGGTAGATATCGGGGCAGTGTACAGGGTGCCCATCAGGGAAGATATCAGGGCAGTGTATAGGGTGCCCATCAGGGTAGATATCGGGGCAGTGTACAGGGTCCCCATCAGGGCAGATATGGGGGCAATGTACAGCGTGCCTATCTGGGAAGATATTGGGGCAGTGTACAGGGTGCTCATCAGAGCAGATATCAGGGCAGTGTAGAGGGTGCCCATCAGGGCAGATATCGGGGCAGATATAGAAGCAGTGAACCGGGTGCCCATCAGGGCAGATATTGGGGCAGTGTACAGGGTGCCCATCAGGGCATATATCGAAGCAGTGTACAGGGTGCCCATCAGGGCAGATATCGGGGCAGTGTACAGGGTGTCCATCAGGGCAGATATCGGGTAAGTGTACAGGGTGCCCATCAGGGCAGATATTGGGGCAGTGTACAGGGTGCCCATCAGGGCAGATATGGGGACAGTGTACAGGGTGCCCATCAGGGCAAATATCGGTGCAGTGTACAGGGTGCCCATCAGGGTAGATATCGGGGCAGTGTACAGGGTGCCCATCAGGGCAGCTATCGGGGCAGTGTACAGGGTGCCCATCCGGGCAGATATCGGTACAGTGTACAGGGTACCCATCAGGGCAGATATCGGGGCAGTGTACAGGGTGCCCATCAGGGCAGATATCGGGGCAGTGTACAGGGTGCCCATCAGGGCAGATATCGGGGCAGTGTACAGGGTGCCCATCAGGGCAGATATCGGGGCAGTGTACAGGGTGCCCATCAGGGCAGATATTGGGGCAGTGTACAGAGTACCCATCGGGGCAGATATCGGGGCAGTGTACAGGGTGCCCATCAGGGCAGATATTGGGGCAGTGTATAGGGTACCCATCGGGGCAGATATCGGGGCAGTGTACAGGGTGCCCATCAGGGCAGATATCGGGGCAGATATCGGGGCAGTGTACAGGGTGCCCATCAGGGCAGATATTAGGGCAGTGTATAGGGTACCCATCGGGGCAGATATCGGGGCAGTGTACAGGGTGCCCATCAGGGCAGATATCGGGGCAGTGTACAGGGTGCCCATCAGGGCAGATATCGGGGCAGATATCGGGGCAGTGTACAGGCTCTCTGGGTATTTAAGAATACAAAGGGGTTGTTGTATGGGGAACTGCCCCTACATCGCAGCGCACGGTCAGAAATCTCTTTTGGTCTTCCAGCAGAGGCGTAATGTATGATGTCATACGGGAATTTACAAAGGAGGGAGTGGAGGGGCAGCTGCTGAAAACTCATTTCCACAGATTGCAGCATCACAGACAGTTTGGACAGCTGGGTGTAAGTGAGTGAATGGCAGGATGTCAGGGGGAGCAGATGTATGTATGGAGGGGGCAGGGCAAGGTGAACCATTACAAATGGGTGCAGGCATAGTGTATAACAGTCAATTAGGTAACCATTCAAAACCTTGTAAACGCTGAGGTCCCTATCTAAGATACATATATATATATACACAGTATATAACAAACTTACTGCAATATACTTTTTCTGCACTATAGACCCCTTGGTTTATTTATCTGACTTTTGGTTATACACCAATTTCAGGGGGGCAGACTGTGACCGGTGAGAGTGAACAATGACTCTGGTCCTTGGGAGTAACAACATTACATAGTGTCTGTGATCAGTAGGATGAGGGAGAGTGCCCCATCATTGGTATTAGTGGGAGGAATAGTGCCCCATCATTGGTGTCAGTGGAAAGAATAGTGCCCCATCATTGATATTAATGGGAGTAGTAGTGTCCCATCATTGATATTAATGGGAGTAGTAGTTCCCCATAATTGATATTAATGGGAGTAGTAGTGTCCCATCATTGATATTAATGGGAGTAGTAGTGCCCCATAACTGATATTAATGGGAGTAGTAGTGCCCCATAATTGATACTAATGGGAGTAGTAGTGCCCCATCATTGATATTAATGGGAGTAGTAGTGCCCCATCATTGATATTAATGGGAGTAGTAGTGCCCCATCATTGATATTAATGGGAGTAGTAGTGTCCCATCATTGATATTAATGGGAGTAGTAGTGCCCCATCATTGATATTAATGGGAGTAGTAGTGCCCCATCATTGATATTAATGGGAGTAGTAGTGCCCCATCATTGATATTAATGGGAGTAGTAGTGCCCCATCATTGATATTAATGGAAGTAGTAGTGCCCCATCATTGATATTAATGGGAGTAGTAGTGCCCCATCATTGATATTAATGGGAGTAGTAGTGCCCCATAATTGATATTAATGGGAGTAGTAGTGCATCTGGCCCACGGGCCGCCATTTGGAGACCACTGTTACAGGCTATTCATTCGGTGTGATTGTCCCGGTGTAATTCCCACTCGCTGTCAGATCGCTCCTCTCTGCCGGTGGCTATTTATATTTAGAAGTATTTAGGCACGCTGTGCTCCGACCTTTTTTTTCTTTGTTGAACATCTACACTTGAGTGACAAGAGATGAAAGGCTCCGGAGTCTTCGGGACAGCTGGGCATACTGTATGGGGTAGGAAATGCATGGAGGACAGCCCATGGAATGGGGAAGAGAAGAGGGCAGAGGTTGGAGAGACGTGAGTGGTGGAGTGTGGAAGGGAGCCGAGGCCATTCCAGGCTTCCAGGGCCAATACACACAAGGACACAATTAGAACCTTCCTGAAGCAAAGGCAATACTCCGCAGATGGTTACAGTTCCTAATAGTGATTTATGCCATCCTAAGGCTTTCCGGGTCGTTGGCATTTTTTTGCCTTGATCCAAATGAGCCAACAACAGGAAAACATTTATACAGCTTTAATAGTTGTCGGGAAAATCAGCAGGCATCTGTGAATGGGCAAATGATCAGCTGCGGGAGGTGCGTACAGGTTATTGACTCATGATAGCAGATCAACTGGCAAAACATGATATTAAACTGAGAACCATTTTACACAATTTCGACTCTACTTTATTTATATTGGAGGGCTGGAAGAGATATCGGGTTGGGGCATTGCAGCTTAAAGGAAAAGAGATCAGCTGCATTATTTTTAATCCATGTACTCACCCTATGGTCCATGCCAACGGACCTTATTTTGTACAGTAAACCTTGGGGAACTGTGTCAAATGCTTTTTCAAAATCCAGATACACCACGTCTACGGGCCTTCCTTTATCTAGATGGCAACTCACCTCCTCATAGAAGGTTAGTAAATTGGTTGGGAAGAACAATTCTTCATGAATCCATGCTGATTACTGCTAATGATACCGTTCTCATTACTACAATCTTCTATATAGTCCCTGATCATCCCCTCCAAGAGTTTACATACTATTGATGTTAGGCTAACTGGTCTGTAATTCCCAGGGATGTATTTTGGGCCCTTTTTAAATATTGATGCTACATTGGCTTTTCTCCAATCAGCTGCTACCATTCCAGTCAGTAAACTGTCAGTAAAAATTAGGAACAATGGTCTGGCAGTCACTTGACTGAGTTCCCTAAGTACCCTCGGGTGCAAGCCATCTGGTCCCGGTGATTTAATAATGTTACGTTTCTCAAGTCTAATTTTAATTCTGTCCTCTGTTAACCATGGAGGTGCTTCCTGTGATGTGTCATGAGGATTAACACTGCAGTTTTGGTTACTGAAGCCCCCCAATTCCCTCGTGAAGACTGAGGAGAAGAATAAATTCAATACCTTTGCCATCTCCCCATCCTTTGTAACCAGATGTCCTTCCTCATTCTTTATGGGGCCAATATGGTCTGTGCTCCCTTAGACTGCAGAATATTACAAAACAGTTGATGAAAGCTGCCCAAACATGGACTCTTAACAGCAAGCAGGGCCGACGCTGCTGCTAGGCGAACTAGGCAGGCACCTAGGGTGCACTGATGCCTAGGGGGCGCAGCCACGCCCACTAATTTTTCCTACAAGCCTGGTCGGGGAACATGAGAGGAGAGAAAGCAGTAGCTGTGGAGGACATCCGGCGGAGGAGGTCAGCAGCAGCTCAGCCTGTGAGGAGGGCAACACCGGGCCAGCTCCCGGGAGTCGGAGGACAGCTGGGGTGGCAGAGGAGGTGGGCACCATGTCTCAGGATAGAGGAGAAGCTGCCCCGGGTGAGTGAGCGGCCTGCGTGTGTGTGTGATCTGTCCCCCCAAAGCCGGGCTGTGCTCTGTGATCTCCGGACTGTACAGAAGTTGTCTGTGTGATCACTCTGCCCTGGTGAGTCCGCTCAGCCTCTAACAATCAGCAGTTCAGCACCCAGCTGTAGGCACCCACGCCCTAGGCAAATCTACGAACACCACCCTAGTCTAGCCTAGGGTGCTCAATAGTCAAACACTGGCCCTGGCAGCAATGTCTCTGTGATGCAGTCAGGGTAGGGTGGCTTCATAGCATTGTCTTTATAATACTCTACAACAATAGAGTCTAGCTGAGAATAACTACTTTAGTAAAATAGTTCAGAACGCAAACAGTTACTTGTGATTACCCTCATAGACAACATCCCTCTCAGTGAAGTCCAGGGTAGCTCTGGTAACACAGGTGAACAATCAATAAGGGGAGCAGCGCTGTGAATGTTAGAGGCTTAAATTAGGCCAATATAAGTATAAGTGAACAAATGTGATACATTGAGTAAATATTTAAGATAAGTATTAAATAATAAAGTTCATAGTCAAATCATATAAATTTTGATAACAGTCCTATTCCGTGATCAAAAATCCAAAAGGTGAAGTAAGGTGAAGAACCAAAGGCAGGGGTCCCCGTCTGAGGCAGGAATGTAGGTAAGAATGGGTAAATCCTTCACCGCACCACTGTGATATGAATAAAATGCGCGCTTACCAACCGGCAAGCATAGGAAATCTTGCAACCTTAACCCGGTCGGGGCCTTTCTTGGGATGGAGACACCAATATACCACTCCTTAAACCGTACGGTGGGCCCGCTATCCACCACGCACAGACAATCCCTGGAATATGGGGATACTATACTCCTAGCTAGGAGTTATTCTCACAGGAAGTGCCCCAAAAAGAAAAGGAAGAGCAACATAGCGTAATCCTGGTTGGGTTTTTTATTAAAAGAAATTAAAAAATCACTTACAATGTGTTAGATGCACAAAAGCATAAAGAGCCGGCCGGCTAAACACGAACACCCGTCCTGCAGACGGTAAATGCAGCACGTCAGCACGCCAGACGTACGTTTCGTCACACTCTGACGTCGTCTGGCGCACGTCTTTATAATACTCTACAACAATAGAGTCTAACTGAGAATAACTACTTTAGTAAAATAGTTCAGAACGCAAACAGTTACTAGTGATTACCCTTATAGACAACATCCCTCTCAGTGAAGTCCAGGATAGCTCTGGTAACACAGGTGAACAGATGGAGGGATCCAAGGCCTAAGGACACAGGGACACCATCCCACTGGAACTAGAATACTCTGGTAACACAGGTGTATGGGGGGAGGGATCCAAGGCCTGAGGACACAGTGGGCCACCCCACTGGAACTAGAGTACTCTGGTAACACAGGTGAAGGGGAGGAGGGACCCAAGGCCTGAGGACACAGGGACACCATCCCACTGGAATTAGAATACTCTGGTAACACAGGTGTATGGGGGGAGGGATCCAAGGTCTGAGGACACAGTGGGCCACCCCACTGGAACTAGAGTACTCGGGTAACACAGGTGAACGGGAGGAGGGATCCAAGGCCTGAGGACACAGGGACACCATCCCACTGGAAGTAGAGTACTCTGGTAACACAGGTGTAGGGGTGGAGGTATCCAAGGCCTAAGGACACAGTGAGCCACCCTATGCCACCACACTGGAACTAGAGTACTCTGGAAGCACAGTTAAACGGGAGGAGGGATCCAAGGCCTGAGGACACAGGGACGCCATCCCACTAGAACTAGAGTACTCTGGTAACACAGGTGTACGGGTGGAGGGATCCAAGGCCTGGGGACACAGATACACTATCCCACTGGAATTAGAGTACTCTGGTAACACAGGTGAACAGGTGGAGGGATCCAAGGCCTGAGGACACAGAGATACCATACCACTGGAACTAGAGTACTCTGGTAACATAGGTGAACGGGTGGAGGGATCCAAAGCCTGGGGACACAGAGACACCATCCCACTGGTACTAGAGTATTCTGGTAACACAGGTGAGCGTCTGGAGGAATCCCAGGACCATGGACACAGGGCCACCCATTTCAAACTAGAGAAATCTGGTAGCATTTGGGGAGCTGCTCAGCCTGCCTGGCTTCCTGATGGCATTTCTAACAATTGAGGGCCATTCACATGGAGAAGATCACGACCCACTACCATTTAAACACCACGTGTGGCCTCTCTGTGCTAGTAAAGGGAAGCAGAGGGAATTATCTTCCCTGAGTGTGTTCAGGAATCCAGAGAGTTGTGGGAAATGGAATTTAGAGGGTCTGTGCCTGCTGGAGAGCATGGTGGGTAAACTGGCACTCTACTACAGGACATAGCCCCCAGTTGGTAGTACCTATACTTGTACCAGGCTCAGAGTCTGCCATGGTAAAAAAAGAAAAAAAGGTGCAATAATTACTCATTATGAGCTGGATCTGCTATAGTTTTCCAGGCACCATGTTTCTGCATAAAATCTTATCCAAGCTCACTGGTGTATCACAAGCATAGGTTTTCGTATCGCCTTTCGTGTCACCTTTTCCAGGGAAAGAACTTCTCTTTCATATTTTAATGGGATCAGGCTTCAATATAAAAAAGTCTCTCAACTGCAAAACCTTGATCAGCTCATGTAAGGGTTCTGGATTGACCACCAGCTCCTGCTAAGCTGGCCAAGGGCCCCTCCTCTCTTCTTCTTAGGATAGGGCACGGACACACTTGTAAAGGGAGAAACTCTGCCATATTGTGGCCCACATGCTTCAGGCTTGAAGCCCACCTTCACTGTAATACACACGCTTGCTTGTCCTGAGGCCCGCCTCCACAATGAAAGGAATGTCCAAACTGGTTGCTTTTTCAACATTTTACTGTTCAAAAACATGGTCAACAAATTGGCAAAAGAGCTTCTCACTTTCACATTTCACACACAAGGGTGCAGAACACATCAGTGCCACCAACTCAAATTCTTAAAGTCCAGCCATCTTTCCATATGCTCTTACATAGGTCCTCCTACAGTGTGTCCTCACATGGAGTCTCTCTCTCTGAGCCTAGGTCCGGAAGGCCTTCTGCTCTCCAGGCTGCAAACCTCTGTGGTGGAAGTTCAGGGGAAGCCAGCTTCCATGCTCCTTCTGCCCAGGGCCCCACTCACACCAGATTATAGAAGGGGCCTAAACTGCACCCACACTCACCCCCAGGGTCTCCCTAGAAGAGGTACTAACACCTGCTTACACTAATGTTAAGGGAAATATATCAATGCAAAACACAGGCAAGATGCAGTGTTTTGCAATGTAAGAGGAAGCAGAAGCATGGTGGAGAGCTGTGCATGAGCTTTGGAATAAGGGGGGCATGTAATGACTAATTGGAGAACTATGTGTGAGCAGTGAGGAAGAGTGGAGAGGTAAGTTCAGGAGATACGAGTTATGGAATAGAGAAGGGAGCAGAACATTTTGTGTGAATGTTCTAACAGGGAAAGAGCAGAAGACCGATGGAAAGCCAAGTGTGACGGAAGCACAGTGAACAGTAAAAGCATATCCAGAACCATGGCACCGCTCCTAACCTTCTCCTCCTGGCATCCATGGACCATTCAGGTTCCTTACAGCTCACCTCTGCTCCAACATGGGAATATCTCAAGATGAGAGTCACACTCTGTTATAAACTCATCTTGATGCTTTATTTCATAGTCCATAAAAAAAAGCTGCATACGTATTGTCTCCACCGAGAGAACCACATTCCCTATACGCATTTCACCCACAAGGGGCTTACTCACAGGGATTGAGCCCACTGGCTCCTGCATGCAGCTTTTTTTATGGACTATCAAATAAAGCAGTGGTCTCCAAACTGCAGCCCGGGGGCCGGATGTGGCCTGCTGCTTGCTTTTATCTGGCCCTTGGGGCACCATTTAAGTCACCGACATCAATGAAGAGCACAATTCCTCCCAATGACACCAATGATGGGGCACAATTCCTACCAATAACATCAACGATGGGGCACAGTTCCTCCCAATGGCACCAACAAAGGGTTCCAATGACACAAAAGCTGGGGCACAATTCCTCCCACTGCCGCATATAATGGGCGATTGTTTATTCCCACTGATGCTAGGGCATTTTGTACTCCTGATGGCCACATTCCAGCCCCCCAAAAGTCTGAAGGACAGTAAACTGGCCCTTTGTTTAGAAAGTGTGGATACCCCTGAGATAAAGAATCAAGATGAGTGTCACATACCTCAGTTGAAGGCGGAGCTGATTAGAGGACTTCCCTTGGGCTCTGGTCCCAGCACCCTTGAATGTGGTGACAGAGGCACAAGGCTCAAAGTAGCACAGGGTCTCAGTAGCTGAGTAGCCAGTGAGACCCCTCAGAAAAAGATCGGGGTGGTCAAGGCAATCCAGGGTCATTCAGTTAGGCGGGAGGAAGCATATTCAAGTAGCAGGCAGATGTCATTACCAAGGAAGCAGACAGAGCGTAGTCAAAGGCAAGCCGAGGTTGGTATTCGGGTTTTGCAGAGCAAGGTCAGGAGCTAGCTAGGTCAGCAATGGAAGATAGGTCAGCAGGAACAGGAACACAGGAGCACAGCTCACGGGGAAGCTGAAGAACATCCAGCACCTTGTATCAGGGCCTCCCTTAATTAGGCAGGTTGACAACATTCCCGGGATTGGGCGTGCGCCAATGCATGCAGATGTGCATGCCAGTGTGCGCAGGCCTACGTGTCAGTGGATGTCAGGGACTGGTCAGAGTGACACATGCGCACAAGCATTAGCTTCACTAGTATGAGCATTAGCTGCATGAGTATGAGCATTCGTTTCCTGACAAAGAGTTTATAACGGAATGCGACTCTCATCTTTAAATATTCCTATGTTAGGAGCAAAGGACGCATTGGCTACGATTGGCAAGATATGATGAGAAGGAAAGCAGAAGCAAATAGAACTGATGAGTCGGAGCACTGGAATAGCGTAGGTCGGTGTAAGAAGCCCGTGTCTGTGCATTATTCATACTCTACAGAATCCTTTCTCAACCCTTTCAACACAGAGGAACTCTTGAAATAACTTTCCACGGTCTCAGGGAACCCCCTGAAAGTAATGACTATATCTACAACTCATCATGATATATTAGTGTTATGGTCAGTGGGAAGAATGCTCCTTAGACTTGTGGTCATTGGGAAGAATTTCCCCCTTACAGATAGCTAAAAAGATCAATGGTGTCAGTGGGAACTTATCTGAGAGGCAGAAATTGCTCATTGCTCAAGGAACCCCTAGTAACCTCTGGAGAAACCCTTGGTTGAGAAACCCTGCTTTAAAGTCTCTTTGCATAATCAAATAGATCACTATGATGAAGTAACAGTTACTATCATAATTTAGGCTCTTGCAAGATATTTGATCAGAGAAAAGAAAATTAAAAACAAGAAAAGATCATTGGTGTCAGTGGGAACTTATCTGAGAGGCAGAAATTTCTCATTGCTCAAGAATGCTCCTTACACTTGTGGTCATTGAGAAAATTGTTTATTGCTCAAGGAACTCCTACCAATCTCTGGAGTAACTCTTGGGCTCCATGGAACCATGAGAAATCCTGCTCTACTGTCTCTTTTCATTACCAAACAGATCAGTATGATGAAGTAACAGGAGGTACATTAATTCAGGCTCTTGCAAGATTTGTGATCAAAGACAAGACAATTAAAAACAAGAAAGCGTCAATGGTATCAGTGGGAATTAATCTAAGAAGCAGAGATTGCTCATTGCTCAAGAATGCTCCTTGCACTTGTGGTCATTGGGAAGAATTACCCCCTTACAGAGCGCTAGAAAGATCAATGGGAACTTATCTGAGACAGAAATTGCTCATTGCTCTAGGAACCCCTAGGTTTCCATGGAACACTTGTGGTCATTGAGAAAATTGTTTATTGCTCAAGGAACTCCTACCAACCTCTGGAGTAACTCTTGGGCTCCATGGAACCATGGTTAAGAAACCCTGCTCTACATTCTCTTTGCATAACCAAACTGACCAGTATGATGAAGAAATGAGAGGTACATTATTTAAGGTTCTTGCAAGACTTGTGATCAGAGACAAGAAGATTAAAAACAAGAAAACATTGATGGTGTCAGTGGGAACTTACCTGAGAGGCAGAAATTGCTCATTGCTCAAAAATGTTCCTTATGCCGCGTACACATGAGCGGACTTTACGGCGGACTTTGCCCGGCGGACTGGATTTCGTCGGACAATTCGATGTGTGTGGGCTCCAGAGGACTTTGTTTTCTCAAAAGTTGGACGGAATTAGATTTGAAACTTGTTTAAAATGTATCCGTTGAAATCGAGTCCGGTCGAAAAGTCCGCCGTCTGTATGCTAGTTCGACGGACAAAAAGCCACGCTAGGGCAGCTATTGGCTACTGGCTATGAACTTCCTTGTTTTAGTCCGGTCGTACGTCATCACGTACGAATTCGACGGACTTTGGTGGATTGTGTGTAGGCAAGTCCGTTCGTTCACAAAGTCCGTCGGAAAGTACGTTGAAAAGTCCGCCGGGCAAAGTCCGCCGTAAAGTCCGCTCGTGTGTACGCGGCATTACACTTGTGGTCATTGGGAAGAATTCCTCCCTTACAGAAAGCTATGAAGATCACTGGTGTCAGTGAGAATGTATCTGAGAGGAAGAAATTGCTCATTATTCAAGGAACAAGCAACTTCTGGTGGAACCCTGGTTGAAAAATCCTGCTCTACTGTCTGATAAGTATGATGAAGTAACAGGAGATACATTAATTAAGGCTCTTGCAGGATTTGTGACCAGAGACAGGAGATCTAAAAACAATAAAAGATCAATAGTGTCAGTGGGAACTTTTTTGAGCGGTAGAAATTGCTCATACTGTAGCTCAAGGGACCACCAGCAACCTCTGGAGGTAACCTTGGGTTTCATGGAACCCTTGTTGAGAATCCCTGCATTAGTGTTATGGTCAGTGGGAAGAATGCTCCTTACACTTGTGGTCATTGTGAGGAATTACCCCTCACAGATGGCTAAAAAGATCAATAATGTGAGGGGAACTTATATGAGACAATAAATTTGAAAACAAGAAAGCATCAATGGTGTCAGTGGGAATTTTTTGGGAGGTAGAACTTGCTCATTGCTTAAGGAACCCCTAGCAACCTTTGGAGGAACCCTTGGGTTTCATGGAACCCTTGTTGAGAATCCCTGCATTAGTGTGATGGTCAGTGGGAAGAATGCTCCTTACACTTGTGGTCATTGTGAGGAATTACCCCTTGCAGATAGCTAAAAAGATCAATAGTGTGAGTTGGAACTTATGTGAGAGACAGAAATTGCTCATTGCTCAAGGAACCCCTAGTAACCTCTGGAGGAACCTTTGACTTTCATGGAACCCTGGTTTAGAAACCCTGTTCTAAAGTCCCTTTATACAACCAAACAGATCAGTATGATGAAGTAACAGAAGATACAGTAATTTAGGCTCTTGCAAGACTTGTGACCAGAGACAATAAATTTAAAAACAAGAAAGCATCAATGGTGTCAGTGGGAATTTTTTGAGAGGTAGAACTTGCTCATTGCTTAAGGAACCCCTAGCAATCTCTGGAGGAACCCTTGGGTTTCATGGAAGCCTTGTTGAGAATCCCTGCATTAGTGTGATGGTCAGTGGGAAGAATGCTCTTTACACCTGTGGTAATTGTGAAGAATTAATTACCCCCCCTTACAGATAGCTAAAAAGATCAATAATGTGAGGGGAACTTATCTGAGAGGCAGAAATTTCTCATTGCTCAAGGAACCCCTATCAACCTCTGGAGGAACCCTTGGCTTTCATGGAACCCTGGTTTAGAAACCCCATTCTAAAGTCCCTTTGCACAAGCAAATAGATCAGTATGATGAAGTAACAGAAGATACAGTCATTTAGGCTCATACAAGATTTGTGATCAGAGACAAAGAAATTAAAAACAAGAAAGCATCAATGGTGTCAGTGGGAACTTTTTTGAGAGGTAGAAATTGCTCATTGCTTAAGGAACTCCTAGCAACCTCTGGAGGAACCCTTGGGTTTAATGGAACCCTTGTTGAGAAACCCTGCATTAGTGTGATGGTCAGTGGGAAGAATTACCCCCTTGCAAGATAGCTACATCAGTGGTGTCAGTGGGAACTTACCTGAGGGGCATTCATTGCTCATTGCTCAAGGAACCCCTAGCAACCTCTGGAGGAACTATGGTTGCCACCTCATCCCTTTAAACCAGAACACTAATAATTACATAGGTTCTGTGGCTGATTAAGGTGGTAATTAAGTTCACTTGGTGCCTTATCTGCATTTAATTAGCCTCAGAACCTGGGTAATTCAAAGATGTTCGGGATTAAAGGGATGAGGTGGCAACTCTAGGAGGAACCCTTGGGTTCCATAGAAACCTGGTTGAGAATCCCTGCTCTACAGTCTCTTTGCATAACCAAACAGATCATTATGATGAAGTAACAGGAGATACAGTAATTCAGGCTCCTGTAAGATGTGTGATCAGATACAGGAAAACTAAACACAAAAAAGCATCAATGGGGTCAGTGGGAACTTACCCGAGAGGCAGAAATTAATTGCTCATGGCCCAAGGAACCCCTAGCAACCTCTGGAAGAACCCTTTGGATTCCATGGAACCCTGGCTGAGAAATCCTGTTCTACAGTCCCTTTCCACAACCAAACAGATCAGAATGATTAAGTAACAGTAGATACAGTAATTTCGGCTCTTGCACGATTTGTGACCAAAGAAAAGAAAATTAAAAACATACATTTCAGCTTTTAAGACACATTCTACTAATAAATCACATTAATTACTACCAACCAGCCAACTCTACGTATTTGTTAGCAAATTAAGATATTAGTCCAGAAATACGGTAACAGGTAGCAGAGTATTTAATAAAAAAAAAAAGAATATTTTATCATTGGTCTAATTGCATTAAAAGCATAAATGTGGCTGGCGGAGGGAGCACTATGGAGAAAAAGGGGGGGGGGGGGGGACAATATGGGGAGAACGAGTTCTGCTTTTCATCTCATAATCACCCCATTAAGGACAGAATTTCTCATGTCCAGCTGTAATTCCCTAAACTGAAACAGGCCAAGTCGCTCTCTGTTCTCCGGCGTTGGATCTGAGCCGGCGAGTTCGGCACTGCGACCGCTCCTTCCAATTCCCCCCCCCCACCCCCCACCTTTCTCCGTTTGCACCGCCGCCCCCTTCATTTTTCACCCCCTCTTCTCCCCTCACTCTCTATTTGTTCCAATGAAGTGGCCTTTTATCTATTCTGTAGGTACAAATGAAGCTGTCAGACTTGATCAAGCATATGATATGACAGCCTGTGGAAGTCAGTACCCCTTGAACAGAAAAGCCTTGTCTGTCACAGCTGCCTGAAACAAACTATAATACATAGATTGATGACTGTGAAAGCAGGACCGCTCTATTTTCGGTGAAAACACTTCTTGAAAGATCTTGAAAGGAGCTGGCAGGTCTGCAGCCCCAATGATTAATGAGCATTGGCTGCACAAGATAGATCTCTCCCACTGCCAGGCTCGCTACGGCAGGCCAAAACATGTTATATCCCTCTTTAGCTTTCCTTGTTGTTCCGGAAATGACATTAAACGACAGGCCGCATATGGAAAAAGTTAAATATAAATTACTGCTGAAAGAGACGTAGTTTGGTTTAGTTTAGTCGAAAATGTTTATGAGTTCAGAAACACGGCACTGCATATGTATTTAAAATGATAAATGAGTTTCAATAACTGAAGAATTTCTGCTTGCGGGCAGGTTTTTGAAACCTACACAGTTTTGGCAGTGTTTATCTTTCGCTGACTGCAGAATAACAGCGGGGCCTAGAACTTCATAAATCTACCAGACTCAAATCAGTCATTGGGAATTTTTTTTTTTTTTTTTTATTCCCCCCTCCACGGTTTGTTTTTCCAAGGACAGAATAATTCTGCGGATGGGAACTGTATTCCAAGCTCCGGAGCAAGAACAGGCCTTCGATTTAAACGCAGGCCTTCGATTTAATATGAACTTTGATTAAATGCAGGCCTTCAAGGTTTAATAGAGGCCTTGGTTCAGGACAAACTCTCAATAGAAACGGGCCTTCAACGTCTGCTTTTGGCTGGGTATGGGCTCGGGGCTTTTTTGATTTAATAGAAGCCTCCTGGTTTAATACCGGGACATAATTCAATACATACGTCACGTAGAAGCCGGGATCTACTTGGGCGCAAATCAGACAAAATTTCTAATCGTCTGGATGAAAAAGAGTGCCTCGCATCAATATTAGGGGGTAGGGGCGGGTACCATCCAGGGGCGGACTGACCATTCGGGCACTCGGGCACTGCCCGAGGGCCCCATGCCACTAAGGGGCCCCATCAGGGTTACCAACCTCAATAAAACCAGGGACAGTATGTAAAAATCTGTGTTTTTTTAAAAATCCCAAGATTATAGCTGCCCCACCTCTCCAGTACCTTTTCAGTGTGTGTATGTGTATTCTGTGTGTGTACACTGCGTGTGTATATATTGTGTGTCTGTGTGTGTATACTGTATGTGTGTGTATACTGTGTGTGTATATTGTGTGTCTGTGTGTGTATAGTGTATGTGTGTGTGTATACTGTGTGTGTATACTGTGTGTATATATTGTGTGTCTGTGTGTGTATACTGTATGTGTGTGTGTATCCTGTGTGTGTATACTGTGTGTCTGTGTGTGTATAGTGTATGTGTGTGTGTATACTGTGTGTGTATACTGTGTGTATATATTGTGTGTCTGTGTGTGTATAGTGTATGTGTGTGTGTATACTGTGTGTGTATACTGTGTGTATATATTGTGTGTCTGTGTGTGTATACTGTATGTGTGTGTATACTGTGTGTATATATTGTGTGTCTGTGTGTGTATAGTGTATGTGTGTGTGTATACTGTGTGTGTATACTGTGTGTATATATTGTTTGTCTGTGTGTGTATACTGTATGTGTGTGTGTGTGTGTGTGTGTATACTGTGTGTGTATACTGTGTGTATATATTGTGTGTCTGTGTGTGTATAGTGTATGTGTGTGTGTATACTGTGTGTGTATACTGTGTGTATATATTGTTTGTCTGTGTGTGTATACTGTATGTGTATGTGCGTGTGTGTGTACTGTGTGTGTATACTGTGTGTAATTATTGTGTGTCTGTGTGTGTATACTGTATGTGTGTTTGTGTGTGTGTGTATACTGTGTGGCCCCATAATCTATTGCCTGGGGGCCCCATAATCTTCTATTGCATGGGGGCCCCATAATCTCCTATTGCACCGGGGGCCCCATAATCTTCTCCTATTGCCCAGGGGGCCCATAATCTTCTCCTATTGCCCGGGGGGCCCATAATCTCCTATTGCCCGGGGGGCCCATAATCTTCTCCTATTGCACCGGGGGCCCCATAATCTTCTACTATTGCATGGGGGCCCCATAATCTCCTATTGCCCGGGGGCCCCATGAGTTCTCAGTCCGCCCCTGGACTACCATCATCCTTAATTGACAGTGATGAGGTATGAGGGGGTATGTCAGGGGCTACTCCAAAAAAACGCCCCGTAACACAATGTTTGTATGGACTATCTCGGTACCCAGGAATGGACAACTGAATATAAAAAATTCTATTTATTGTAGAAAAAAAACAACTTGGTACACATAATACAAATCACATAAGAAAAACACACATAGAACCAAATTGCATACAAAGCAATAAACATACAGGCTTTAAGCAATGAGAACCCCACACATTGGTGGAGCCTCCGGAGATGTAGGTCCAATGTTTAATCCTCCACATGTTTCGCAAACAAATCTGCTTCTTCAGGAGGGACTGACCATATGCATCTAAGAGAAAATACAATCTTCTAATTATTGAAATCATAGAGTATTTAATAAGAAGAGTACACAGTTATGCATTAAATGACAACAATACTGGAGCAAGTTTTTATGTAGGCGAGCTTGGCTTACCGGTGGGGACCCAATCAGGGTCAAGGACGGCCGTAAATGAGGCACCAAAATAGGGTAAACCCCCCCGCGGTGAACACGGGAGACACTGGAAAGGAGCAATAGCTGAAAGATATGGTACAGGAAGTTCCCAGAGTTACGAACACAATAGGGACTGTAGGTTTGTTCATAAGTCGCAGTTGTTCGTGAGTCGCAACACTGCATTCGTAAGTGTAATGTCCGCCTGTGCATGGATGTGGACATAGGCGTGCGCAGCCTATTGCATTAGGGTGTGCACCCTTAAGCTCAAACACACATGCGTGTGTCTACATATATATGACCCCAGCACATTGATCTCCCTGCCGGCCCAGTGAAAGAAAAGAGCATAAACACTTCTCTTATGGCAGAGCCAGTAAGAGGGAGATCTTTCCCCTGTTTCTGCTGCTACACAGAGCAATATCTCTAATGTGCATGGGGTGATTAGGGTGTGCCTGGGCACACCCGGCACACCCTGTGCGCACACCTATGGATGTGGGATGTTCCGGGCGCTTGTTATGTTATCTGGGGCTCTTCTGGCCATGCAGTACATGTAGTGCTGCAGTATGAGATGTGTCCGGAGGTATCCAGGACCAGCATGGAGCACAAATGGCCGGCATTTGAGGCCGTTCGTAAGTAGGAGTCGTTTGTAATTCGGGTGTTCGTAACTCGGGGACTGCCTGTATTGGTATTATATAGCATAACTAGCATTGGTGAGTCCGTGAACACACAAGTGAGGATAGGGTAGAGGGTGGAAAATGGAGGGGGGTTTAATAGAGGCCTTCTTTTAGGACAAACTCTCGATAGAAACAGGCCTTCAACGTCTGCTTTGGCTGGGTATGGGCTGGGAGGGGTTTAATGCCTCCTTTGATTTAATAGCAGCCTCCGGTTTAATACCGGGACATAATTCAATGCATACAAAATTTCTAATCGTCTGAATGGCGTGTCATTGATGCAAGTAAGGCCTCATGTCAATCTCTCATAAATGCCAGAAAAAAAAAAGAACACTTGACACGTGTAAACACAACTAGACGCATTTGGGCACCTCAAGCGCTTGGGAGTTAACCACTTGCCACCTCGTCCCTTTAAAACCAAACACACATTAATTACACAGGTCCTGTGGCTGTTTAAGGTGGTCATTAAACTCACTTAGTGCCTTATCTGCATTAAATTAGCCTCAAAACCTGTGTAATTAATATGGTGTTCAGGTTTAAAGGAATGAGGTGGCAACCCTACTTGCCACCCCGCCGCAGTACATTTACAGTTACATAGAGGAGATTGCTAAACTTCTTGCTAACATCCAGCTAACCACCTGTCTCCTGGACCAGTGGCAGCTGGTGTTTTTATGTTGGGGGGTGGCAAACAACCGAACCCCCCTCCACGGCAACTCAAACCCCCCCATCACCCCCACGCAGTCCAGCGGTCGGTCCACCGGCACTTACCCCATCTAAGCGGCGGGGATCAGGCATCCATGGAGTGGTGGCAGGGATTGGGCATCCATGAAACAGCGGCGGGGACCGAGTAGCCTTTCTCCTCCTTGCTTCCACTGTGCGTCTCCTCCCCTCCTCCAAGGCATCCAATAGCATCGCCTGTCTGTTTAGCCAATCGGGTGACAGGTATCAGACCCGCTTTCCGATTGGCCGGGAGGAGGATCAGTTTTGCAACAGCGAATATTCATTCTCTGTTGCAACACAAATGGGTGGGGTCGGATTGCATCCTCAGCGTCCCGAGCCCACCCTATTTTGAAGCCTATTAGAGCCTATGGTTCTAATCAGGTGCTTAAAAAAAACCCTGGCCGCTGTAATTCATGTGCCCAGTAACCCGAAAGGGGCCGAATGCATGAATAGGGGGCGGCTGTGGCGGCCATGGATAGATTCATGCAATAAATCTATCTATTTCTCATATAGGGGGTGGCGAGGAGAGAGGGAGCGGCGCCTGGGTGTCCCTAATGGACGGGCCCCTGCCCTGGACCCTGTCCCCTCGCAAATGCTACATTCACCCTCTGCCTCTATGCTACACTCTCTAACTCACATCTTCAACCTCTCCCTCTCTTCTGGCATCTTCCCCAACTCTCTAAAACATGCACTAGTCACCCCCATACTTAAAAAAAACCTCACTGGACTCCACCAATCTTAACAACCTACGCCCCATCTCTTTGCTCCCCTTTTCATCCAAACTCCTTGAACTTATCTCTCGCCTTGACTATTGTAACTCCCTTTTCATAGGCCTACCTCTCCATTGGCTCGTCCCCTCTTCAGTCTATCATGAATGCTGCTGCCAGACTTATCTACCTTACCAACCACTCATTGCCTGCCACCCCTGTCCACCAATCCCTGCACTGGCTTCCAATCGCCCAGCGAATTCGATTCAAAATACTTACCACAACATACAAAGCCATTCACAACTCTGCCCCGAGCTACATCACCAACCTTGTCTCTAAATATCACTCAAATCGTCCTCTCCGCTCTTCTCAAGACCTCCTACTCTCAAGCTCTTTTGTCTCCTTGTGACATTTTGACAAAAAATTTAAACTTCAAAAAACTCGCCATGCCTTCTACTAAATACCTTGCACTGTCTGCTTTCCAAAAAGGGGTCATTTGGGGGATATTTGTACTGTCCTGATGTTTAAAGGCCTTCAGAAATTAGATTGTACATCAGGATTGATCAATTTTCAAATATATACAGTATCACATAGTTTGTAGACACTATAACTTTAACACAAACCAATCAATATACACTTATTGGGATCTTTTTTTTTTTTTTACCAAAGACATGTAGCATTATAAATTTTGGCCTAAATTTATGAAGAAATTATCTGGCCATTGAAATGAACTAACGCTCAAGTGCTTGGCGCGTTTAGCATTAACACACATTTATACTCATTTAAACAAGTTCTGAAATATACTGTGAGGAAGGACCTCCGGCCAGGAATATGTGAGCAGCCAAGATGGTGAAGTTTCTTCATGGTAAGTTGTGTTAGCAGCCTCAACTTTTCACGTTTAATGAAGTTAATGGGAGGGGCCCTGAGACAGCATGGTCATTGCTGAAGGCCAAACTGAAGACCTGCTTACATGTGGGCAGACTGAAACTCTTACAGCGATTGGTCAGAATGCCACACTTACAGACAGCTAAAAAGATAATCACAATGCTAGTTTGCCAAGTAGCGCTGGCCGTGGAACTACAGAGCCACCATCAAATGGGAGGTCAGTCAGCTACAGCTTGAGGAACCCCTAGTGACCTCTGAAGGAACCCTGGTTGAGAATGACTGCTACAAGGTTTCAAGGCCAATCCTATTCCTAAATCTCCATTCTACTAGTTACATATCATCATTTGTCTTACTAAAAAAAAATGTCCAAAAAGATTGAGCATCCATAGATGCACAGGTTCTGAAACATCCTGTGAGGAAGGACCTCCGGCCGGGAGTACATGAGCAGCCAAAATGGTTGAGTTTCTCCATGATAAGTTGTGTTAGCAACCTCAAGTTATTCATGTCACGTGAAGATGAAGGGAGGGGCCCTAGGACAACATGGTTGTTGCTAGAGGTCAATCGGGGACCTGCCTACAAGTGGGGAGACTGAAACTCTTACTGTAATTGGTCAGAATGGCACACTTAACAAGATACTTAGGATGCTAGGTTTTGCCAAGTAGCATTGGCTGTGGAACAACAATGGCACCATCAAATGGGAGGTCAATCAGTCAACTGGCCACAGCTTGAGGAACCCCTAGCAGCCTTTGGAGGAACCCTGGTTGAGAATGACTTCTACAGCATTTCAAGGCCAATCCAATTCCTAAATCTCCATTCTACTAGTTAAACATCACCATTTGTGTTACTAAAAAAAATGTCCAAAAGATTGAGCAACCATAGACACACAGGTTCTGAAATATTCTGCGAGGAAGGTCCTCCGGCTGGGAGTACATGAGCAGCCAAAATGGCGGAGTTTCTCAACGATAAGTTGTGTTAGCAACCTCAATTTTTTTATGTCTCATGAATGTGAACGGAGGGGCCTTGAGACAGCATGGTCATTGGTGGAGCCCAATCAGGGACCTGCCTACAAGTGGGAGACTGAAGTTCTAATGCCCCGTACACACGATAGGATTTTCCGATGGAAAATGTTCGATCGGAGCTTGTTGTCGGGAATTCCGACCGCGTGTAGGCTCCATCTGACATTTTCCATCGGAATTTCAGTCACACAAAATTTGAGATCTGGTTCTCAAATTTTCCGACAACAAAATCCGTTGTTATAAATTCCAATCGTGTGTACACAACACAAGTGCCACGCATGCTCGGAATCAAGCAGAAGAGCAGCACTGGCTATTGAACTTCATTTTTCTGGGCTCGTCGTACGTGTTGTACGTCACCGCATTTTTGATGTTCGGAATTTCCGACCAACTTTGTGTGACCGTGTGTATGCAAGACAAGTTTGAGCCAACATCCGTCTGGAAAAAAAACATGGATTTTGTTGTCGGAAAATCCTATCGTGTGTACGCGGAATTACTGTGATTGGTCAGAATGGCACACTTACAAAGATAACCACAATGCTAGTTTGCCAAGCAGCATTGGCCCTGGAACTACAAAGCCACCATCAAATGGGAGGTCAATCAGGCAAATGGCCACAACTTGAGGACCCCCTAGCAGCCTTTGGAGGAACCCTGGTTGGGAATGTCTGCTATAAGGATTGAGCATCAATAGACAAACAGCTCCCTGATGTTGTGACCAGGTCTTTCAAGATGTCTCTTATATCACATCTGTACCATGTTAAACGTTATAGGTAAAGCAATATAGATAGGGAATATTCACTGCGCTTGGGTTCTAAGAAGCAGCTGGTATAAATTTCTGGTAACAATGTGAGCATAGAGGAATAGGTATATGCAGCGCTGAAAATAAATTCAAAAATTCAAAAGTGCCCACGGACACAAGTACAAAAGTCCATATCTCTTTAGGAGTCACCCGAGGTGTGTTTTCAAACAGACTTGAAGTGAGGAGTAATATTCTCCACCGAACATCAACACACGGGACCTCTTACACCAAAGTATGGACCACTAGGTTATAGCTCAGTGATGGCGGACCTTGGCCCCCCCCCTAGATGTTTTGGAACTACATTTCCCATGATGCTCAACTACACTGAAGAGAGCATGAGCATCATGGGAAATGTAGTTCCAGAACATCTGGGGTGCCAAGGTTCACCATCACCGTTATAGGGGGTCAAACAAGCATGGTGTTGATCCACAGGCTGGTCTCGTCTTCTCTAAGAGAACATGCAAATGGATCTTGTATATCCCTCATGGATAGTAAGTCCACAGGTATCAAGCGTCAAAAGTTTATTAGTTTATATAGTTTATAAGTTTATTCCAAATAAATCCGAATACTCACATTTAAAACGAGTAAAACGAGTGTGACATAAGGTAAAAAGCAGATGTTTCCAACCCACAAGATGGCCGGGGTCCATGCGTGTAGCGACATGCCTTAGAAGAGACGAGACCAGCCTGTGGATCAACACTGTGCCTAGTGGTCCAAACTTTGGGTTAAGAGGTCTGGTGTGTTGATGTTCGGTGGAGGATATAACTACTAACTTCAGTCTGTTTGAATATACACCTCAGGTTACTCTTAAAGAGTAATGGACTTTTGTACTAGTGTCCGTGGGCATGTTTGAACTTTTATATTTATTTATTTCCAGCGCTGCATATACCTATTCCGTTATAGGTAAAACGTCAAACAAGGCTGACCGTGTGGTCAATCGTTTATTTTAACCAAGTTCTGAAATATCTTGTGAGGAAGGACCTTCGGCCGGGAGTACATGAGTAACCAAAATGAAGTTTGTGTTAGCAACCTCAATGTATTCATGTCTCACGAAGATGAACGGAGGGGCCCTGAGACAGCATGGTTGATGCTGGCGCCCAATCGGGGACCTGCTTACAAGTGGGGGGACTGGAACTCTTACAGTGATTGGTCAGAATGCCACACTTACAAAGAGAATCAGGTTGCTATTTTTGCCAAGTAGCGTTGGCTGTGGAACTACGATGGCACCATCAAATGGGAGGTCAAATTGGAGGTCAATCAGCCAACTGGCCACAGCTTGAGAAGCCCCTAGCAACCTCTGGAGGAAATCTGGTTGAGAATGATTGCTACAAGGATTAAAGGCCTTTCCTATTCCGACTAGCTAAACCTCCATCCCAACTAGCTACACATTCATCATTCATCTTGCTAAAAAAAAAAAAAATGTCCAAAAAGATTGAGCATCCATAGAAGAACAGCTCCCCTATGTTGTGACCAGGTCTTTCAAGATGTCTCTTATCATATTAAGAGATCTCTGAGTTCTGTTACACATGCACTCCAGGACTGTTAGTAGTATAAACATTTGTCACGCTAATATCCTTTTTAGTGTTTGTGGAGGAAACAGCAATACATCACAATGAAGCACAAGCAATTTAGATACTCATCACACCGCCGCCACGAAAAAAAAACCTGTATATGACTTCCAGAGCTATCAGATACATTTAATAAATGAGTGCGGTAAGCCCCGGCAATCAATCATCTGAGCTGCCATTGAAGCCAAAAACAGTTGTACCTCAACGCGTTTCACGGGATCCCACGAAGCACGTTGAGGCACAATTGCATGAGGATCGCCCATGTATATATTATATATTGTGTAAAGCTATGGCGTATATGATAGGGGTAACCTGTAGTGGGGTCCAATACAATTAAGAAGATATTTCAACACAATCCGATCTTCACTCCTATTTTATTTTAAATGTGACTATATGCTTTTAACTCATGCAAAATAATTTGCATAAAAGTTTTTTCAGCCTGTTGGTCCTTCAGCACCTTCAAAGTCCATAGTGTCCATTTTTGGTTTTCTCCAATGTGTTCATTTGGGATGTTGTGCTCCAAAGACTGATCCCTCTATGAATGAGATGCCTGGACCTCTGTATGGGCTTTCTGTTAGAAAGCTGGAGGAAGTGTGAGAGTGCTCATCAACGGCGCCCTCGTAGTTCTTAGAGAAGTACAAGTCCATCTGCCACAGGGGAAACACTGCATTCATAGTGCCCTATAAATGTATGAGGCGTAGGGGAGAAGTCACTCGGGGGAGGGGGTTGTTATATGTTACACCCCCTAAATACTGGTGTAACATGTAACGTGTTCCAAAGGTGAATTTATCCCTTAAGCCAGGGGTCCCCAACCCCCGGGCCCGCAGACCGGCGCTGGTCCGTGGCCTTCTGGGAGCCGGTCCGCACGGCAGGGGTTGGCAGCAGGCAGTGCAAGCCGGCACAACCTGCACTGCCACCCTCTGACCACCAGAGGGCACCAGCTCCTCTTCTCCTAGCACCACTACTACCTTCCCTCTCCGTGGTCATTAAGAAAGAGGATGGGGGTAGGAGAGAGGCGGGATAGGGACAGGATCTAATAGCACTGGTGAGACAAAGGCAGCACCTCCCCCTCCCCGGCGGTGACAGGCTGCAACCACCCCCCAGGTGATAAGCTGCATGAACTCCCCCCCAACAGGTGACAGGCTGCAAACAACCACCCCCCAGGTGATAAGCTGCAAGAGGTGAGAGGCTGCAACACCCCCCCCCCCCGGGGGGCAAGGAGAGGATGACTTCTGAGTGCTGGGGAGGTTGGGGACCATCACTTTAGCCCCCATGCACAATAACTGGATCTCATTCTCTGTCATTGAGGTACGACTCCATTTAGGGAACTCTTGCCAGTGGGTGGAGATGCGTTCATGTATTTATTTTCATAGCCTTTGATATGCACAGTGATTGTATTTTTTGACATATTATATGCACTTTTTGTAATTGGCCTTTTGTGCATTCATATAGTAGCCATAAAACCACGCTTGTCCCTGAGGAAGCCATGCGGCGAAACACGTAGGACCAAAGATGTTGGAACAGCTATAGGAGCTACAAAAAAAAAAAAAAACACCTTGAATGACCACAAAGCTGTCCATGTATTGTACAAATTGTTTTTATGCGTGTTTTTGTGACTTTCATAAACTGCGTTTTTATTGAAAATACATGATGTCATAGTACTAATTGCACCTAAAAAGTCCCATCACATCTATTTTGTGGAAAGTACAGGCCGGCAACTCGACAGCTTCTCCATAGAAAATATTTATTTAAGCATTACGGCAATAACATCATCCAAAAATGCTGACGTGTTTCGGCCTTAGGCCTTCATCATTGATGAAGGCCTAAGGCCGAAACGCGTCAGTATTTTTGGATGATGTTATTGCCGCAATGCTTAAATAAATATTTTCTATGGAGAAGCTGTCGAGTTGCCGGCCTGTACTTTCTATGGATCTTTTGTGAGCTTAATTAGCCAGAGCACCGACTACTCTACACACCAACTATACTATATAGCGGTAGGGCTTGGGTGAGTTTTTCTCTCCCTCTATTTTGTACCTTCTTGGCCCCCATGCACACTGGGCGTTTGCCCAGCTCTGCTAAGCGCCTTTCTCCTGGCAGGCAAAAAACAGCATGAAAAAACAGTGTCCATGCCTCTAAATGCCTGTGAGTGCCTACGTGTGGATGGACACTTTAGCTAACATTGAGAGGCGTTTAGAGGCAGAAAAAAAAACAATAAAAACTGTCCAACAAAGGATGCTTTACCCTTGACAGCCAATCAGATTGTAGGCTCCATTTTATTTAGTGCAGATGAAGATGATTGGCTACTTGACATGGACAGTGGACATCACTCTTCGTTCTGCCGGTCAGCTCCATCAGGTTGTATCGTTTATCACAATTTGGCAATCCTATGGAAGGGGATGAATATTTCAGGCATATAAAAGACAATAAAGCTCACCCTTTGGCTGCAGATACACTATATTACCAAAGAACTACTGCAAACAGCATATAACATTAACCATAAGTACACTATATTACCAAAAGTATTGGGACGCCTGCCTTTACACACACATGAACTTTAATGACATCCCAGTCTTAGTCCGTAGGGTTCAATATTGAGTTGGCTCCGCCCTTTGCAGCTATAACAGCTTCAACTCTTCTGGGAAGGCCGTCCACAAGGTTTAGGAGTGCGTCTATGGGAATGTTTGACCATTCTTCCAGAAGAGCATTTCTGAGGTCAGGCACTGATGATGGACAGGAAGACCTGGCTCGCCGTCTCTGCTCTAATTCATCCCAAAGGTGTTCTATGGGGTTGAGGTCAGGACTCTGTGCAGGCCAGTCAAGTTCCTCCACTTCAAACTCGCTCATCCATGTCTTTATGGACCTTGCTTTGTGCACTGGTGCGCAGTCATGTTGGAACAGGAAGGGGCCGTCCCCAAACTCTTCCCACAAAGTGGGGAGCATGAAATTGTCCAAAATGTCTTGGTATGCTGACGCCTTAAGAGTTCCCTTCCCTCCCTTGGAACTAAGGGGCCAAGCCCAACCCCTCAAAAACAACCCAGCACCATAATCCCCCCCCTCCACCAAATGATTTGGACCCCCCGCCACTGATTACAGAGGAGCTAATTAAATGTATCTAATAATCTTCACTACTCTAGGAGGGTGTAACACTATTGAAATAGGTTTCCACTTTAGGAGGGAATAACATCTATGAGCTGAGGTTTCCTCCTTCTACCCCTGTCAACCAACTTACCTAACCCAGTCAGACACTCCCAGGAGTTTGGAAATTTCTGGATTTCTTTGAGGGGAAAGCTGACACAACACTGGTTACTAAAGCCACAATGAACAGGTGTGCATGGCAGGTTGTTGTACCAGCATTCTTCCCAGCCAGTGGAATCCCAGAGGTTAAGTAATGTCAGAGTGCTTTATGGTCACAACAGCAGGTTCGTCATCCCATGGATCCTGCTGAGCATGTCTGCTTCCCAAGATTGTTTTTCTTGAAAGTAGAGAATCCCTTAACTAAATCAGCGTGCAGCCACACATTACTTATCAGGGCAATCCTTCAATGACCCCAATGCCATCCCGGTAAGTTATATTATTATTTTAAATCATATTATATGTTCTGGTTAGCATAGGAAGCGGGCATAAGTGCAATACCCTTGACATGAATGTAGATAATCCCTTACTGAACCAGCCATGGAGAAAGATTATTATTATTATACAGTATTTATATAGCGCCAACAGTTTACGTAGCGCTTTACAACTTGAGGGTAGACAGTACAAATACAATACAATTTGATACAGTAGGAATCAGAGGGCCCTGCTCCTTAGAGCTTACAATCTAAGAGGGAAGGTCAAGAGATACAAGAGGTAATAACTATGGGTGATGTGCTGATTGAAAGATAAAATATCTGAAACCACTAGATTTAAGCAGTAGAGTTGGTTTTAGACAAACTAGGGCCCAAGACACATCTAAATTGGGACCCTGTATACACCACATTCCAGCTTCCCGAACCCCTGCCATTCTAACAACTAGGGTCCCGGAAATGGTGAAGGCCCTGGGCAATTGCTTAGTTTCCCTCCATTCTCAGTGCTGGCACTGACATCCACATAATGTTTTCCCTCCAGTCCTTGAGTGATGACCTGCCCTGTACCGGAATCTGACAGTCAGCGACACACCACCAGTAAAAAGTTAAACAGGCTTTACTGTAACAGGTAAAACCCCTAGAAAGGGAAGTTTGGGTAAGGCAGATGCAATGCTATCAAGGTCAGAACAGCCATCAATACTGGCACAAGCCACTTCAGGGTGCCAGTTTAGTAGACAATAGATACTGCTGAAAAATGGCCTATCTATAAGTATCAGGCTCTGCCTAAGCCACTGGAAAGATAAAGCCAGGCCATAGACCCTGAAGCTCTACAGATGTCCTCCTAAACGCGGTCTGTTCCTCTTCAGCCACTTCTAGAGACAAGATGGATGCAGATTGCAGTGAGGCCTCGTGACTATGGTAAGACAGATACAAACTGACCATTACCCCTACTCCTTCCATACTTGTTGTATCCCTTATTAAATAACCAGACGACACCCTTTTTGGAATAAAATTGGCCATACCGGCCATTTATTAACAAATAACCATAAACATTTATTTCCAAAACAATAATCTCACAGATAGATATTAAACCAGGTTGCTGATCTTTGAAGGCACTGAAAAGACCCCAAATTGATTTTAGTATCAGTGTGACCACACAAGGTCCCCAGTCGCAACACACCAACTCGAGGACGATACCAACTCTCCACCTTCCAACGCTGATACCCATATGCCGAATGCTCACTTAAACCTCGGTTAACTGGCATCTTACCGTGGACCCCATACCATAGATGGTCCCCCACTATTCATTTCGATGGCCTCCAATGATCCCAACCGCCACACGACTACAATAATCACTGCCGGACATCCATTCCACAAAAAAAGGTGGGGAGGGTGGGAAGCTGCTTCTTCGTCCGATGACCACCGGACACTTGGCACCTCTCTTCCTAGTCCTGCAAACCCTTCCTGACCACCCCCACCTTACTAAACATATCCAAAACACTGGGTTAACCCCTTGTGTGCTGCTTGCCCTGCTAGCCTGTCATGCCAGCCCTACGCTTATTTCTCTGTCTTTTGCTACCGGCTTCTCTGTACCTTTGACTGGAAGAAGGCCTTGTCCCCCTGGCTCTCTTTGTGCTTTGGAAAAAATGATGATAGTTTTTAGTTTACAATTTTGATCCATTTTGCTGTGTTAAGACATCTTTTTACTCAATTTACCAAATTCCCATCACCACTCACCATCACGGTCATAGGTACTTATAGACAAGGCAGTTTGGAACCAGCTTCCCTGTTACTGACAGCGGCACCCTAAAGACCTCATATCAGATCAGTTTCTGATTCTTGACCTATATGTACTGTATTGACATGCCTGAAATGT
Source organism: Lithobates clamitans (assembly GCA_037952925.1). Taxonomy (NCBI): domain Eukaryota; kingdom Metazoa; phylum Chordata; class Amphibia; order Anura; family Ranidae; genus Lithobates; species Lithobates clamitans. The sequence continues at coordinate 119,550 of JBBGZY010002640.1, forward strand.
ATCCACGAAGCTGAAAAGAACTACTGAAAATACTATATTTTGGAACAGCCTCAAAGCTTTCTAGAACCATGAAACCCGAGGTGGTTTACCGTGATGTATAAGCTAGTTCAGGTGCTGAAAACCCACTTGTCCGCTCTTCTGTTTTGCTACAGTGGCAGCGATATCCGATCATAGACGTAAACTTCATGACCGGGCTCAAAGTTTTTCCTTGCCTAAGGAGTGCTCCACACACCATGGTTTTGTTAACCTCAAACCTCGGTGAGGAAATGCAATGTGACATCTCCATCCACTTCCATCCATGCCAGCTCTTTCGGAGTAACCAGAAGGTAAATTATTTAAAGAAAATAAAAGGGGGAAAAAATGTAAAGAGAGCTCTGTATTTCCTGCAGCTGACTTCTAAGGTTCAAAAGTTTGAATTCCACCTCTTAGTCATACTGTGAAGTTTGGAGCGTTCATACTAAAACTGAATCTGGTATTCCATGCAAATATCAGTAGCGGATGGACCACAGGTCCACCATACGGTAACATGGAGCTCGTTCACTCATCAAGTTTGTCACCAAGTGTAGAGCTCTTCCTATAGAACGCAAAAGGTGTACCCCCTTTCCCCTGAGTGAAATTCTGAATAAACATGAATGGCACCTGCATGCATCTGGAAAAGGCAGCACGCTTTTGTGCAGTGCAGGAAAACGCACGACTTTACACTCATTCACGCACAGCACCTGGTGTAAATAAGTTGTTACCCTCACGCTACGTTCTGGTGGCAACTCTAACATTTCCCTTCACAGAGAGGATCAATCAATCGAGAACACATAACAAAATGTAACTGACTTCAAGAGTTCAGTTCCTCTTTAATGTACACTGATCAGCCATAACATTTCGACCACTGACAGGTGAAGTGAATAACGTTGATTATCTCATGACAATGGCATCTGAAAGTGAGTGAGGTATTTTAGGCAGCAAGTGAACAGGTTGTCCCTGAAGTTAATGTGTTGAAAGCAGAAAAAAACAACAAGCATAAAAATTTGAGGGACCAAATTGTAATATCTAGTTGGGTCGGAGCAACTCCAAAACTGCAGCTCTTGTGGGATGTTTCCTGCCTGCATTGATCAGGACCGACCAAAAGAGGTCCAAGGAAAGAAAACTGGCCAACTGGCAACATGGTCATGGGTGGCCAAGGCTCATTGATGGAGGGGGGAAGGCTCATTGATGGAGGGGGGGCGGCGCATTGATCAAGGTGGGGAAGGAAGGCTAATTGATGGAGGTGGGGAGGAAAGGCTAATTGATGGAGATGAAGAGGGAAGGCTCATTGATGGAGATGAAGAGGGAAGGCTCATTGACGGGGGTTGGGAGTGAAGGCTCGTTGATGGAGGTAGGGTGGGAAGGCTCATTGATGGAGGTGGGAAGGGAAGGCTCATTGATGGAGGTGGAGGGGGGAAGGGAAGGCTCATTGATGGAGGGGGGAAAGGGAAGGCTCATTGATGGAGGTGGGAGGGAAGGCTCATTGATGGAGGTGGAGGGGGGAAGGGAAGGCTCATTGATGGAGGGGGGAAGGGAAGGCTCATTGATGGAGATGGGGAGGGAAGGCTCATTGATGGAGGTGGGGGAGGGAAGGCTCATTGATGGAGGTGGAGGGGGGAAGGGAAGGCTCATTGATGGAGGTGGGGAGGGAAGGCTCATTGATGGAGGTGGGGGAGGGAAGGCTCATTGATGGAGGTGGGGAGGGAAGGCTCATTGATGGAGGTGGGGGGAAGGCTCATTGATGGAGGTGGGAGGGAAGGCTCATTGATGGAAGCAGGGAGGGAAGGCTCATTGATGGAGGTGGGGAGGGAAGGTTCATTAATGGAGGAGGGGAGGGAAGGCTCATTAATGGAGGTGGGGGAGGGAAGGCTCATTGATTGTGGGGAGGGAAGGCTCATTGACAGAGGTGGAGGGAAGGTTCATTGACAGAGGTGGGGAGGGAAGGCTCATTGATGGAGGTGGGGAGGGAAGGCTCATTGATTGTGGGGAGGGAAGGCTCATTGATGGAGGTGGGGAGGGAAGGCTCATTGATGGAGGTGGGGAGGAAAGGCTTATTGATGAAGGTGGGGGCTCACTGATAGAGGTAGGGAGGGAAGGCTCATTGATGGAGGTGGGGAGGGAAAGCTGGCCTGTGTAGTCCGATTCAATAGAAGAGCTGCTGGAGCTCAAATTAGTGAAAAAGTGATAGAAAGGTGTCAAAACACACAGAGCATCACAGTTTGTTGTGTAGACCGGTCAGGGTACCCATGCTGACCCGTGCCCACAGCCAAAAGCACCTACAATGGACATGTGAACATCAGAATTGGACCAAGGAGCAATGGAAGAAGGTTGCCTGATCTGATGAATTTAAAAATGGTTTGAGGAACACAACAAAGAGTATGAGGTCTTGACTTGGCCTCCAAATTCTCCAGATCTTAATCTATTTGAGCATCCGTGGGATGTGCTGGAAAAACAAGTCCGATCCATGGAGGCCCCACCTCCCAGCTTACAGGATCTGCTACTGACGGCTTGGTGCCAGATTATTATTATACAGGATTTATATAGCGCCAACAGTTTATGCAGCGCTTTACAACTTGAGGGTAGACAGTACAAATACAACACACTTAAATACAGTAGGAATCAGAGGGCCCTGCTCCTTAGAGCTTACAATCTAAGAGGGAAGGTCAAGAGATACAAGAGGTAATAACTGTGGGGGATGTGCTGATTGAGAAGATAAATGTACAATTGTTAGGTGGGGGGCCAGATAGGCTTCTCTGAAGAAATGAGTTTTCAGGGATCGTCTGAAAGTGGACAAAGTAGGAGAAAGTCGGACAGATTGGGGTAGAGCATTCCTGAGGATGGGAGAGGCTCTGGAAAAGTCCTGAAGGCGAGCATGGGATGAGGTGACCAGGGAAATAAAGAGCAGGAGGTCTTGGGAGGAGCGAAGAGATCAATTAGGTTGGTATTTTGAGACTAGGTTAGTGATGTAGCTGGGGGCCAGGTTGTGGATGGCTTGGTAAGTTATTGTTAGTATCTAGAATTTAATTTGTTGGTTGAGTGGACACCATTGGAGGGATTGGCAGACGGGTATAGCAGATGCTGAGCAGTTTGTGACGTGGATGAGCCTGGCAGCAGCATTCATGATGGACTGAAGGGGGGAGGAGCCTATTTAGAGGTAAGCCAATGAGGAGGGAGTTGCAGTAGTCGAGGCGAGAGATAACCAAGAAGTGGATTAGAAGCTTTGTGGTGACATTGATTAGAAAGGGCCGTATCTTGGAGATGTTGTGGAGGTTGAGGTGGCAAATTTTGCATAGTGATAGGATGTGGGGCCGAAAGGTTAGTTCAGAGTCCACGATTACACCTAGGACCTTGGCGTGGGGGGGAGGGGGACAAGTTGATAGTTGAGCCGTTGATATTGACAGAGAAATCAGGGGAAGTGGCACCTGTGGGAACCACAGATACCACAGCGTTCAACCTTCAGAGGTCTAGTGGAGGCCATGCCTTGATGGGTCAGGGACCTATCCTGAAAAAGGGGACCTACAGAATTTTAGGTGGCGGGTCCTAATGTTATGGCGGATTGGTGTATTTTCCATCCACCCACTACAGCCAGTTTGGGCAGAAGTGGATTAACCTCAGACTAATTTTCTAGGTTTGTGGGAGGGAAAGCCCATACAAATACAGAAAACTCACACAAACTCCATGCAGATGGACTATTGTGCTTGTCAGATTATGCAAACTGCAGATGGTTACACAGTAAGGAGCTCTTAAGCAGTCTGATGTTTAATGCAGCATCACTTATAGACAAGTGCCATTGGTTTCAGAGGTTGCACAGGCTGAAAGCTTCCTTTAGTGCCCGAAATTGACCTACGCTCATGTGCCTAGCGTTTCCTGCTCAGTAAATGGTGCCCGATAACTCGAGTGCTTGCCCCGTATCAAAGGAGGGCCCTGTAACTTAAACTTGGGTCTCTGGTTACTTTTCTCTCAGACAGCTGAGCTTTTAAAGAGAGTGACTGGGCCCTTCAGATTGTCAGAGAATGATTAATGACCAAACAGCCTTGAAATTACCCTGATTGCCAAGCCTTTGCATTGTTCCCTTTGCCGCTTAATGAGTTCAGACATACTTTTGCAAACTGCTTTTATATGACTCCTGTTTAGTCTCAGGGCTTTGCTGCTGGGTTGGCTGTAGGAACTGATCTCCAGAGCTTTTTTTTTTTTTTTACCTAAGCCATGGCTAACAGCCTGGCTGTCATCATCTTCCAAATAGCAGGACAACATCAGGGGCCCCTCAGCACACAATCTGCGTGCAATGTACCCCATCTATGCAGATAACTGGGACTATGCACATATTTTCGTTTGGAGATTAAATCACTCAACAGTACAGCATGTGTAGAACAGCTATACATTCATTCAAGGACATGAACCAGTATTGACAGCTATGTTATATAGGGTCCCGTTTATCTGTTATTGCAAGGAATCTAACGTAAAGCGTATCTAAACCCAAGAATGAAAATATATTGCAGCTTTGCTAATCTTGATGTGGTGGCCGCATTTGTTATTATTGGGTTTTTTGTGTTCTCTAATTTAACCTACTGATCCTGCCAGTAACACACTTCTTGATCTAGAGTGAGACTTGCTGATTGTGGTCCAGAACTAGGATGGTGTGAAGGTGTGCGCTGCTAGCTCTTGGATTGAGCACAGATCGCACGACCGAGAGAACTACTCTAGAGACTGAAAGGTAGACTGCAAGGTGATCGGGTTGGCTGGTCCCATTCTGGTCACAAAATACCATTGTTTCTTCTGAAAAAAAAAAAACACATTTCTGATATCATTAGTGAATGGGATTGCCATTCCAGGAAAAAATACTCAGTAATGTACATATCCAGTATAAAAATATATCAAACTCGTTCTATAAAGTTATACACAGTATAAGCAACCTAAAAAAAGACAGTTGGCCTTTCTACATATAGAAGACAGGAATCCCTTTCTTTTATTTTCAGAGGTGCCTGTACATAAAGACGTTTTTAGTGGGGCGACCCTCTTTCTTCAGAAGTGCAATACTGCTAAAGAAGATGGAGGATCACCTCTCTGAATTATTTTTCAAACACTGCGAAAGAATAAGGAGGCTAACCTCTTTGAAATATTCATCAAACACCAAGGAAGGATGATCACCCCTCTAAAGTGTTTCTCAAACCCCGCTGAAGAGGGATGATCACAACTTTGAAATGTTCCTCAAACACTGCTGAAGAAAGAGGATCACCCTTCTGAAATGTTCCACAAAATCTGCTAAAGAAGGAGGATACCCAGCCTTCTAAAATGTTCTTCAAACACCGCTGAAGAAGGAGGATCACCCCTTTGCAATGTTCCTCAAACACTGCTGAAGAGGGAGGATCACCCTTCTGAAATGTTCCTCAAACACTGCTGAAGAAAGAGGATCACCCTTCTGAAATGTTCCTCAAACACTGCTGAAGAAGGGGAATGACCCATTTGAAATGTTCCTCAAACACTGCTGAATAAAGAGGATCACCCTTCTGAAATGTTCCACAAACACTGCTGAGGAAGGAGGATCACCCCTTTGAAATGTTCCTCAAACACTGCTGAATAAGGAGGATCACCCCTTTGAAATGTTCCTCAAACACTACTGAAGAAAGAGGATCACCCTTCTGAAAAGTTCCACAAACACTGCTGAAGAAGGAGGATCACCCCTTTGAAAAGTTCTTTAAACACAGCTGAAGAAGGAGGATTACCCCTTTGAAATGTTCCTAAAACACTGCTGAAGGATGATCACCCCTTTGAAATGTTCCTCAACCACTGCTGAAAAAGGAGGATCACCCCTTTAAAATGTTCCTCAAACACTGCTGAAGGAGGATTGACCCTCTGAAATGTTCCTCAAACACTGTTGAAGAGGGATGATCACCCCTTTGAAATGTTCCTCAACCACTGCTGAAGAAAGGGAATCACCCCTTTAAAATGTTCCTCAAACACTGCTGAAGGAGGAGGATCGACCCTCTGAAATGTTCCTCAACCACTACTGAAAGATGATCACCCCTTTGAAATGTTCCTCAAACACTGCTGAAGAGGGATGATCACCCCTTTGAAATGTTCCTCAAACACTGCTGAAGAGGGATGATCACCCCTTTGAAATGTTCCTCAAACACTGCTGAAGAGGGATGATCACCCCTTTGAAATGTTCCTCAACTACTGCTGAGAAAGGAGGATCACCCCTTTAAAATGTTCCTCAAACACTGCTGAAGAAGGAGGATCGACCCTCTAAAATGTTCCTCAAACACTGCTGAAGAGGGATGATCACCCCTTTGAAATGTTCCTCAAACACTGCTGAAGAGGGATGATCACCCCTTTGAAATGTTCCTCAAACACTGCTGAAGAGGGAGGATCACCCCTCTGAAATGTTCCTCAAACACTGCTGAAGAAAGAGGATCAACCCTCTGAAATGTTCCACAAACACTGCTGAAGAAGGAGGATCGCCCCTTTGAAATGTTCCTCAAACACTGCTGAAGAGGGAGGATCACCCCTTTGAAATGTTCCTCAAGCACTGCTGAAGAAGGAGGATCACCCCTCTGAAATGTCCCTCAGAAGAAGGAGGAGGATCATCTCTCTGAAATGTCAGGCAAACACTGCTGAAGAAGGAGGATCACCCCTCTCCCTCTGAAATGTCCCTCAATCACTGCTGAAGAAGGGGAACCACCCCACTGAAATGTTCCTCAAGCACCTTTGAATTTTCTCTTCCTTGCAGTACAGGGGACAATGTGAAAATGTACCCAGCAGGGATATAGACAGCAATAAAAACCTAACATGGGTTCTAACCCTTCTCTACTATATTCAAAATGAAAAAAAAACTGTTTTGGCTTTAGGTACTGTATATATTTAGAGTAGGCAGCTCCTGCATACCTTCTGCAGATATCTGAAGGCTTTCCCCAATATGTATATATCTTTTTTAAGGGTTCTTGGTGAAGGTTGGATGATCCTTATTCACTATTTAAGGGAGACCACGCTAACTGCTGGTAATATGAAGCGTCTCCAAGAAATGTTTAGCATTATATCAGTGTTTTTTGTCCTATTTCACAACTTTCAAGGTTGATTCCATATTTAACAAGCTAAAGAAAAGTCAAAAAGTTAATAATAATAATGATGATGATGATGATGATATTAATAGGTTTTCTTTGTATATTATTACTAAAGCAGATTAAATTCTAAGCATACTGCAGTGCCCTCTAATTTGGACAAGTTCTAGCTGTCATTTGTCATATTTCATCTTACATGCATAACTGAAAGGGACGATGATTTATAGTCTCTGCGTGTAATTCAGTACCTCGGCTGGTAGCACAGCAGTGACATGTGATCAGTGAACGGGACATAACTTTATCCATTTCCGAGCCATTGCAGAGTACATTTCGGCCTCATAGACATGTCACCCACCACTCACTATGCAGCCTTTTTATTAGTGCAACAATATCCAACAATACCCTTCAGCATAGGTGAAAGCTTTAGCATGAGGATGATTCCGCAAGTCCCATAACAATCTTATGCTGACATATTGCAAGTGTAGCGCAACCCCCGTAAGGGTCGCTGGAAGACGACTGACCCCAAAAAGTTGCCTTGACCTTGCAAGCCCCCCGACCTCTCTGACCCCTCTGACACTCTGGGTTCAGACACAATTCAAAGAAAGGATGCAATCACACAGACACCAGACTGTAACAAAGTAAATGAGTACTTTACTAGTCAGAAAAGCACAGGGATTGTTAATGCAGATACACCATATTACCAAAAGTATTGGGACGCCTGCCTTTACACGCACATGAATTTAATAGCATCCCAGTCTTCGTCCGTAGGGTTCAATATTGAGTTGGTCCACCCTTTGCAGCTAAACAGCTTCAACTCTTCTGGGAAGGCCGTCCACAAGGTTTAGAAGTGTGTCACAAAGAATTTAAACCCGCTTTTTTTTTTTTTTAAATAACAAACATGTCATACTTACCTCCACGGTGCAGTTGGTTTTGCACAGAGTTGCCCCAATACTCCTCTTCTGGGGTCCCTCAGTGGCGCTGGTTGGCTCCTCCTCTTCTCGAGTGCCCCGCCGGAGAAGCGACCTCCTTCGGGACACCCCTGCGGGCACGCTCCCATGTCCGGCTGCTGCGTCAATTGACACTGATAGCAGGGCTCGGCCCCGCCCACCCCGGCACCCGCGTCATTGGATTTGATTGACAGCAGCGGGAGCCAATGGCTACGCTGCTATCAATCTATCCAATTAGGACACGAGGCACCAGCCATAGCTGGTGTGCTCGTCCCTGGGGGCCAGAAAGAAAGGGCTCAGGTAAGTAAAATGGGGGGTCTGGGGGGCTGCAACATGAGAGAAAGTCCTACCTCAAAGGTATACAATGCAACAGTTGTGCAACAGTTGTCCATTATCACTGGTCAAAGCCAAAGTCGTATCCAAGCTGCACCCATTCCAAGTTGCGTCAAAGTTGCTCTCCAAAGCCGCTAGACTTTGGAATCGTACAAGTGTGAAATGAGCCTTAGCAAAGATTTGAGGACACCATCTCCCTTAGCAGTAGCTCAGTCCTCCAAGTGTTAGGACATGAAGTGGGCAGCACTGGTACACCATTTGCAATGTCCCAAGCCAGGCAAGCCTTAAACCGAATGTGGCAGGGGTTACCACAGCACAATAACTGAGATCCTCCCTTAGGTCTGTACCTATGGTGTCCTCTGGGCTTGGATGTCTCCCTCAGATTCAAGCAAGCAGACTTCTCTGTAGGGCTTCTGGATAAGAGCTTCAGTGGCACCCATCTTTGGCTTTCATGAGACTTGTAGAAGGATAGGCCCTACATCTAAGCACAGCTGGGACTTCAATGAGCTAGGCAGGATCCTGAGAGGGATGGTCAGGAAAGGCTGGCAGCCCTCCGGGCGGGGAACCTCTCTTCCTGGAAAAGAACCCTGGTCTCTGAGGCTCCAAACTATCTATGTGGTCCCCAGCCACCACCTGGAATACGCCTCCCCAGTGATTGGCTGAGGCTCCATAAATATTCAGACTGCCTAACTAACTCTCCCCACCAACTATGTTGTGGAAACCTGCAGAAAACAGGGGAGAGCAGTCAAACCAGCAGCCTGCAGAGCCCAGAGCAGCCCAAAGTAATCATACTCAACTACACTGGTTAAAGAAGAGGCACAGGACTAAATTTGCCTAACCAGATCATAGCAGCCTATCTAGGAGGGTGCTACTCGGGGTTTACCTTCTGACTTCTCCTGATCTTGATCCCTCTAGTACCTGACCTCTGCTTGTTTCTCAGTTCCACATCCTGCTTATTGCTTTGGCTTGCTCACGTGATACTGACCTCGGCCTGGCTCCCGTTTGCGCTCTCATCTTCCAAATCTGTACCTCCGCTGCCTGAATGTTGCCAACTTCTGCCTGCTTGCCCGCATCCCTACCATCTGCCTCTGCAAGCTCCATTGGCAACATCTAGCTTGAGTTCCTGCTCTTAAGCCTCTGCTTCACCACAAGGTCCAGTTCTTCTGTTGGCCGGGACTTTCTACAGGCGCCCATGCCACTCCGCGTCCCGTCATACCCGGTCATCAATCTTGGGGGAAAATCAGAGCAGGAAGTGTAAGGGGCCCTCCTTTCATCAGCTCGGCCTCTAACAGGTACGTGACACGACCTCTGCATAAAACCTCGTACGCGCGCTTAGATTTTCGGACGACCGAGCGTCCGTTTTTTGTTGCTAGTCTCATGTCGAAAGTGAAGAGGTTACTCACAATACGACAGAATACGACGTCATAACTGATGTAATGTGTTGAGTAGTTTTGTATGTATTCTTTCGTTTCTGATCATGCCTAGTCTTCCTCTTACCATTTTTTTCGTACGAAAACCCGACTAATTAAATGAAAAACGGGCGTTGAGTTCACATCCGACAAAAAGCTAAATCGGCTGTCGAAAGCACCGTACTAACGATCCGAAAATCAGCAGACAGCTCGTCGTACCAATTTCCCATCCAATTTCTGTATTGTGTATACAGACCTTTATTCCCTTCATACTTCACCATAGACCAGTGGTCTCTAAATCTCAGCCTGGGGCCGGATGTGGCCCTTTGCTTGCTTCTATCTGGCCCTTGGGGCACTATTCCTCCCACTGACACCAATGACGGGGCACTATTCCTCCCACTGACACCAATGATAGGGCACTATTCCTCTCACTGACACCGATGATGGGGCACTATGATGACACTAAAATTCTCAAAAAACGTAGTGGCACTCTTGAGCGTCTGTGGCACAAGACTAAGTCTCTCAAAGACTTCAACCAATACAAATCTGCCCTCCAAAAATACTATTCTTTCCTCCACACTGCCAAGCAAACCTATTTTACAACTCTTATTAACACCTTCTCATCCAATCCCTGTAAACTCTTCTCTACCTTCAACTCTCTACTGTGTCCTCCAGTGCCTCCACCCACTGACTTACTCACTGCCCAGGAAATCGCTAATCACTACAAAAACAAGATTGATACAATCTGTGATGAAATCTCCGCTCTACAGGTATCTCCCCCAGCTAAGACCCCATATCAACAGATACAACTGACACTCCCCCTATTCAAATCTGCTACTCCAGACGAAGTTGCTAAACTCCTTTCTATCGCCCACCTAACCACCTGTCCCCTGGACCCTATTCCTTCTCAAATGCTACGGTCACCCTCTGACCCAATCCTACACTCTCTAATCCACATCTTCAATCTCTCCCTCACCTCTGGCATCTTCCCCGATGCTCTAAAACATGCACTGGTCACCACCATACTCAAAAAGCCGTCCTTGGACCCTACCAATCTTAACAACCTACGCCCTATCTCCTTACTCCCCTTTTCCTCTAAACTCCTTGAACACCTGGTTTACAACCAACTGAGTGACCACGTCATTAAAAACAACCTTCTTGATCCCCTTCAATGTGGATTTCGCCCTCAACACTCCACAGAAACTGCTCTTTTAAAACTCACAAATGACCTACTAACTACAAAAACCAACGGACACTATTCTGTACTCCTACTCCTACATCCCAAATAAAGATTTATTAAAACAAAGAGTAAAACTCACATTCCCAAGATAGAACACAAGCATATGAAAAAACGAGCAGCGTTTCCAACCAGCAAGATGGCCGCTGCGTCCCAGCACGTAACCGCGTCACACGTTCCAGCTCCTCCCTACGCGTGTTTCGTCATCAGATGACGTCGTCAGGGGCGCCCCTGATTTGCTGGTTGGAAACGCTGGTCGTTTTCCATATACGTGTGTTCTACTATGGGAATGTGAGTTTTACTCTTTGTTTTAATAAATCTTTATTTGGGATGTCTGTGCAATGATGATTCTTTTATTCATTTCTCAAGAGTATCATTGTGGTGGAAGCTCCTATTGGCATTCGTGTGGGCAGTTGGTGGATTACTTATTTGAATCGGCATCCATTACCTGTCTCTGGGTGCAAGTGTAATCTCGCTCAGGAGGAAGCGATATTCTTGGAACTGAGAACTGCTGAAACTGCCATGAGATGTTACCTACCGCCTAAAAGTCTTTACCTTATGGTAAGAGTCGGTGTGATTGGGTGTTCTTGACGGCTTCCATCTATCATCACAACACTTCAGGAACATCACATTTAATGCCTTATAAACTTATTATTTATTATGGACATGAATTAATTCAGCGCGGCACCCTTACCACATAATATGTCATAATTATCCACTTAAGGACCGCTCGCCGTCGTTATACGGCGCTACTTTGGCGTTAAATACCGTTGTTATGACAGGAGATAGCTGCCATAGCCCCGGTATTTTTAAAAACGTCCGGTGATCCTCTATAAGTTAAAAAGTGGTCTCAGCGGTGGATTCGCCGCCACACCACTTTTATCAGGGGCGGGAAAGGGGTACTCGTCCCCTCCCGCCTCACTCCGGTTGTCTCCGCCACCTACCGATCACCGGCTTCTGTCAGAGGGACATCGGTCCCTCACTCAGAAAGCTGCGGCTGTGCCCACCAGTGTCACCTACCAGTGCCACCTATCAGTACCCACCAGTGCCCACAGTGCCACCCATCAATGCCCACCAGTGCTGCCAATCAATGCCCATCGGTGTCCAATAATCAGTGCCACAGATCAGTGCTGCCTATCAGTGTCACCTACCAGTGCCCATCCATGCCACCCATCAGTGATCATCAGTGCCCATCAGTGCCACCTATCAGTGCCCTTCAGTGCCACTCAGTGCCAACCATCAGTGCCCATCAACAGTGCCACCCAGCAGTGCAACCCATCAGTGCTTATCAGTGCCACCTACCAGTGCCCACAGTGCCACCCATCAATGCCCACCAGTGCTGCCAATCAATGACCATCAGTGTCCAATAATCAGTGCCACAGATCAGTGCTGCCTATCAGTGTCACCTACCAGTGCCTACCAGTGCCCATCAGTGCCACCTATCAGTGATCATCAGTGCCCATCAGTGCCACCTATCACAGTGCCACTCAGTGCCAACAATCAGTGCCCATCATCAGTGCCACCCATCAGTGCTTATTAGTGCCACCTATCAGTGCCTATCAGTGCCCATCAGTGCAGCCTCATCAACGCACATCAGTAAAGGAGAAAAAATTACCTGTTTTCAAAATTTTATAACAAACTATGAAACAGTTTTCTTTTGTTTTTTTCAATCTTTCGGTCTCTTTTTGTTTTATTTAGCAAAATATAAAAAACTCAGCGGCAATTAAATACCACCAAAGGAAAGCTCTATCTGTGTGAAAAAAAATGATGAAAATTTCATTTAGGTGAACTGTAGCATGACCGCGCAATTGTCATTCAAAGAGTGACAGCGCTGAAAGCTGAACATTGGTCTGGGCAGGAAGGGGGGTGTAAGTGCCCCGGTAAGCAAGTGGTTAAGAGATGAACCGCAATGTATGCATAAAATCCTCCAAAACCGAGCGAATGAGAAGCGATTTGTAAAGTACGTTTGTTGCACCATAATTCAATAACAATTTACTGATGGAGCTGAAAAAGGAAATGTTGACTACAGAAGAATGTATGCAATGTTGGTCTAGTGGGGCTCATGCACAAAGGGCGGCTCGGCCTTAGTCATTTCCTAGCCTGGGATTGTGCAGGTTGATGTTTACACCATGGAGCAGATGAAAGGAGGCTTTGCCCGGAGAAGTAGCTGAGAACTCGGCTGGTGTTTGTGATCAGAACAGCGAGATAACAAGTTCCACACAATGTGCTCCTTTACCAGTACAATTGTCCGCTGACCTCTCCGGTTAACCTCTCTGCCTGGGTTTCCCTTGTAAGAAAACAAGACGATATTCTATATACATCGGAGGCAGTAGCGGTATACACAAAGGGCTAATTTATTAACTTCTTCCACGCACTATGATGTGCTGGTGGGCTCTGGAGCTAGAAGACCTCCCTACATCTCCAGCGGAAAAAATATCACGAAACAGGACTGGCTCAACCTTGCATTTATCTTCCTAGGTCTATGCAGGCTTTTGAAGTGGAGAATATCAACCACTGAAAATTTGGTTCATTGAGATGGAGAACAATAGACATAATGGTCCACCTGAAGACACCAGCTCTCTGCTCATGGAGAACTAGGGTTGCCACCTCATCCCTTTAAAACCGAACACATATTAATTACACGGGTTCTGATTAAGGTGGTAATTAAATTCACTTGGTGCCTTATCTGCATTTAATTAGTCTCAGAACCCGAGTAATTCAAAGGTGTTCGGGTTTAAAGGGATGAGGTGGGAAATTTATGGAGAACTGAACCTTCTCAGCCTTAGAGCCAGCAGGGGAACAGATACAGCCTCCACCTAGGTAAGTATGGTTTTAAAAAAGAACTTCTCTTTTAATTAACGAATTGAAACAAATTTTTTCATTCTGTATATGTCTAATGGGCTCTGTACTCTTAGGGAAAGGGCAGTTGTTACCAGCGGCCCCTTCAGGTGTAGTGCTGCATAGACAATAATCATATTGGTAATGATTGTCACCTTCCCCAACCTCCCCTCAGATATGAGATATACATACATGGTGCCAAGCTGCACCAAGATAACTACATAATACAGATTATACCCGGAGCTCAGCTTTAAGTGCGGCAGAAGCAATGCAGAGATGTTTGGAGACCTCCTAATACAGTGGCCCCCAAACTGCGGCCCGTGGGCCAGATTCAGACATTTTCTTGCCTTTATCTGACCCTTGGGGCACTATTCCTCTCATTAATAAAAGGCATTACACCTCCTACTGACACCAACATTGAAGCAACATTCCTTCCTCTGACACCAACAATGGGGCACTATTCCTCCCACTGATACCAATGATGAGGCACTATTCCTCCCACTGACACCAATCATGGGGCACTATTCCTCCCACTGACACCAATGATGGGACACTATTCCTCCCACTAATTCCTATGATGGGGCACTATTCCTCCCACTGATACCAATGATGGGGCACTATTCCTCCCACTGATACCAATGATGGGGCACTATTCCTCCCACTGACACCAATGATGGGACACTATTCCTCCCACTGATACCAATGATGGGACACTATTCCTCCCACCGATACCAATGATGGGGCACTATTCCTCCCAGTGACACCAATCATGGGGCACTAGTCCTCCCAATGATACCAACAATGGGGCACTATTCCTCCCACTGACACCAATGATGGGGCACTATTCCTCCCACTGATACCAATGATGGGGCACCATTCCTCCCACTGATACCAATGATGGGGCACTATTCCTCCCACTTATACCAATGATGGGGCACTATTCCTCCCAATGATACCAATGATGGGGCACTATTCCTCCCAATGATACCAATGATGGGACACTATTCCTCCCACTGATACCAATGATGGGGCACTATTCCTCCTACTGATACCAATGATGGGGCACTATTCCCCCCCCCCAGTGACACCAATCATGGGGCACTAGTCCTCCCAATGATACCAATGATGGGGCACTATTCCTCCTCTTACTGACCATAGGTGCTTCTTTTACTCCCAAGACTGAAGGACAGTAAACTGGCCCTTTGTTTAGAAGCTTTGGAGACCCCTGTCCTAATACAATGTATAGTGCCTTGCAAAAGTATTCACCCCCTTTGCAATTTTCGTGTTTTATTACCTCACAACCTGGAATTAAAGTGGTTGTATACCTTTATTTTTAACTTTTACCTACAGGTAAGCCTATAATAAGGCTTACCTGTAGGTAAAAAAAATATCTCCTAAACCTATAAGGTTTAGGAGATATTCCGCTCGCAATGAGCCGCTGACTGCAGCGGCGCATGCGCACAGGGGATTCTCATGTGACCGCCCGGTAACTCCGGAGCTTGCCAGGCAGAAGTCTCCCGCGCGCATGCGTGGGAGTGACGACATCGCAGCTCCGGCCACTCACAGCGCCGAGGGGAGATGTCAGCTCCCTCGGCGTGGACCAGGTGAGATGCCGGCGCCTCGTTCTAAGGTAAGTATCTCATAATGAGCTAGTATGCAGTGCATACTAGCTCATTATGCCTTTTCCCTTGCAGGTGTAGAAAAAAAAGACAGCAGGTATACAACCGCTTTAACATGGATTGTTTGAGGATTTGCATCATTTAATTTACAGAACACGCCCACAACTTTGAAGATGTTTTTTTTTTATTGTGAAGCAAACAACAAATAGGACAAAATAACAGAAAAAGTCAATGTGCAAAACTATTCACCCCCCTAAAGTCAATACTTTGTAGAGCCGCCTTTTGTGGCTATCACAGCTCCAACTCTCTTTGGATAAGTCTCTATGACTTGCCACATCTCACCACTGGGATTTTTGCCCATTCCTCCTTGCAAAACTGCTCCAGCTCCTTCAAGTTGGATGGTTTGCGCTTGTGAACAGCAATCTTTAAGTCTGACCACAGATTTTCTATTGGATTGAGGTCTGGGCTTTGACTAGGTCATTCCAACACATTTACATGTTTCCCCTTAAACCACTCAAGTGTTGCTTTAGTAGTGTGTTTGGGGTCATTGTCCTGCTGGAAGGTGAACCTCCGTCCTAGCCTCAAATCACACACCGAGTGCTACAGGTTTTGCTCAAGAATATCCCTGTATTTAGCACCATCAATCTTTCCCTCAACTCCGACCAGTTTCCCAGTCCTGACTGCTGGAAAACATCCTCACAGCATGATGCTGCCACCACCATGTTTCACAGTGGGGATGGTGGTTCTTGGGTGATGTGATGTGTTGGGTTTGCACCAGACATAGCGTTTTCTTTGATGGACAAAAAGTTCAGATTTAGTCTCATCAGACCAGAGCACCTTCCTCCATACATTTTGGGAGTCTCCCAGATGCCTTTTCCCAAACTCAAAACGTGCCATTTTGTTTTTTGCTGAAAGTAATGTCTTTCTTCTGGCCACTCTGCCATAAAGCCCAACTCTATGGAGCGTACGGCTTATTGTGGTCCTATGTACAGATACTCCAGTCTCTGCTGTGGAACTCTGCAGCTCCTCCAGGGTTACCTTAGGTCTCTATGCTCCTCTCTGATTAATGTCCTCCTTGCCCGCTCCGTGAGTTTTGGTGTGCGGCCGTCTCTTGGCAGGTTTGCTGTTGTGCCATGTTCTTTCCATTTGGGTATGATAGATTTGATGGTGCTCCTAGGGATCATCAAAGATTTAGATATTTTTTTATAACCAAACCCTGACTTGTACTTCTCAACAACATTGTCCCTTCCTTGTTTGGAGAGTTCCTTGGTCTTCATGGCAGTGTTTGGTTAGTGGTGCCTCTTGCTTAGGTGTTGCAGCCTCTGGGGCCTTTCACAAAGGTGTGTCTATGTAATGACAGGTCATGTGACACTTAGATTGCACACAGGTGGACATCATTTTACTAATTATGTGACTTCTGAAGGTAATTGGTTACACCAGAGCCTTTTATGGGCTTCGTAACAAAGGGGGTGAATACATACGCACATAACAATTATCAGTTTTTTATTTCTGAACAATAGTTTTATGTATATATTTTTCTAATTTTACTTCACCAACTTAGACTTATTGTGTTCTGATCCATCACATATAATTCAGATTAAAAAAAAACATTGAACTGAAGGCTGTAATGTAACAAAATAGGTAAAAAGCCAAGGGGGTGAATACTTTTGCAAGGCACTGTACTTTATTAGGAGCCATATCCCATCTCCCTGGACTATGAGCTCTCCTCTACACCTAACTAGATGATGCCTTCTACGACCCCTAGGCATGGGCCTACTTTGCCTAACACTAAGTCAAGCCCGGCTTTTAAACCATTTGTCATGCCATCTGAAGGAGGAGGTGGAAATGAATAGTAATCACAATGTAAAAGAAGTTATCCTGTGTGATTTTTTTTTTTTTTTCCATCCTGTTGCCAAGACAGCCTGGCGCTGGGTATCCACTAAAATTAACTGCAGCCGAGGCAGAAAATCAATCATTGAACACACAGCCAACACGCTGCATTGAGGTCAATAAACGTGATCGAATATCAGCCACTGAACAGCGGCGAAACAAATATGACGACTCAAATGGCTAATAATCTGCAGCGGAATGCAAATGATCTCATGAAAGCCAATCAAGCGGAGAAATCAATGGGCTGCAGAAATCAGAAAGAGCAACACTGACGTATTTGTGAAGGCCGACTCCCGCCGCCGCCCGCTGTCAGCGCGCCTGATGCGCTCGTGTCAAAGGATGCATGGCTTAGATTTACTAAGAAATGAACTCCTATTGATTTTGGGGTGGCGGGGAACTAATTAGCGCCTTTGTTGCTGGAAGTAAATTGTCCGAAAAGGTTTTGTCTTGTGCGAGAATCCATTTGCACCTGGTAAAATCCCGGCCGCATGATGTATTTATTTATAGAGGGCCATGTGATCGCGGTGTCACGCCGCAGACAGAATAAATACAAGGCAGTTAAATAAATAGAAGAAGAGTTACAGTAAGTGCGCGGCGATCCCGTACTGTATACAGGGAGAAGTGCTTAATGGGAAACTTTATTATTATTCAAAAGAATACAATTTACTACAATGTATCTCTTTATAAAACAAAATTACTAAATTACACGAGCGATTTTACCCTCCAACAAGTGCCCCTTACTGTCCACTTATACAATTTTCCATAATGGAATCAGGATATTAGCACCCACTTGAAACTGAAGATGTCACAGGCCGACCCGTATGGGGGCTGATTTGCTGGGTAATGGCCAAGGTTGTCACTAGGGCAGGGCCGTGGGTAAGGGGGTACCACCAGTCCTCCTGTACCGGCCCCAGGCCAGCAGGGGGGGGCGCTAGGTGAATCAGATGTGAGAAGGGAGGGTGATTGGCACAGAGGGGGAGGGGCAATTTCTGGAACCGATCCCCTGCATGGCTCTCTTTGCAGCAGCTGAAAGTTGGCTTCTTCTGTTCGCTTTCAGCTGCTGCAGAGAGAACCATATAGGCGCAGGGGTCTCCAAACTACGGCCCACCAGCTGTTGCGGAACTACACATCCCATGAGGCATTGTAAAACACTGACATTCACAGACATGACTAGGCACATGGCCGGCCTTACCATGGGACCCAGGCAGCACTTCTGGAAGAAATGGTCAAACATTCCCATAGACACCCTCCTAAACCTTGTGCACGGCCTTCCCAGAAGAGTTGAAGCTCTTATAGCTGCAATGGGTGGGCCCAGGGCAGGGATAAGGGGTGGGCAGAAGGGGGCGGCTGCCCTGGGCACTGTGGTATCTTGAGAGGTAAGGGGGCACCACAAGGAAATTTGAGGGAGGGGATTTGTGTGGAAAGGAGAACATTTTTTTTGGGGGGGGGGCGGCAGGGGGTAAGTACTATTCCAGGAGGCAATAATGCTCATACATGATCTGGGGAGGGGGGGGGAGGCGCAGCTTGGCATGTTCGCCCTGGGCTCTAGATGACCTTGTCCCGGAACTGGGTGGGCCAACTCAATATTGAACCCTACGGACTAAGACTGGGATGCCAATAAAGTTCATGTGTGTGTAAAGGCAGGCGTCCCAACACTTTTGGTAATATGGTGTATATATATATATATATTTTTTTTAATATTTTGAAGGTAAAGAAGAGATTTGGGGTCTTTTTAAACCCAAATCTCCCCTCAAAGAGGACCTGTCATCCTTATTTCTATTACAAGGAATGTTTACATTCCTTGTAATAGAAATAAAAGGATCAAAAAAAAAATTAAAGGGACAGTGTAAAAATAAAAATAAAATAGATAAGAATTTTTTTTTTTTTTTTAAAGTGCCCCCATGACACTGTGCTTGCATCAGAAGCGAACGCATAGTAGGTTGTGCACGCGTGTGTAAATGGTGTTCGCACCACACTTGGGAAAATTACACAGAACCCCAAAACACTATATATGTTTTTTTTTTTTTTTTTAGCAGAGACCCTAGAGACTAAAATGACAATCCTTGCAATTTTTTATGTCACAAGGCATTTGTGCAGCGGTTTTTTGGGGGAAACCGAAAAATACAATTTAATGAGATCTAATGCAAAAAAACACAACATATAACCCAATTTTTTGGTCAAACATAAAAGATGATTTTACGACGAGTAAATAGATACCTAACGTGTCACGCTTTAAAATTGAGCAAGCTCGTGGAAAAGCAACAAACTACGATACTTAAAAATCTTCATAGGCGACGCTTTCAATTTTTTTTAGATTACCTGTTTAGAGTTACAGAGGAAGTCTTGGGCTAGAATTATTGCTCTCGCTCTGATGTTCGCGGCGATACCTCACATGTGTGGTGCGAACACCGTTTACATATGCGTAAGCAGCTCATGTATGCATTCACTTCTGTGCGCGAGTATTTAGGGATGGGTGCGCTTTAAAAAAAAAAAAAAAAACTTTTTTTTTTATTTACACTGTCCCTTTAATTTTTTTTCATTTTTTTTATTTTGTGTCACTTTTATTCCTATTACAAGGAATGTACACATCCCTTGTAATAGAAATAAGAGATGACAGGTCCTCTTTATGGAGATCTCATGTAATAGAAATAAGAGATGACAGGTCCTCTTTATGGGGAGATCTCATGTAATAGAAATAAGAGATGACAGGTCCTCTTTATGGAGAGATCTCATGTAATAGAAATAAGAGATGACAGGTCCTCTTTATGGAGAGATCTCATGTAATAGAAATAAGAGATGACAGGTCCTCTTTATGGAGAGATCTCATGTAATAGAAATAAGAGATGACAGGTCCTCTTTATGGGGAGATCTCATGTAATAGAAATAAGAGATGACAGGTCCTCTTTATGGGGATCTCATGTAATAGAAATGAGGGATGACAGGTCCTCTTTATGGAGATCTCATGTAATAGAAATAAGAGATGACAGGTCCTCTTTATGGAGATCTCATGTAATAGAAATAAGAGATGACAGGTCCTCTTTATGGAGATCTCATGTAATAGAAATAAGAGATGACAGGTCCTCTTTATGAAGATCTCATGTAATAGAAATAAGAGATGACAGGTCCTCTTTATGGAGATCTCATGTAATAGAAATAAGAGATGACAGGTCCTCTTTATGGAGAGATCTCATGTAATAGGAATAAGAGATGACAGGTCCTCTTTATAGAGATCTCATGTAATAGAAATAAGAGATGACAGGTCCTCTTTATGGAGAGATCTCATGTAATAGAAATAAGAGATGACAGGTCCTCTTTATGGGGATCTCATGTAATAGAAATAAGAGATGACAGGTCCTCTTTATGGAGATCTCATGTAATAGAAATAAGGATGACAGGTCCTCTTTATGGGGATCTCATGTAATAGAAATAAGAGATGACAGGTCCTCTTTATGGAGAGATTTCATGTAATAGAAATAAGATATGACAGGTCCTCTTTATGGAGACCTCATGTAATAGAAATAAGAGATGACAGGTCCTCTTTATGGAGACCTCATGTAATAGAAATAAGAGATGACAGGTCCTCTTTATGGAGAGATCATGTAATAGAAATAAGAGATGACAGGTCCTCTTTATGGAGATCTCATGTAATAGAAATAAGAGATGACAGGTCCTCTTTATGGAGAGATTTCATGTAATAGAAATAAGATATGACAGGTCCTCTTTATGGAGATCTCATGTAATAGAAATAAGGATGACAGGTCCTCTTTATGGAGATCTCATGTAATAGAAATAAGAGATGACAGGTCCTCTTTATGGGGATCTCATGTAATAGAAATAAGAGATGACAGGTCCTCTTTATGGAGATCTCATGTAATAGAAATAAGAGATGACAGGTCCTCTTTATGGAGATCTCATGTAATAGAAATAAGAGATGACAGGTCCTCTTTATGGAGAGATCTCATGTAATAGAAATAAGAGATGACAGGTCCTCTTTATGGAGAGATCTCATGTAATAGAAATAAGAGATGACAGGTCCTCTTTATGGAGAGATCTCATGTAATAGAAATAAGAGATGACAGGTCCTCTTTATGGAGAGATCTCATGTAATAGAAATAAGAGATGACAGGTCCTCTTTATGGAGAGATCTCATGTAATAGAAATAAGAGATGACAGGTCCTCTTTATGGAGATCTCATGTAATAGAAATAAGAGATGACAGGTCCTCTTTATGGAGAGATCTCATGTAATAGAAATAAGAGATGACAGGTCCTCTTTATGGAGATCTCATGTAATAGAAATAAGAGATGACAGGTCCTCTTTATTGAGAGATCTGGGGTCTATAATATCCCAAATCTCTTCTCTACCTTTAAGAGCAAAAGATTAAAAAAAACAAAAAGTGATCATCTGATAGAAAAAAAAATAGTTTACTTCCGCCCTAGACTGGAAGTGATGTCATGGCGTCACTCTGGTCCTCCAAGGTCATAGAGGTGATCAGAGACGATCTGGTAACCTCTATGACCAGCCATATGAACCGTCGGATCGTTTCTCGGGTGTGTCGGTAAAAGCGGTAAGCCGGAGAAACCCCAGCGAGCCGCACGGGTGGGGGGCAACTTCTAAAAGTGATCCAGCGGCTAATTAGCCACTCGGACCGCTTTCATGAGAAGGCCAATTGCTGGCGAAAAAAAAAAAAATAATACCAGAGTTATGGCTGATATCATCAGCCATAACCTCGGTAAACCACTTGCAAGCCACAGCGTATATATACAAGTGGATATACAAGCATATATAAACACATAGACTCTAGTATATCACTGCAGCGCCATCTATAGTTCGGAGTGCATAGTACATACTGTTAAAATTCCAACATTAGTACATAATTGGCTCTTTGTGCTTCTTCACCCTATCCCAGTCTGAGCTCTGCTGTGCATAGACTACAAGAGGCTGGTGTCAAATAAGATTCAGCTACATGTACTGTTTGCATCAAAGCTCTATTTAATGATCTGATAATAAATACAGAGCTGTGTCTATCTGTGTCTCTGATATCTGCCTGGAGCACATTTTGCAGAGCTCTATAGTTTTGGGGAGTTCCTCTCCAAGTTCTTTCACAGCAAAGGCCATTGGATTTGATAAAGAAATGCAAAGTTCTCTGCGGTTTTCTGCAGCTGCTCAGCCTGTACCAGAGCCAATCATCTGGAGGAAGATGTTTTTTCCATCATTTGTGCCGGAGCAACTTTCACCACACAAGTGAAACTCATTGAAGGGAACTGCCGCGTATTTTCACTGAGCGTTCAGGAAACAGCCAATGTTCCTTTAAGAGGAGGAAATAAAAACGAAGATGTTGGAGAAGCCGCCATTGACTAGAAAATGTCATTTTACTTAATGTGGGTGTAAAGCTCAGACATGAAATATGAACAAAGCACATCCCTCGATAGTGTGTACTTGTCTCAGTCCAGAGCACTGAGTGTCATTTCTGTCTGCTGCCTCCTTCCTCTGCTATCAGCATGAGTCACTTTTGGCAAGTTATCATGACACCGAGAGAAAAATGGTGACAGGGGAGGGAGCTCCAGCTGATTGACAGCCGAGTAGAGAGACAGGCAGAGTACAGAGACAGGTGGAGTACAAAGTACAGAGATAGGTGGAGTACAGAGACAGGCAGAGTACAGAGACAGGTGGAGTATAGAGTATAGAGTTAGGCAGAGACAAACGGAGTACAGAGGCAGGTGGAGTACAGAGTATAGAGATAGGCAGAGTACAGAGAAAGGCAGAGACACGTGGAGTACAGAGGCAGGCAGAGTACAGAGATAGGCAGAGTACAGAGATAGGCAGAGTACAGAGACAGGTGGAGTACAGAGACAGGCGAAGTACAGAGACAGGCGAAGTACAGAGACAGGCAGAGTACAGAGGCAGGCAGAGTACAGAGGCAGGCAGAGTACAGAGGCAAGTGGACTACAGAGACAGGCGGAGTACAGAGATAGGCAGAGTACAGAGACAGGCAGAGTACAGAGACAGGTGGAGTACAGAGACAGGCGAAGTACAGAGACAGGCGAAGTACAGAGACAGGCAGAGTACAGAGGCAGGCAGAGTACAGAGACAGGCAGAGTACAGAGATAGGCAGAGTACAGAGACAGACGGAGTACTGAGACAGGCAGAGTACAGAGACAGGCGGACTACACAGAACAGAGACAAGCAGGGTACAGAACAGGTGGAGTACAGAGACAGACAGAGTACAGAGTACAGAGATAGGCAGAGACAGGCGGAGTACAGAGACAGGCGGAGTACAGAGACAGGGGTAGTACAGAGACAGGTGGAGTACAGAGATAGGCAGAGTACAGAGACAGACAGAGTACAGAGTACAGAGACAGGTGGAGTACAGAGATAGGCAGAGTACAGAGACAGGCGGAGTACAGAGACAGGCACAGTACAGAGACAGGCGGAGTACAGAGACAGGGGTAGTACAGAGACAGGTGGAGTACAGAGTACAGAGATAGTCAGAGTACAGAGACAGACAGAGTACAGAGTACAGAGACAAGCGGAGTACAGAGATATGCAGAGTACAGAGACAGGCACAGTACAGAGATAGGCACAGTACAGAGACAGGCAGAGTACAGAGACAGGCGGACTACAGAGAACAGAGACAAGCAGGGTACAGAGCAGGTGGAGTACAGAGTACAAAGATAGGTGGAATACAGAGAACAGAGACAGGCAGAGTACAGAGACAGGTGTAGTGCAGAGTACAGAGACAGGTGTACTACAGAGAACAGAGACAGGCAGAGTACAGAGACAGGCAGAGCACCGAGTACAAAGACAGGAAGAGTACAAAGGCAGGTGGAGTACAGAGACAGGAGGAGTACAGAGACAGGAGGAGTACAAAGACAGGAGGAGTACAGAGACAGGCAGAGTACAGAGACAGGTGGAGTACAGAGACAGGAGGAGTACAGAGACAGGAGGAGTACAGAGACAGGCAGAGCACAGAGACAGGCAGAGCACAGAGTACAGAGACAGGCGAAGTACAAAGACAGAAAGAGTACAGAGACAGGAGGAGTACAGAGACAGGAGGAGTACAAAGACAGGCAGAGTACAAAGACAGGAAGAGTACAGAGACAGGCGGAGTACAGAGACAGGAGGAGTACAAAGACAGGAAGAGTACAGAGACAGGCGGAGTACAGAGACAGGAGGAGTACAAAGACAGGCAGAGTACAAAGACAGGAGGAGTACAGAGACAGGAGGAGTACAGAGACAGGAGGAGTACAGAGACAGGCAGAGTACAGAGTACAGAGACAGGCAGAGTACAGAGTACAGAGATAGGGAGAGTACAGAGTACAGAGATAGGCAGAGTACAGAGACAGGAGGAGTACAGAGTACAGAGACAGGAGGAGTACAGAGTACAGAGACAGGCAGAGTACAGAGTACAGAGACAGGCAGAGTACAGAGTACAGAGACAGGCAGAGTACAGAGACAGGCAGAGTACAGAGTACAGAGATAGGCAGAGTACAGAGTACAGAGACAGGAGGAGTACAGAGACAGGAGGAGTACAAAGACAGGAGGAGTACAAAGATAGGAGGAGTACAGAGACAGGAGGAGTACAGAGTACAAAGACAGGAGGAGTACAGAGACAGGAGGAGTGCAGAGACAGGCGGAGTACAGAGATAGGCGGTGTACAGAGACAGGAGGAGTACAGAGACAGGAGGAGTACAGAGACAGGCGGAGTACAGAGATAGGCGGTGTACAGAGATAGGCGGTGTACAGAGATAGGAGGAGTACAGAGACAGGAGGAGTACAGAGACAGGAGGAGTACAAAGAAAGGAGGCGTACAAAGACAGGAGGAGTACAAAGACAGGAGGGGTACAGAGACAGGAGGAGTACAGAGACAGGCGGAGTACAGATGGAGTACAGAGATAGATGGGGTACAGAGACAGGAGGAGTACAGAGACAGGTGGAGTACAGAGACAGGAGGAGTACAGAGACAGGAGGAGTGCAAAGATAGGAGGAGTACAGAGACAGGAGGAGTACAGAGACAGGAGGAGTACAAAGACAGGAGGAGTACAGAGACAGGAGGAGTACAGAGACAGGAGGAGTACAGAGACAGGAGGAGTACAAAGACAGGAAGAGTACAGAGACAGGAGGAGTACAGAGACAGGAGGAGTACAGAGACAGGCGGAGTACAGAGACAGGAGGAGTACAGAGACAGGAGGAGTACAGAGACAGGCAGAGTACAGAGACAGGCAGAGTACAGAGACAGGAGGAGTACAGAGACAGGCGGAGTACAGAGACAGGCAGAGTACAGATGGAGGACAGAGATAGATTGGGTACAGAGACAGGCAGAGTACAGAGACAGGCAGAGTACAGATGGAGTACAGAGATAGATGGGGTACAGAGACAGGCAGAGTACAGAGACAGGCACATACAAAGGCACTCTGGACTTGTATCCGTTTATATCTGCCTCCCTCTGAATCTACCAAGGTCTGGAAAAAAAGTCAGAAGAGAACTGGGTCTTTTTGTTTTTTCCAGACCTGAACATGCCGAATCGGACCTAGCCTGATAAATGGACACAAGTCTGTTTACATCCAGCCACCCTGAGAGTCATCAGGGGTCCACAGACGTGAACGGGCACTGAGGTCACAAACTGACATGCTGGGGGGATCCACGAGCAGATCAGGATCAGAGCGGCTCCGTGTGGAAAGGGCCCCTTAGCACGAACTGGCCAAGGAGCTGGAGCATCATATAATTAATGAATACGAGCCCTGTATGAAATACTTCTACTTCTTACCAATAATAGGCTAAGTGTTCCAGAACAGCAAAGCCACAAAAGCAAAGCTATTATTGTGAAGGGCCGGTTGGCCCGGTATTTCATTGGCCTCCATTCAACCACCACAGCCACCTACTGTTTCATGCCGAAGGGCTTTAGGCGAAACAACCAACCCCAGGCCAGCACAAACTCTCCCGAAACGAAAGAAGAAAAACATATTTGCATTTCCAAAAAGGAAATATTTATTTCTGCAAAAACACGTTTGTGTTTGGAGACCATCAGTGGCCACGGGTCACCACCTTCCTAACCTTATTTTGTTTGATTTCCTGCCCTTAAACCTTGCGCCTGGCTGTGCCTCTGATATCCCAGCCCTCTCTCCTTTTTATAAAGAGTGCTGAGCAATGTAAATCATTGCACACAGCTAAGCAAAACAGCTTGTGTTATTTAGTGCAGCCGTGATGTATGGAGCTACTGTATGAAAGGTCACTTCGGTATTAATTCTCCACCGCTTCCATACCCAGGTCTAATTTAGGATGCACAGCTAGTGCTGACAGCAGGATTTTTTGGTGCTGTTAAGGCTGTTAGGAAACACAGATCTGTCGGCTCTTTGTGATAGTCCTGAGATTTAGAACCTGGTGCTCGCAGTTCCACCACCGCGCACTTGTTTCCACCGGGCCTTTGGGCTTCAGTCAAAAAAAAAAAAAAAGGGGGGGGGGGTGCGTTCGGATTTGTTTGTAAGCGACCCGCCATTAGGCGCGATCAATGAGACGACTGGTTGCCTTTTGTTGCCTTGCCCCCCCCCGTCGTTTCGAGACCACGTTGTATATATATATATATATTTTTTTTTTCTGTCAACTCTTTCCAACACGCGGCGGGAATTTCGCTTAATGCATTAGTGAAATGAAACTCGGTGGAAATGCTATTTTTTCCCCTCTAATCAAGGCTTTCCACACAGGAAGCGGCCAATGTTTCCTTCAGATGACAAAATAAATCTGCCGAGCGGATCTAAAAGAGATTGCGTAGAGGAAATGTAACCAATGATCTCTACAGGGACGTTATTACATGTGGTGGCGAGCGAAGGGGGGGAAAAAAAAAGGAAATTATGCAAAGCGCAGGAATTTATTGATGGCACATAGACAAGTGAGGGGCTTACAGACATAAAAGACCATTGGCTCCCTACGGATCTATATTGACTGGTGAACACAGGTGGCATGAAGGGCGATGTAACAGCATGGTGCGGACCACCCTCAGGAAGTAGAAAAGCTGGACAATAAAATACCAATAAAATACCAAAATGTATTAAGATGAACTTCAGCCGGGGGTTGAAAAAAAGTAAAAGTCAGCAGTAGGGATGAGCTGAACTGGTCTGGGTACGGGTTCCAGCGGAGTTTGGCGAACTTCATAGAAGATGCCGGACCCGAACCCTACTGCAATTAGTTACATAGTAGGTGAGGTTGAAAAAAGACTCAAGTCCATCAAGTCCAAGCTATGGACCTATTGGGAGTCTGATCTGTAACATTTAAAATGCCCATTTTCCAGGCTAATAGGCAATAGGGTGTCAAAGTATAGCAGGGGGGCACTGCCCCGGGGGAACATATACCAAAGAAAAAATTTTTTTTTTTTTTTCAGTGCTTAAAGTGAATTATTAAAATAATTGTAAAGAATCACATTTTTTTAAAATAACAAACATATTCTGTGTGATGTTTTTGTACATCACCCGGTCCTCCTTTACTCAGGTCCCCCTCCTGGCACTCCTGGCTCCTGCTCCCCCACATTGAGTACCAACATAGCAAGCCACTTGCTATGGGGGCACTCGTGTGGGCTAGCTCCATAGACACACAGATTGTAGCTCAGCCCCACCTCTGTTCCCGCCCCACTGGCTGTGATTGACAGCAGCATAAGCCAATGGCATAGGACATAAGAGGGTCACTGGACTTCATCTAACTAGACCAGTCATTGGACCTTATCCCATTGGACTGGTCACTGGACTACATCTCACTGGACTGGTCACTGGACTACATCTCACTGGACTGGTCACTGGACTTTATCCCATTGGACTGGTCACTCAACTACATCTCACTGGACTGGTCACTGGACTACATCTCACTGGACTGGTCACTGGACTACATCTCACTGGACTGGTGACTAGACTACAACTCACCGAACTGGTCACTGGACTACATCTCACTGGACTGGTCACTGGACTACATCTCACTGGACTGGTCACTGGACTACATCTCACTGGACTGGTGACTGGACTACAACTCACCGAACTGGTCACTGGACTACATCTCACTGGACTGGTCACTGGACTTTTTCCCATTAAACTGGTCACTGGACTACATCTCACTGGACTGGTCACTGGACTACATCTCACTAGACTGGTCACTGGACTTACATAGTTACATAGTTGGACAGGTTGAAAGAAGACACAAGTCCATCTAGTCCATTTTTAATGTTACACTGAGTAAATTGATACCCAACATGTCACGCTTCAAAATTGCGCCCGCTCGTGGAATGGCGACTAACTTTTACCCTTAAAAATCTCCATAGGCGAGGTTTAAAAAATTCTACAGGTTGCATGTTTTGAGTTACAGAGAAGATCTAGGGCTAGAATTATTGCTCTCGCTCTGCTGGTTGCGGCGATACCTCACATGTGAGGCGGGGCACATTTAAAAAAATGTTTTTTTCTTATTTATTTTACCTTTTATTTTTTATTTTTACACTGTTCTTTTTTTAAAAAAATGTGTCACTTTTAATCCTATTACAAAGAATGTAAACATCCCTTGTAATAGAAAAAAAGCATGACAGGATCTCTTAAATATGAGATGTGGGGTCAAAAAGACCTCACATCTCATATTTACACTAAAATGCAATAAAAATAAATAAAAATAAATTAAATGTCATTTAAAAAAAACATTAAGAGCTACCCTGTTTCCCCGAAAATAAGACCTAGCATGATTGTCGGCGATGGCTGCAATATAAGCCCTACCCCCCAAATAAGCCCTACCCTGTTTCAGCAAAATTAAGCCTTACCCTGAAAATAAGACCTACAAGGACATTAACTAGGGCTTATTTGGGGGGTAGGGCTTATATTGCAGCCATCCCCGACAATCACGCTAGGTCTTATTTTCGGGGAAACAGGGTATGGGCGAAGTAAAGTTTTGACGTCGCTTCCGCCCTGCAATGGTATGGAGATGGGTGGGGGCCACATTTCCCTCACTCAGCTCCATACCAAGCAAGAAAGGGCCCCTCTCCCGCCGCCGATAAAAGTGATCTTGCGGCAAATCCGCCACAGAGACCGTTTTTATCGGAAACCGGACAGCTCACTGAAGAAGAGGATACCGGGGTTATGGTAGCTAGCTGCTGCCATAACAACGATATTCCTCTTCAAAGTGCCGACGTATATTGGCGTCAGCCGGTCCGGAAGTGATTAAATCTCTTTTCCTCTAGATGTAAAGAGGTCCTCTGTGATGACCTTAAAGTGAAAAACCCAACACCAAGTTCAATATATGGACCACTTATGTATTTATACATAGAGATCATATCCTCCTTATGTATTTATACACGGAGATCATATCCACCCTTAATCTCCTCTTCTCAAGGGAGAATAAATTCAGTTCCTCTAATCTTTCCTCATAGCTGAGCTCCTCCAGGCCTCTTATCAGTTTGGTTGCTCTTCTCTGCAATTTTTCCAGTTCCCTGATATCCTTTTTGAGAACTGGAGCCCAAAACTGAACTGCATATTCCAGATGAGGTCTTACTAATGATTTGTACAGATGACATCTCCCTCTCTGGAGTCCATACCTCTCTTATACAAGAAAGGACTTTGCTCGCTTTGGAAACCGCAGCTTGGCATTGTATGTTATTATTGATCTTATGATCTACCAAAACCCCCAGATCCTTCTCCACTATGGATCCCCCCAGATCCTTCTCCACCATGGACTCCCCCAGATCCTTCTCCACTATGGATCCCCCCAGATCCTTCTCCACTATGGATCCCCCCAGATCCTTCTCCACCATTGATCCCCCCAGATCCTTCTCTACCATGGATCCCCCCAGATCCTCCCCCCAGATCCTTCTCCACTATGGATCCCCCCAGATCCTTCTCCACTATGGATCCCCCCAGATCCTTCTCCACCATGGATCCCCCCAGATCCTTCTCCACTATGGATCCCCTTAGATCCTTCTCCACTATTGACTCCCCCAGTTGTACTCCCCCTAGTATGTATGATGCATATTCTTAGCCCTCAAGTGCAGAACTTTACATTTATCAACATTAAACCTCATCTGCCACATAGTTGCCCAATTAGACAGGGCATTGAGGTTGGCTTGTAAATTGGAGACATCCTGTAAGGACGTTATTCCACTGCATAGCTTAGTGTCATCTGCAAAGACTAAATCCCCAGACCCAAATTTTATTTATAAAGATATTAAAAAGTAAGGGCCCCAACACTGAACCTTGGGGTACACCACTGATAACCTTAGACCATTCAGAGTAAGAATCATTAACCACGACTCTCTGAATTCTGTCTATTAGACAGTTTTCTATCCATTTACAAATTGATCTTTCCAAGCCTGTAGACTTTACCTTACACATGAGCCGTGTGTGGGGAGTTGCGTCAAATGCTTTTGCAAAATCCAAGTATACCACGTCCACTGCCACCCCTCTGTCCAAGTATACCACGTCCACAGCCATTTGGTGTACCAAATCCCAGGGTGCTGTAAAATGCCAATTTCAATATTTTCTGTTAGTTGCAAAAGGCTGATCTCCCCCCTCCATCCTGGTCCTTCTCAGCTGGAGCTTATTGGTGATCCACAGACTTATGGTGCTTGTGACGGTCACAGTCCTTCTATTTTATTGCTACAACAAGACATGAATTTCAGTACGTTAATTACATTTTCCTATGGGAAGGCAATCAGAACTTTATTATTGGGAGGCCATCAGAGTGAGCAGGGTCTACATATGAGGCTTCCAGAAGCCAACAAGTTGACAGCCACCACTCCTTATGAACAATTCTAACAAGCAGGAGTAACCTCTAAAAGGTACCCCTAATGCTGCGTACACACAGGCGGACTTTTCGACCGGACTGGTCCGACGGACTATCCGACGGACTTTCGGCTGACTTCCAACGGAATTTCCCCATGAACGGACTTGCCTGCACACGATCACACCTAAGTCCGACGGATTCATACGTGATGACGTATGGCCAGACTAAAATAAGGAAGTTGATAACCAATAGCCAATAGCTGCCCTAGCGTCGGTTTTTGTCTGTCGGACTAGCATACAGACGAGCGGATTTCTCTATAGGAACTGGGTCTGACGGAGTTACGGCGTAAAGATTTGATGCTTGTTTCAAATCTAAAGTCCGTCAGACTTTCGACAGAAAAAGTCAGCTGAAGGTCCGATGAAGCCCACACACAGTCGGATTGTCCGCCGGATTCGGTCCATCGGACCAGTCCGGTCGAAAAGTCCGCCCGTGTGCACGCGCCATTAGGGAACATATTTCCATTAAACCATTTATTCCAGCTTGTGTGGAACAGCTTTATGGCCTTTAGGATACATCTCTGGAGGACAACAGGGGATTTAGATGTACAGTTATCCACTAGGACATAAAGAAATGGCTTTTGCTGTTCTTAAATTAAGAATTATGCTTGTTTTTTAGATTGTGATGAAATGAAGAAATGTACAGTATGTAGTTCTTGCTTACCAAGGTGATATTATAACTCTTTGGTCTCATTTCTCCAGGTCATAGTATATTATCTAGTAGTAGTTGTTCACATTCAACTGGACTTTTTCTGTAATGTTGAAGACATTTCATAGCTTGTCCAAGCCACTTCCTCAGTTTGCGTCTTCAAACTATGAAAGGCTTTCAACATTACAGAACAAGTCCAGTTGAATGTGAGCAACCACTACTAGATAAGGTGATAAAATGGAAGTCAAATCTGAAACTTGACTATTGGAAGATTAAAAATTGGGATTTTCTTTTACTTTCAATGATAATGGTAAACATGACAAATAAAGAGGGGGAATCTCCTCAATGGGGCACAGACAGCAATAAAAACCGACAGGGAGTCTAATGCCGTGTACACACGGTCGGACTTTTCGTCTACAAAAGTCTGACGGACGCCGACGGACTAAAGCCGGCTGACAATCCAATTGTGTGTGGGCTTCCCCGGACTTTCGACTGACTTTTCCAGCCACAAATCTGACAGACTTTAGATTTGGAACATGCTTCAAATCTTTACGTCGTAACTACGCCGGACCCAGAAATCCGCTCGTCTGTGTGCTAGTCCGACGGACAAAAACCGACGCTAGGGCAGCTATTGGCTACTGGCTATCAACTTCCTTATTTTAGTCCGGTGTACGTCATCCGTCGGACTTTTGTGTGATCGTATGTAGGCAAGTCCGTTCGTTAGAAAGTCTGCCGCAAGTCCGCCAAAAGTCCGTCAAAAGTCAGTCGAAAGTCTGTCGGACAGGCTGTTGGACTTTTGTAGCCGAAAAGTCCGACCGTGTGTACGCGGCATAAGTCCTCTCCTCTCTGTCCAACACTAGAAAAAAAAAAGTTTTGCCTTTAGTTATACTTTAAGACAAATTCAAGATTTGCTTAAGATTTTAGCTGTATTTAGTTCTGGATCTACTAACCGTTTTGACTTGTTTTTATGCTAAAAGCAAACTCTTCTTTTGTATTTTTCTTCATATGCTCCTCTCTAATTCCCTAGGTTTGTAATAGGTTTACTTTAAGCTTTAGCTCAGGTGAAGGATGCCTGGCACGCTCCTACCTCTTGGCACCGTCAGGCAGTCTTACTTAAAGGTGAATTTGCGCCAAAAATTGCATTTATCATTTTACTCAAATTTGGGGGAAGTCCCCTATGTATAGACATCTGTTATTTTATTGAGGCCAGTTGACCAACAGAGAGATCCCTCAAGCGCCACCCACCCCTCCGAGGAGAATTCAACCCACATCACCCAGGAGACCTCCACCCACACCACCAAGGAGCATTCAACCCACAGCACCAAGGAGCATTCAACCCTCACCACCAAGGAGCATTCAACCCACAGCACCAAGGAGCATTCAACCCACAGCACCAAGGAGCATTCAACCCTCACCACCAAGGAGCATTCCACCCACAGCACCAAGGAGCATTTAACCCACAGCACCAAGGAGCATTCAACCCACACCACCAAGGAGCATTCAACCCACTCCACCAAGGAGCATTCAAGCCACACCAGCCAGGAGACCTCCAACCACACCACCCAGGAGACCTCCACCCATACCACCCAGGAGACCTCCTCCCACACCACCCAGGAGACCTCCATCCACGCCACCAAGGAGCATACAACCCACAGCACCAAGGAGCATTCAACCCACACCACCAAGGAGCATTCAACCCACAGCACCAAGGAGCATTCAACCCCCACCGCCAAGGAGCATTCAAGCCACACCACCCAGGAGACCTCCACCCACACCACCCAGGAGACCTCCAACCACACCACCCAGGAGACCTCCACCCACGCCACCAAGGAGCATTCAACCCACACCTCAGCTTCATGTTGTCAATCATTTTTGAGGACTTTCTAGGAATCGCTCAGCAGGAGTGACAACAATGACTGAAATAAGACTGAACTAGGAATGTCTTGGATGCACCGACAATCTCTTCTATATATGGTGTTCAGCACGTGCACCAATGGACACACTAACATGACATTATAACTACTTTTGTTATCTGAGATTGATCCATAGCAACTGGCTGGAAATATCCAATACCTTTCACAAAAAAAATAACGTATTCTGTTGTGCAAAAAATTAGCCGGATCACACAATGGTTGTCAGCAGGAACCACAGGCCCATAATATTGTCTACATTTTTTTTAATGTAGAGAATGAATGATATGGTATTGAGCATAGAATACTACATAGAAAAGGAATGTAGAGGAGTAACTACACTCACCGGCCACTTTATTAGGTACACCTGTTCAAATGCTTGTTAACACAAATTGCTAATCAGCCAATCACATGACAGCAACTCAATGCATTTAGGCATCTAGACGTGGTGAAGACGACTTGCTAAAGTTCAAACCAAGCATCAAAATGGGGAAGAAAGGGAATTTAAAGTAGTTGTAAACTTAAAAAACAAACAAAAACAAAAAAATATGCAAGAAAAAGTCATAATGAGCTAGTATGCATTGCATACTAGCTCATTATGAAATACTTACCTTAGATCGAAGCTGTTGCAGCGCTCCCTGTACACCTCTGTGACCAGCGACATGTCTCCCGGAGTCATTTCCGGGTTCATGGGCTTCGGCGATGTGATTGGCTGGAGCCGCGAAGAGGTCACGGCACAGGCCCTGAAGAAACGGCACCAGCGGGTCGATGAAGTCGGTATGGATGGGCCGAACACCTCCCATTTCGGTTTGCACCAGAACATACCGAACAGGCAAAAAATTTGGCAGAACACACGAACACTGCTAAAGTCTATGGGACACGAGCGTGAATAATCAAAAGTGCTCATTTTAAAGGCTTATATGCAAGTTATTGTCATAAAAAGTGTTTGGGGACCCGAGTTTTGCCCCAGGGGACATGAATCAATGCAAAAAAAAAGTTTTAAAAACGGCCGTTTTTTCGGGAGCAGTGATTTTAATAATGCTTAAAGTGAAACAATAAAAGTAAAATATTCCTTTAAATTTCATACCTGGGGGGTGTCTATAGTGTGCCTGTAAAGTAGAGCATGTTTCCGTGTTTAGAACAGTCCCTTTAGAACAGTTCATTTCTAAAGGAAAAAAAGTCATTTAAAACTACTCGCAGCTATTAATTAATTGTTGGTCCCGGCAATACATATAAAAGTCATTGAAAAAAATGGCATGGGATCCCCCCAGTCCATTACCAGGGTCTGGTATGAATATTAAGGGGAACCCAGAACCAAAATTTAAAAAAAAAAACTGCGTGGGGGTCCCCCCAAATTCCATACCAGGCCTTTCAGGTCTAGTATGGATATTAAGGGGAACCCTGCGACAATTAAAAAAAAAATGGCGTAGGGGTCCCCCTCAAAATTCATACCAGACCCTTATCGGAGCACGCAACCTGGCAGGCCGCAGGAAAAGAGAGGGGGATGAGAGAGTGCCCCCCCTCCTGAACCGTACCAGGCCACGTGCCCTCAACATGGGGATGGTGCTTTGGGGTAGCCCCCCAAAGCACCTTGTCCCCGTGTTAATGGGGACAAGGGCCTCATCCCCACAACCTTTGCCCTGTGGTTGTGAGGTCTGCGGGCGGGGGGGTTTATCGGAATCTGGACGCCCCCTTTAACAAGGGGACCTCCAGATCCCAGCCTCCCCTCCTGTGTGAAATGGTAACGGGGTACAAATGTACCCCTACCATTTCACAAAAAAAGTGTCAAAATGTTAAAAAAGACAAGACACGGCTTGGGACAAGTCCTTTATTAAAAAATAAAAAAACAAAAATGTCCCACAAAGTTCATTCATCTTCTTCTCTCGCTCTGCCGACGGAATGGAAAAAAAACAAAAAAAACAAAGCCGCGACTGACCCGTCTCCATGGGAGGCTCCCGTCGTATGATGCGTCTTTGCTTTGACAGTTCCTATATAACTGAGGGCGGGGCCACACGGTGACGTTCCTGGGTGACCCCGCCCCCCTCTGAGGCATGGGGACTTCCCCATGGCTTTCCAGGGGCGTCAGAGGGGGGCAGGGCCACCCGTTTACTTAGTTACTTCAGGCTGGTGATGGGGGGTGTAATGGTGTGGAGGATATTTTCTTGGCACACTTTGGGCCCCTTAGTACCAATTGAGCATGGTTTAATCACCACGACCTACTTGAGTATTGTTGCTGACCATGTCCACCCCTTTATGACTACAGTGTCCCCATCTTCTGATGGCTCCTTCCAGCAGGATAATGCACCATGTCACAAAGCTCCAATCATCTCAACATAGGACAATGAGGTCACTGTACTCCAATGGACTCCACACTCACCACATCTCATCCAATAGAGCATTGGGATGTGAAGGAACGGGAGATTGGCATCATGGATGTGCAGCTGACAAAATCTGCAGCAACTGCGTGATGTTATCAGGTCACTATGGAGCAAAATCTCTGAGGAATGTTTCCAACACCTTGTTGTATCTATGCCACCAAGAATGAAGGCAGTTCTGAAGGCAAAAGGGGGTCCAACCCGGTACTAGCAAGGTGGACCTAACAAAGTGGTCAGTGAGTGGGTGAGTGTATGTGAATAATGGGTGGCCGGATAGAGAGATCTAGGGGTTGCCTGTTCTATGATCACATTCATTTGATGGGTATAGAGGTGTGCCCAGTACAAAAGTTCACCACACTCAAGAGTATATTGAGGAAGTTTATTGAAGGTAATAGTTCACAGTTAACAGGTACCCTGTTTCCCCGAAAATAAGACCTAGCGTGATTGTCAGTGATGGCTGCAATATAGGCCCTACCCCCCAAATAAGCCTTACTCTGTTTCCCCGAAAATAAGCCCTACCCTGAAAATAAGACCTACAAGGACTTTAACTAGGGCTTATTTGGGGGGTTGGGACTTATATTGCAGCCATCACCGACAATCACGCTAGGTCTTATTTTCGGGGAAACAGGGTAGGGCCAACGTGATTTTGTGGAAATGTCTTCCCTTTCCTCGGGGTTGTAACCATGGATGTGATGGGAACAGACCTGGAAGTATGAAATAGTCAAGATAAGGAAGTAGTTTTTATTTCTTTTTAGTGTGTTCATGGGGGCACTTGTTGGGCACCGTATATACAGAAGATTGCGCATGCATCCAAGACATTACTAGTTCGGGCCTTATTTCAGACAATGGTGTCACTCTTGCCGAGTGTCACTCTTGCCGAATGATTGACAACATGAAACTATGGGGTGGGGGGGTGGAGGTCTCCTTGGTGGTGTGGGTTTAATTCTCCACAGTGGTGTGGGTGGAGGTCTCATTGGTGTTGTTTGAATTCTCCTTGGTGGTCTGGGTTGAATTCTCTTCGGTGGTGTGGATGGAATTCTCCTCTGTGGTGTGGGTGGAGGTCTCATTGGTGTTGTTTGACTTCTTCTTGGTGGTCGGGGTTGAATTCTCCTCTGTGGTGTGGGTGGCGTTTGAGGGATTTCTCCGCGGGTCACCTGGCCTTAATGAGATGACAGATGTCTGTACATAGTGGAGTTGCCTCTCCTTTCCTAAAGACTGTAAACATATATATGTGATGGGACCAGACCTGGAAGCAGAGAGGTCATTGGAACAGGCGTGTAATTGGCATGGACATGCTGCCACTCTGCTAGAACGAGAATGGAAGAAGATAGAACAGCTTATAACGGGTCTCAATCCCAGCATTCAACAGACATCTTAAATACACCCTCAAGTGTGGCGAACTTTTGCACCAGGAGCACCTCTGTGCCCATCAAAAAGATTTTCAGAGCATCATTACCATCACTACCAGACATGTAGTAGACATAGACCTCATTAGAATCCATCTACAATCCACCTTCCTTGGATACTTGCCCCCTTGGAAAGAAAATCAATGCAATAGTACATCTACCAACCTCAAGCCTTAAATCAGTCCAGGGCTGTCACAAAGTATGGGTTTGTTATGAATTGTTCTGTGATTTTTGTTTTAATTATTGCTATTTTTTTTGTTATATATACAGTATCTCACAAAAGTAAGTACACCCCTCACATTTTTGTAAATATTTTATTCTACCTTTTCATGTGACCACACTGAAGAAATTACACTTTGCTACAATGTAAAGTAGTGAGTGTACAGCAGTGTGTAAACACACTGACATTAATGTCTAAACCGCTGGCAACAAAAGTGAGTACACCCCTAAGGGAAAATGTCCAAATTGGGCCCAAAGTGTCAATATTTTGTGTGGCCACCATTTTTTTCCAGCACTGCCTTAACCCTCTTGGGCATGGAGTTCACCAGAGCTTCACAGGTTGTCACTGGAGTCCTCTTCCCCTCCTTCATGATGACATCACAGAGCTGGTGGATGTTAGAGACCTTGCGCTCCTCCACCTTCTGTTTGAGGATGTCCCACAGATGATCAATAGGGTATAGGTCTGGAGACATGCTTGGCCAGTCCATCACCTTTACCCTCAGCTTCTTTAGCAAGGCAGTGGTGGTCTTGGAGGTGCGTTTGGGGTCGTTATCATGTTGGAATCAGTATTCCAACATGATAACGACCCCAAACACACCTCCAAGGCGACCACTGTCTTGCTAAAGAAGCTGAGGGTAAAGGTGATGGACTGGCCAAGCATGTCTCCAGACCTAAACCCTATTGATCATCTGTGGGACATCCTCAAACTTATTTGGTTCAGATGGTGACAAGCGTGTGTGGCGACAACCAGGTGAGGAGTACAAAGACAAGTGTGTCTTGTCTACAGTCAAGCATGGTGGTGGGAGTGTCATAGTCTGGGGCTGCATGAGTGCTGCCGGCACTGGGGAGCTACAGATCATTGAGGGAACCATGAATGCCAACATGTACTGTGACCTACTGAAGCAGAGCATGATCCCCTCTCATCGGAGACTGGGCCGCAGAGCAGTCCCGAAAGTGTTCTATCGGGTTGAGGTCAGGACTCTGTGCAGGCCAGTCAGGTTCCTCCACCCTCAAACTCACTCACACATGTCTTTATAGACCCTGCTTTGTGCACTGGTGGGCAGTCATGTTGGAACAGGAAGGGACCATCCCCAAACTGTTCCCACAAAGCTGGGAGCAAGAAATTGTCAAAGGACAGGAAGGGATTTGGAGCAATGTCCCTCTGTCCCTCTTTCCCCCTCATTTGTCCCTCATTTTGCTCTGCTCTATATAGTTGTATATAAAATGCACTTTTTATCTTTCAAAAAGTGTTTCCCAGCGCTAAACCTTTCATCCAATTTCTAAATTGCTACATTTGTACATTTTAAAAGCCAATATAAAGGAATAGTAGTGGTTAAAATAAAGTCCTTGTAGATTTAATTAACCTTTTTTTTGGTTAATTCTCCTTTAAGAGGGTGTGGTAGGGGGCGTGTCCTATTCCTACATACATTTGTTAGTAGATTACCCTCATTCCCATCTCAAAATGTTGGGAGGTATGGGAAAAGGGTAGTGCCGATCTAAGTGCAGTATACCCTCTTTCCCCGAAAATAAGACCTAGCGTGATTGTCGGTGATGGCTGCAATATAAGCCGTACCCCCCAAATAAGCCCTAGTTAAAGTCCTTGTAGGTCTTATTTTAAGGGTAGGGCTTGTTTTCAGGGAAACAGGGTAGGGCTTATTTGGGGGGTAGGGCTTATATTGCAGCCATCACCGACAATCACGCTAGGTCTTATTTTCGGGGAAACAGGGTAGGTTAAAAACAATTTATTATGTTGAAAAAGAACTCACATAAATGAGGATGTAAAGGGCATGTAGTAGAGTACCAAGTACACATAGGTCTCCTATGGACGGCCTTCCCAGAAGAGTTGAAGCTGTTATAGCTGCAAAGGGCGGAGCCAACTCAATATTGAACCCTACGGACTAAGACTGGGATGCCATTAAAGGCCATGTGTGTGTGTAAAGGCAGGCGTCCCAATACTTTTGACAATATAGTATACACTATAGCAGTGGTCTCCAAACTCTGGCCCTGGGGCCAAATGCGGCCCTTTCCTTACATTTATACGGCCCTTGAGGCATAATTCCTGCCACTGACACCAATTATTTCTCCCCCTAATATCAAAGATGGGGCGTTTTGTATCCCCACTGGGTATAGTCTGGCCCCCCTAAAATCAGAAGGACAGTAAACTGGCCCTTTGTGTAGAACGTTTGGAGACCCCTGCACTATAGTATATATATATATATATATATATATATATATATATATATATATATATATATAAACTTTATATATTTTCCAAATTTTACTAAATGCCATACCATCTCCTTATATCATGATAGCCAACTGGGAATTCCACACAAACATTTCCATGCACTTGTTTGCGGACCCCCACCATTGGTTTTAGATATGTGTGGTGGTATCTGCAGGCTCCATAGCACATCCGATTTTTTTCCAGTTTCTATATAACTAATTATATTAGAACAATTAATTTGTCTTCATAATGGCATCATGCAAATGAAAGTAAGAATGGAGATTAGATGGCGCCCATTGCCGCATGAGCCCCTAGCTGAGCGGGATCCAGGCCTGCCTCTACCTCTCTCTCTCTCTTTTATTGGAAGTCCTGCGATGGCGCAGAAGCTGTTACAGCTAAATGAATGGAACAGCTGTCCTTCTGTTTTATCACCTTGTCTGGTAAGAACTCCAGTTCAAAGCCCCACTTGTCATGCAGTCATTTAGACTGAGGAGGTGAATATCTCAGGCGGACACTTCCCGAGCCAATTCCAGCCTGTCACAGGATGATTAATGAGTTGTGGGGACATTGAAAAGCTTTTACAACCAGGTGCGAGGCGGCCAAATTTATATTTAACCC
Source organism: Lithobates clamitans (assembly GCA_037952925.1). Lineage (NCBI taxonomy): Eukaryota > Metazoa > Chordata > Amphibia > Anura > Ranidae > Lithobates > Lithobates clamitans. The sequence goes on from JBBGZY010002640.1 coordinate 160,095, forward strand.
ATTGCAAGAAAGTGGGGCCAACAGCGAGAGGCCATAACTAATTAACTTTTGACAGCACCAATCTGACCTGTCAGCAGCACTAAATCCAGGAGCATTAAGTGTACCTGTCACACATACAAAGCCGATTCAGCTAGTCTTCTTTCTTTTATTTTTATTTTTTTGGGTTGAACCCATATTCAGCACATCAATCTACCAGCGATTAGCATTGCATTAATCCGATGACCTTCATGCCACGGTGACACCCCCGGCTTCTAGTGAGCTGAAAGGCCATTCCGAAATATTGCTTCGGCCTACAAAATGGCTATTTCTGTTCTATGTGAGAGGCGGGAGTGCACCGACGGGTCCCTCCAGACGATACACGAGAACATCATTTCCTGCAACTCTGGCACGCTTTCCCCGACTTGTTCATTCCCCGACTTGTTCATTCCCCGACTTGTTCATTCCCCGACTTAGTTTGGGTAGGTGGAACACTTTGGTGGGGGTGGGTCAGCCACGCCTCTTGACCTTTGACCTCTGGGGCTGCTGACCTTTGACCTTTGGAGGAGGCCCCTATTCCAATCCCTGACTCCTAACCTTGTTCTTCAAGGGGAAACCCCCAACCCCAACCTTAAGTTCTAACCCTAACCTCAACTGACCTTTGACCTATTTCCTGCAACTCTGGCATGCTTTCCCCGACTTGTTCATTCCCCGACTTGTTCATTCCCTGACTTAGTTTGGGTAGGCGGAACACTTTTGTGGGTGTGGGTCAGCCACACCTCTTGACCTTTGACCTCCGGGGACATGCCTGCTGACCTTTGACCTTTGGAGGAGGTCCCTATTCCAATCCCTGACTCCTAACCTTGTTCTTCAAGGGGAAACCCTAACCCTAACCCCAACCCTAAGTTCTAACCCTAACTGCAACCACAACTCCAACCCCAACCCCAACCATAAGTTATAACCCTAACTGACCCAGTTTAACCCTAACTCTAAATGCATCTTCACTTTGTGACTCCCCCACCCTAAACCCCCTACCTTTCCCAGATCACTCTGGCCCTTAAATCAAACTTAAAGTAGAACTTACCTCAAAGAGTGCAATACTACTCCTTCTCTCCCTCCCCAAGACTTATAATGGAGTTGCAGGTTGCAGGGGGGGGGGGGGGGGGCTTGAGTGCCTTTTTTGTTGTTGTGCTCAAAAGTTTGCATCCACTGGCAGAAATGGTGAAATTTTGGCAATGATATTGAAAGCCGCAAGCCGCTGAGAGCCTGAGCCGGCCGCTCCCGCCCCCCCCCTCCACAGACCAGCACTCCAGTGAGCGAAGTGGGGGCAGAGCAGAGAGCTGGTGACTGACGGTCACCAGCTCTCTGCTCGGGGGAGCTGTGAGAAAACCGAGCGATCTGCAGCGTTAGATCGCTCGGTTCTCCGTCTTAGAGGCACCGGGGGGAGAGATACAGCAGCGGACCGATGCTGCATCCAGCAAGGTAAGTATTATTTTGGAAAACAAAATAACCTATACAGTAAAACCTTGGACTGCGAGCATAATTCGTTCCAGAAACATGCTTGTAATCCAAAGCACTCGTATATCAAAGCGAATTTTCCCATAAGAAATCATGGAAACTCAAATGATTCGTTCCACAACCATTTATTCATAAATCTTTCAGTTTATAGTCCATATAAAAAGATTCTAGCGATGTGATCAGGTTATGTAGCTATGAAATGTCCATCCACAAATGGAAGCCTCCACAAGGGGATTAGAAGCAAAATCCAGCAGGAGCTACAGGGTATAAAAGAGAAGAGAGGCGCCTCTAAGTGTAGCAATATGGATACATTTAATGAAGGTACAACATTTAGCAACTCACATGGTTGGTGATTAAAACAGACACATCTAAGTATGGAGGCATCCGGGGTAAAGCTGTCCACATAGACCATCCCCCGCACCGCCGGCTCTCACCGCTCTCAGTCTGCAATCGTGACCGGGAAGACTACCCTGCAGTAGAGCGATCTGAAAGCGAGGCTTGAACCGCTCGTGGAGCGCAGCGTGGAAGGGATGACGTTGATGGCGGTGCGGAGGGTGGTCTATGTGGACATCTTTACCCCTGATGCCTGCATACTTAGATGTGCCTCATGAACCATGTGAGTTGCTGAATGTAGTACCTTCATTAAATGTAACCATATTGCTACACTTAGAGGCGCCTCTCCTCTCTGTTGTACTCAGTGGTGACACGACGCTACTCGTATATCAAGTCAAAATGTATTTAAAAATTTAGCTTGTCTTGCAAAACGCTCTCAAACCAAGTTACTCTCAAACCAAGGTTTTACTGTACTTCTTTTTCAAGCCTGCTTATGGAGCACAATAGCTCAAGCTGAATTTTTAAAACACAAGTATAAGAATTGAATCAGAGCAGTGACTTACCCTACTGCGGCCCCCCTCTGCAGGACCCCCTCTAAGGTGTCAATAAAATATATTGTTACAGGAGAGAATTAACTGCTACTGTGCTCCCCTTTGGATAACCCATAGTGCTCTTGGAATCCTTAGTCATCTAATAACATTTGAAAAAAGCTATAAATAACTGTAAGTGAATTTGACCAAAAACGATTATCATTCGCCGTTACCTGGAGGTGGCCTGGTGCTCTACGGAGAAAAACAGCCTTGGGCAAGGGGCGCGGTGCCGAATGAACGCATTTCAGTGCTTAGCAATGCGAATTCACTGGGGTGGAACCTTCAGACGGTCCTCGCTAAACTGATTTTGGTTTGCGGACAGCGAACACTTTTCCGACTGTTGAAAAGTCAGTCGAGGCTCACGTCAGGCAACTGACCAAAAAGGTGAAATCTAAGAAATGTTTAGTCCAACTGTTGTCACATTTCAGCTCGGCAGCCTTGTGTGTACGGATTTCATAAACGTTTCAATCGGGAACGTTTAAACACGCCGTTCAATAATCCGTCCCTCATCACTCCGGCCCCGTACATCCTGAATTCATTTATGGGGCAGAGGCTTGGATCAGCTGAAATAATTTTGGAAGTCAGAGGGAATTTGTGTGTGATATGTGCTGAGTACCAATGAAATGAAAACGTTTCACGCAAAACAACATCAAAGAGCCTTCGGGATGGAGCCATTCAAATCCTTCAGATTCCAGGAAGATCTGAAAAGTGAGTTACAGAAAAGAAGTGAAAAAAAGAAAAAAAAAACATTTCGAAAAAGTTCAAGAAATAGAATGTAGCAAACCAAAGTGAAGGCAAGTCCGCACTCTGGGCATCGCTCACTATTGCTTTATATTAATCTGGGATTGAAGAGAACCTCGTATCTGCTTGGAGAAAACACAGGCAGATGGCAACTTTGTTTCCAAAGTTATTGTGAATATTGTTTTTGTTTTTTTTAACCACTAAGGCCCCTTTCACACTGGGGCGGTAGGGGGCATCGGCGGTAAAACAGCGCTATTTTTAGCGCTGTTTTACCGCGGTATTCGGCCGCTAGCGGTGCGGTTTTAACCCCCCGCTGGCGGCCGAAAAAGGGTTAAAACCGCTCGTACAGCGCGGCTATAGCCGCGGTATTGCCGCGGTATAGCCGCGCTGTCCCATTGATTTCAATGGGCAGGAGCAGTTTAGGAGCGGTGAATACACCGCTCCTTCACTGCTCCAAAGATGCGGCTCGCAGGAGATTTTTTCTTCTCCTGCCAGCGCACCGCTTCAGTGTGAAAGCCCTCGGGCTTTTTACACTGAACAAACAGCGGAGGCTGTTTAGGGGCGGTTTGCAGGCGGTATTTTTAGCGCAATAACCCCTGCAAGCCGCCCCAGTGTGAAAGGGGCCTTAAGGACCGAGCCTCCTTCTGAGATGTGTTGTTTACAAGTTAAAAACTGTTTTTTTTTTTTGCTAGAAAATTACTTAGAACCCCAAAAATTATACATTTTTTTTTCTAACACCCTAGAGAATAAAATGGCGGTCGTTGCAATACTTTCTATCACACCGTACTTGCGTATCGGTCTTATAAGCGCACTTTTTTTGGGGGGAAAAATACATTTTTTTTGATTAAAAAATAAGACAACAGTAAAGTTAGCCCATTTTTTTTTATATTGTGAAAGATAATGTTACACCGAGTAAATGGATACCCAACATGTCACGCTTCAAAACTGCGCCCGCTCGTGGAACGGCGACAAACTTTTACCCTTAAAAATCTCCATAGGCGACATTTCTACAGGTTGCATGTTTTCAGTTACAGAGGAGGTCTAGTGCTAGAAATATTGCTATCGCTCTACCGATCGCGGCGATACCTCACATGTGTGGTTTGAACACCGTTTTCATATGCGGGCGCTAGTCACGTGTGCGTTTGCTTCTGCACGCCAGCTCGGCGGGACGGGGCGCATTTTAAACTTTTATTTTTTTCTTATTTATTTTACCTTTTATTTTTTATTTTTACACTGTTTTAAAAAAAATTAAAATCTGTCACTTTTATTCCTATTACAAGGAATGTAAACATCCCTTGTAATAAAAAAAAAGAATGACAGGACCTCTTAAATATGAGATCTGGTGGGCCAAAAAGACATCACATCTCATATTTACACTTAAATGCAATAAAAAATGTAATAAAAAAATTTGTCATTTAAAAAAAAAAATTTTTTTAAATGGCCCTGTAAGAGCTATGGGCGGAAGTGACGTTTTGACGTTATGGAGACGGGTGGGGGCCATTTTCCCCTTACTCGTCTCCATGCCCAGCCAGGGTGAAGATCCGATCGCTGCCGATGGCCCAGGTAAGCGGCGGAGGGCACCGGAGAGCCGCGGGGGGCGACCCTCTCCCACCACAGATAAAAGTGATCTTGCGGCGAATCCGCCGCAGAGACCACTCTTATCGGAAATAGGAAGAAGAGGAAAGCTGCTAGCTGCTGCCATAACAAGGATATCCCCCTTAAAAGTAAGGACGTATATCGGCGTGCGGCGGTCCGGAAGTGGTTAAATAACAAACATGTTACACTTACCAAAACCATTACATCCGATCCTCCTCTTCTCGGTTCCCCCTCCGCTGCTCCAGGCTCCTCCCCCCTACATAGTCGCTTGCTATGGGGGCCCTCATACGTGCTCACTCCTGACCCGGCTGTATGTGTCCATAAGACACACAGAGCGTGGTTTGCCCCGGCTCCTTCTCCTAACATGCTGTCCGTGTGAGGTGAGGAGAAACGATAAGCGGCGCTTCCTTGTTTACATGTGATCAGCTGTGATTGGACACAGCTGATCACATGGTTAAAGAGGATCGTTATCGGCTCTTTACTGAGATCATGTCCCAGGAATACAGCGCACCGTCTATCGCTCGCCTAAGCCTGGCGAGAGTGGGACCGCGTCATATGACGTCCTCCCAGAACAAGAGAGCCACCTTGCGCCCGTCATTTTACTATATGGCGGGCGGGACGTGGTTAAATGGGTCTATTTAGAACAAAAAAATATTCATATTCTTCCAGACGAATGTCCTTTAGGCGATTTTCTCTTCTGAAGGAATGTTCTTTTATTATGGTCAGTAGTAAAATGCTGCATTATGACCACTAGATGGGGCTGAGGAGCACAGGAGTCTTGGTAGCAAGAGAAGCAATGTAACAATTCCAGGGAACGCTAGAGGGAGTTAAGGGCCGTACACACGATCGGACGTTTTGACAACAAACATGCAAATTAGCTGTTTTGGAGCAACATCCGACCGTGTGTACGCTCCATCGGACAAACTTTTTCTGTTTCCATCGGACCTTTGTTGGCTGTGCGAACGGACAAACTTTGCTGCAACAAAAGTCAGATGGAGCAAAGTCCGATCGTGTGTAAACAAAAGCATCGGACTTTGGTACAAACTACAGTACCTGCCCGCAGGGCGCCCCCCTCCCCCAAAGCACCCACCCCCCATGTTGAGGGCATGCGGCCTGGTACAGCTCAGGAGGGGGAGGGGTCGCCTGCTCATCCCCACCCCCTTTCCTGACCGGCCTTGCTGCGTGCTCGGATAAGGGCCTGGTATGGATTTGGGGGGGACCCCCATGCCGTTTTTTTCATTGTAGGGGGTTCCCCTTAATATCCATACCAAACCTAAGGGCCTGGTATGCCCCTGGAGGGGAACCCATGTTTTTTATTTAAAATTCGGTGCGGCGTTCCCCCTCAGGATTCATACCAAACACCAGGCCTTTTTTTCTCAAACAATAGGTGCTGGAACTCAACCACGACCCCCCAAAACCCCTACACACACACCCTCCAAATCACATCAAATAGTGGGTGTGGTCAGTCAAATTTCACGAACAGTAGGAGGGTCTTAAAGGGGCATTAAATACCAGGATTGCAAAACATACAGAGTTCAGGGGGGTTACACACAGGGTGCAGAGCTGTCACTTGTAAACGTAGAAACTGGACTTCTGTGTTTACAAGTGATTGTGGTGAGCAGGCACCAAAGGGTCTGAGCCAGAGGTGGTGGAACTGAGTTCCACCAAGTTCCCCCTGAAAAAAAGCCCTGCCAAACACAGTGCTTGGCATTGGTGGGGATCCAAGTCGGATCTCCGCACCAGTGTGAACCCAACTTGCAAGGTGTCAATCTCGCCAATAAAAGTGGCGAGATTGACACAATATCAGACAACAATACAGAAGTTGACCAAAGTGTGGTGGTAAAGAGCTGAAAAACCACGTGATATGGTGAAAGTTGGCTGGAAAAGTCCTGTCGCCTGTATGCAAGACAAACTTTTGGGCAAAGCCCTTTGTACAAAAATCCAAGGGAAAGTTTGTACAAAGTCCTATCGTGTGTATGGGGCTTTAGCAAATGAGTGTAACCATTGTTATATTGGGGTTGGTTTACTAAAAACTGGAGGGTGCAAAATGTGGTGCAGCTCTGCATAGAAACTCAGCTTCCAGGTTTTATTGTCAACGCTTAATTGAACAAGCTGAAGTTAGAAGCTGATTGGCTGCCATGTGCAGCTGCACCCGATTTTGCACTCACCTGTTTTAGTGAATCAAACCCATTGCATCTCTTGTTACCAAGACATATTTAATCCTTATGCTCCTCAGCTCTGACTGGTGGCCATAATGTTGATATTGTACCACTGCCCATAATGAAAGTACATTCTTTCACCTTGGGAAGCACAACTTCAGAGACCCGTCTCTGACCTTACCACTAATAAACAGAAGCCGACAACCTTTTTCTTTCCAGCCACCCATCAAACTATAGCTATGTCAGAAACCATGAATCAGACTGAGACAGAAGTTCAGTTAAATATCACTTGTCTAATAAAAATAGGTAAACAGAGTAAACGTAGTCAAAACATAGCCAGCGTTCAGGAACCAAAACGGATAGTCAGACAAGCCAAAACGTCAGGGAGCCAGAGATCAGCGTAGTAGAACAGCAAGCAGGATCTGGAGTCAGAAGGAATGTCAGCCAAGCAAAGTCTTTAACAGGAACACAGGAGAGCGTCTCTAGAAATGTGACCAAGATGAAGGCAGAGATCATCTTTACTGGACGGCTTAAGTAGGCAAGACTGACGAGCAGGATCATCAACAGGTGAGTTACTGTGGAGAGAGATGGGAGCTGGCAATTAGCAGACAGCTGAGCGGCCAGCTCAGAGAAGGAAGGGCTGAGCCCAGCCCTGACAAGCTATAGCCTGGAGATCACATTATTTGAACCTTATGGAAGTAAAGCAATGGATTATTGTTCAAAGGAAACTCTCACCCCAATTGGTACCCATGGCTAGAATATACTGATGATCTCTTCAACTTCAACCACTCTCTATTCTCACTTCGAAAATACTAACATTTTACCCAAATTTTTGAAAGTTTGGTTCCCAGTGGCTAGAATATACTTATGACCTCAACCTTAAAGAGGAAGCGAACTTCCTCTGCTTGCATTTACCTATAGGAAAGCCCTATAATAAGGCTTACCTATAGGTAGCGTAAATATCTCCTAAACGTGCCCAGTTTAGGAGATATTCACATTACATGCAGCCGGTGACATCACTGGCACATGCGCTCTAAAGGAACGGCTAGCCTTGCTATTCCTTTCCGAGCCCTGTGCCGTGACCGGTGGCTCCCGCACATATGCACGGGAGTGACGTCATCGCGGCTCCCACCAGTTACAGAGCCGAAGCCCGCAAACCCGGAAGCAAGATGTGTGAAGATGGAAGTGGCTGCAGTGCTGACATTGCGGTGCTCGAACAGCTTTGTTTTAAGGTAAGTTTCACATAATGTGCTAGTATGCGATGCATACCAGCACATTATGACTTTACCTTGCAGGAAGGAAAAAAAAAAAATATCAAGCGGTATACAACCGCTTTAAGAACTCTCTACTCTTACTTTGAAATATTACAATTTTACCCAAATTTTTGAACGTTCCCCTTGGCTAGAATATACTTGTGACCTCAACTTTAACCATTCTCTACTTTCACTTCGAAATACTAACAGGTTGTGGGAGTTGGGATCTTCTGGCCAGGTCCTTGGGACCCCCATTTCTTCCTTAATTCCCCCCCCCCCCCCCCCAAGTCTCTGCTTCCTGAACCAATTGTGATCTCTCTCTTACCAATATTCACTGGCTGGTATCATTCCTTCTCTTTCCTCTAGTCTTCTGTTCCTTCATCCTACTCCTTCAAAGATATATACGTTTCACTGACGTTTGTATCAATGTAACATTTTTGGGCATCTAAACCTAGAAATGATTTTCAGCATTTTCTTGTTTTTATTAAAGTTTCAGTAACGACAATACAGAAGAGAAACAGTGTTAGCCATACATTGTATCATTCTAAACAAGTTTGCATGAACGTGTATGATTGGCAAAACCACTGTAGGAAACATGTGGGCTCAATGTAGTCTATCCTGAGAGTTAAGCAGAAGGTAGGGTCATCGTCTAGCGCCCCCAGACACCCCAATTGGGGACTCACTGTGTCACGGGGGGGGGGGACAACTCATCCCACCTGAGATGTCAGAAGTTTTGTGAGGATGACTAAGTGCATAGAAATGAGTGCGGTGGTGTGAAGATAAACCAATGTCCAAGTATTGGCTAAACTTGCGGTAGGAACATTAGAAAAGCCAGCGTCAGCGAGCAAGGAGAAGGTTGTTCAGTGTAGGGATGAAATCCCAGAGAACCAATAAGCTGATGTGTATAGTATATTGTTGTTAACTGTAAAGCAACCGTATAATAAGAGAAACATACTTTGAAGGTTAAACAATGCAGAAAGCTTGACCTGGCAATAGGTTCAACTATAGCAATGAGTTGTAAAATGACAACTACCTACAGGAACGGGGAGGTAGGATATTTGGAAGATTAGATATTTAGATATTTAGAAAAGGGTAAAGAGGGGGGAAAGAGAAGATTGGTGGGGGAGAGTGGAGAGGGTGAGGGTAGGTGTGAGGTCCTAGGTTTTGTTAGCTAGTAGTAGGCAGGTTGGTCTAGAGATAGGTTGGTGAGGATGCCTCTTATGGGAGTAAAAGGGATTCATCAAAATTGGGTGGGAGAAAGTGTGTCACCCAAGGGGACCAAAGGGCTTCGAATTTGGCTACCTTATCAGATATGATTGCTTCTATTTTAGTGTGGATGATCGCTTGTGTGACCTTGTTTTTGACCGCAAGGGGACGGCCCCTTCCTGTTCCAACATGACTGCACACCAGTGCACAAAGCAAGGTCCATTAAGATATGGATGAGTGAGTTTGGACCTTTATGGACCTTGCTTTGTGCACTGGTGCGCAGTCATGTTGGAACAGGAAGGGGCCGTCCCCAAACTGTTACAACTAAGTTTGGAGCATGAAATTGTCCAAAATGTCTTGGTATGCTGACGCCTTAAGAGTTCCCTTCACTGGAACTAAGGGGCCAAGCCCAACCCCTGAAAAACAACCCCCCATTATAATCCCCCCTCCACCCCACACCATAATCCCCCCCTCCACCAAATGATTTGGACCAGTGCACAAAGCAAGGTCCATAAAGACATGGATGAGCGAGTTTGGGGTGGAGGAACTTGACTGGCCTGCACCTCAACCAGACAGAATGCAGTATATATATATTTTTTTCTTTTACAGACTTTATAACCTAAACTAACAGTCACTATGTCCTCATCACACATATACAATTAAGAATCACTAGACTAAGATTAGAAAAAAAAAAACAAGACTATAACCTCGTCACTCGCTCATTCCACAATCATACTCACACACTTAGTCAATGGAAGAAAATTGAGAGTAAGAAAGGGAGATAAATTATTGGCAGGTGTTATCTGGCATAATACCACCAATAAACTATTATCTCTAGAATAGTGCCAAAGTTCCTTCAAGAAACATTTGGGTAACTGTTGGGTAATTTATCATGTAATATGTATTTTCCATGCTATGAATGTGTTCTACTTTATCAAAAGAGTTTGGAAGAGGCAGCCAGGCAATAAACAATGGAATTCTGTGCAAGAACATGAGAAAGCCATAATATTCGTACCCAACCCTAATCCTAATCTTAAGGGGGTCTAGCAATAAATATAGAGGCTGCCATTTCTAACTTGCTTTTGAAGGTGCATGCTCTTGGGCATTCTTCTATATCCTTTTTTCACTACTTTGTAAATTGCTCACCCAGATTAAGCATGTGCATATTAGGGATCCCACCCCAACATCAGAAAGACTCATACTTGTGTTCGGCCAGTGACTTACCAAGTGGTGAAGGAAAGATAAGCATGCTTGGGCCTGGAACACCTTCAAAAACAAGTTAGCAGTAACAGCTTCCATCGTAAGAGGTGCTTTAAACGACAATATATGGGAATAAAGAAGCGGAGTGAGTTTTCTTTAGTAAATGAATCCCATTATCTTCAAGACCAAACACCATGTGGTGGTTTCTGTGCTGCACTGGTCTCATATAACCACTGAAGATCATAAACGGTAATAGTTGGGAATGGAGTGGTGAAGGAAAGATAAGCATGCTAGTTGTGGAGCACCTTCAAAATCAGCAGTGACAGCTTCTATATTTCCATCGTAAGGGGTTCCGTTACCATATAAGTTGAGGAGATGAGCAAGAGAGAAGTTCCTGTGCTTTACGGGACAATATGTCAGAATAAAGAGGAAAGGGAGTGAGTTTTCTTTAGTAAATCGACCCCATAATCTTCAAGACCAACCACCATGTCATGATTTCTAAGGCTGCACTGCACTCATTTAACCATGGAAGATCACAAACTTGAACATATGGGAATGAAGCAGAAGGGGAGTGAGTCACATGCTCATCCATACTCAGAAGAACCCAGTCTTTTCTTCTAAAAAGTGGGGGGGGGGGGAGCACAAGGAACGTAGTGTCGTTAAAGTGAACCTGCTGCTTTTTCCCAAATGGGTAAACCACGGGTGACTCACCAAGTGGTGAAGGAAAGATAACCATGCTAGCCAGTCTTTTCTGCTAGAAAATGTGGTGAGAGAGCACAAGGAATGTGGGACCATTAAAGTGAACCTGCTGGGTTTTCCTAAAGGGGTAAACCACAAGCGACTCAACAAGTGGTGAAGGAAAGGTAAGCATGCTAGCCTTGGAACATCTTCAAAAAACAAGCCAGCAGTGAGAATTTCTATATTTCCATCATGATAGGTTCCTTTACCATATAAATTGAAAGGCAAGGGAGAACTACCTGTGCTTCAAGGGACAACATATGGGAATAAAGAGGAAGATGAGTGAGTTTTCTTTGGTAAATTGGCCCCATTATCTTCAAGATCAAGCACCATGTGATGATTTCCATGCTGCACTGCGCTCATTTAACCACGGAAGATCACAAACTGGATCAGATGGAAATGGAGCAGAAGGGGAGTGAGTCACATGTTCATCCATACCCAGAAGACCCCAGTCTTTTCTGCTAAAATAAGTGGTGGGGGAGCAGAAGGATTGTGGGGCCATAAAAGTGAACCTGCTGGGTTTTCCTAAATGGGTAAACCACAGGTGAATCATCAAGTGGTGAAGAAAACATAAGCACGTTAGTCCTGGAGCACGTTCAAAAACAAGTCAGCAGTAACATTTTCTATATTTTCATCGTTATAGGTTCCTTTACCATAAAAATTGAACGGATGAGCAAGGGAGAACTACCTGTGCTTCAAGGGACAATATAAAGGAATAAAGAGGAAGTGGAGTGAGTTTTCTTTAGAAAAAAAATAGACCCTGGACCCCGTTATCTTCAAGGCCAACCACCATATTATAAATTCTAAGCTGCACTGCCCTCATATAACCACGGAAAATCACAAACTGGAACAGATGGGAATGGAGCAGAAGGGGAGTGAGTCACATCTTCATCCATACTTAGAAGGACCCAGTCTTTTCTGATCAAAATCGTGGTGGCGGGGCACAAGGCACGTGGGGCCATTAAAGTGAACCTGTTGCTTTTTCCCAAATGGGTAAACCACGGGCGGCTCACCAAGTGGTGAAGGAAAGATAACCATGCTAGCCAGTCTTTTCTGCTAGAAAATGTAGTGGGGGAGCACAAGGAATGTGGGACCATTACAGTGAACCTGCTGGGTTTTCCTAAATGGGTAAACCACAGGCGACTCAACAAGCGCTGAAAGAACAGTAAGCATGCTAGCCTTGGAGCATCTTCAAAAACAAGTCAACAGTAAGAGTTGTGAAAGGTTCCTTTACTATGTGAATTGAAGGGCAAGGGAGAACTACCTGTGCTTCAAGGGACAATATATGGGAATAAAGAGGGAGATGAGTGAGTTTTCTTTGGTAAATTGACCCCATTATCTTCAAGATTAAGCATCATGTGATGATTTCTATGCTGCACTGCACTCATTTAACCACTGAAGATAACAAACTGGAACAGATGGGAATGGAGCAGAAGGGGAGTGAGTCACGTATCCTGAAAAACCCAGTCTTTTCTGCTAAAAAAAAGTGTCGGGGAGCAAAACAAATGGAGGGTGACATAACTTGAAAGGATGAGCAAGAGAGAAGTTCCTGTGTTTTAGGGGACAATATATGGGAATAAAGAGGAAGGAGAGTGAGTTTTCTTTAGTAAATTGACTCCATTATCTTCAAGACCAACCACCAAGTGATGATTTCTAGGCTGCACTGCACTCATATAACCACGGAAGATAACAAACTTGAACAGATGGAAATGGAGCAGAAGGGGAGTGAGTCATGTCTTCACCCATACCCAGAAGAACCCAATCATTTCTGCTAAAAAAAGTGTGATGGGGAAGCACAAGGAATGTGGGGCCATTAAAGTAAACCTGCTGCTTTTTCCCAAATGGGTAAACCACAGGCGACCCACCAAGTGGTGAAGAAAAGATAAGCATGCTAGCCTTGGAGCACCTTCAAAAACAAGTCAGTGGTAAACAGCTTCTGTATCTTTATTGTGAGGGGTTCCTTTATCATATAAATTGAGTAGATGAGCAAGAAGTTCCTGTGCTTTAAGGGACAATATATGGTCGAAAAAAGAAGGAAGGTGAGTGAGTTTTCTTTAGTGAATTAACCCCATTATCTTAAAGACTAAGCGCCGTGTGATGATTTCTAAGCTGCACTGCACTCATATAACCACAGAAGATCACAAACTGGAACAGATGGAAATGGAGCAGAAAGGAAGAGAGTCACATGTTCATCCATAACCAGAAAAACCCAGTCTGGGTATAGTGGTGGGGGTGCACAAGGAACGTGGGGCTATTAACATGAACCTGCTGCTTTTTTCCTAAATGGGTAAACCACAGGCGAGTCACCAAGCAGTGAAGGAAAGATAAACACGCTAGCCTTGGAGCATCTTCAAAAACAAGTAGTAACAGCTTCTAAATTTCCATCGTCATAGGTTCCTTTACCATATAAAATGAAGGGATGAGCAAAGGAGAACTATCAGTACTTCAAGGGACACTATATAGGAATAAAGATGAAGGGAAGTGAGTTTTCTTTTGAAAATCAACCCCATTATCTTCAAGAACAACCACCATATGAGTATTGCCCCGTACACACGATCAGACATTGATCGGACATTCCAATAACAAAATCCATTGATTTTTTCCGACGGATGTTGGCTCAAACTTGTCTTGCCTACACACGGTCACACAAAGTTGGTCGGAAATTCCGAACGTCAAGAACACGGTGACGTACAACACGTATGACGAGCCGAGAAAAATGAAGTTCAATAGCCAGTGCGGCTCTTCTGCTTGATTCAGAGCATGCGTGGCACTCTGTGCGTCGGAATTGTGTACGCACTATCGGAATTTGCGCGAACGGATTTTGTTGTCGTAAAACTTGAGATCCAGATCTCAAATTTTGTGCGACGGAAATTCTGATGGAAACTGTCCGATGGAGCCTACACACGGTCGAAATTTCCGACAACAAGCTCCGATCGCACATTTTACGTCAGAAAGTCTGACCGTGTGTACGTGGCATTATTCTATGCTGCACTGAACTCGTATAACCACGGAAGATCACAAACTGTAATAGTTGGAGATAAAACAGAAAGGGAGTGAGTATCATACTTGTTCTTACCCAGAAAAACACAGTCTTTCCTTCTAAAAAAAGTAGTGGGGGAGCAAAAGAAATAGGGGGGGGGGGGTAACATATAGATTCAAAGAATGAGCAAGAGAGAAGTTCATGTGCTTTAACGGACAATATATGGGAATAAAGAGGAAGGCGAGTGAGTTTTCTTAAGTAAATCAACCCTATTATTTTCAAGACCAAGCACCAAGTGATGATTTCGAAGCTGCGCTGCACTCATATAACCACGGAAGATCACAAACTGTAATAGCTGGGAATGGAGCAGAGGGGGAGCGAGTTACATTCTCATCCATACCCAGAAGAACTGAGTCTTTTCTGCTAAAAAGAGGGGTGGGGGGGGGCACAAGGAACATGGGACCATTAAAGTGAACCTGCTGCTTTTTTCCTAAATAGATAAACCACAGGCCACTCACCAAGCGGTGAAAGGAAAGATAAGCATGCTAGTCCTGGAGTAGCCATGTATGGCTAATTTATAATTCCCAGAAACACATGGTTGGAATTAGAGAAAAAAACTGGCACATAACTCTTGCAAGAGGCACATAATCAGCTTGATTAATTAGCTGTTCAAAAACAATGACCAGTTTTTGTTCTGCGTATTAGATGGAAATGTCTGCAGACAAGGAGATGGATTTCTATGGAGTGCTGGTTCAAAGTGTGCACCTTGAATCCCTCTTAAGAAAGAATCATTAAGTAGCAGAGTCAGGTGCGGTAATTGTATTGAACTGGGGGTCAGAATTTATTTCCAGCCCCGAGGTTTAAGCGTTGTAAAGAATTCTCTCTCCGGGTTATTAGCATTTGTAACCACCGTTCCACCGGCTAAATCCTTTTGTGTATCAAGCGTCTAAAGAAATTAGTCACTCAGCTGGACCCTCATCTGGAAAATAGAAGGAGAAATTTGAACGCTGGAACGTGCAACTAGACGTCGTTTATCAGTTGGACCGCAACTTTTCTCTATTACCAAGAGTATTGTATTGACCATTTTTCCAAATTATTCCGGAATTTGCGATGCTCACGGGGCAGAGGTCAAAGTTGTGTTAAGAAAACCAGCAGGGCTGTGCTGCGTCCAAAATGTGTGGGACATTAAGGCCCTCTTTTTCTTAATAAAGAAAACGGTGAAAGGGATAAGCGAGATCTATGTGTGTCCTAAGGTCATTCTTCGCCAGGTTGAAGCACTTCAGTCGGAATTCTCATTTTCCAGCCCATATCACCTGTCTGCTGAGTGGAAACATAATTGGGTTTTTCTTTATAGCGGAAGGAAAAGTTTTAAGAGTTAAAGCCATCTTTTAAAGAAGAACTCTAAGAAAAAAAGTATTTTTTATACAACTTTGTCCGTTTTCAGAATATATACTGTGGTTATTTCTTAACCTGAAGAATGGGCATCTAATTCTTTGGAATATGATCACAAGGGCCAAGATTTGCCCCATAATGCTGAAAACAAAATGGTGACCCAAGCCTGATTGGAGAATGGTTAAGATCCTTCCTAAGGATGGAATGAGATCTTCTTTCTTTGCACCAGGGGAAGTAAGCCTTTTATGTGCAATGAGTTGTCTGTGAGTGGTAGACTTTATAGATTTTAGTAGCGTAGGGATTACCAAATTTGGGGAACCTGATGCTATTTAGATCAAAGGCACACATTTGCCAAATCAAAGACCTGGCACCATTACCAATACATTGCATGGCTGTGCTTGTCTACACAAGAATGCACGCAGACACACAGGGAATGCTCAAGGGAGCATTAGGAATCCACTGGTGCACACCGATGCAGGGATGCGCATTGGCGCGCATGCCCTCTTACAAGATTGGCACCTAACCCCCTATATAAGGAGATCAGCAGCCCTCATTGCTGGTTGATTGTCCGATCCCTAGTGCTCTGTTCCTGTGTTTTCTGTGCTTCTTTGACTTCCCGTTACTGACCCAGCTTGCTTCTGGACCCTTATGCCTGATTCCTGGTTCTGACCTCTGCTTTCTCATACGGATTTTGCCTCCTCTGATCATCCGTGTTTGACCCATGCCTGTTCTTCTGACCACTCTTTTGTCCTCTCGTCTGGCTCCTGTGCATTGCCTTGGCTCTGTCTTGTCTATGCTCTTGCCACCTCGTCTGCTTGACCCTCTATGTATGACCTCGGTCCTGGTCCTGACTACACCGCTTCAGTTCTGCTGTGGCCGCCTGACCTTTTACCTGCCACGGTATTACTTACCTCCTTCTGCTGTTCTGGATCTGCCTCTCCACTGGGGGTTCCAGTACTATAGATGACTACTTGGACACTCTTTACAGCAACCCTTCAGCCCTAAGTCACTGTGAGCAGTCTCCAGTAGGCAACCCATGCTTCTTTGAGCCTTGCATTCTCTGTCCTCACCTCCGGGGTGTTCAGAGCTTAGCCGCAAGGGAAGTCCTCTTGTCACTTTGGCCTTGAATCAGGTACATGACATCCTGTCTCTCAGCACCTGGTATTTAACTGCCATGTCATTAAAATCAGCAACCAGAAAGCAAGGTTGTAAAACAGTCCTTGGTAGTGGAGATGTGAATGATCTGGAAGGGCCCACAGTGTGTCTGCAAGTCTGCAAGTTTGATCAGGGCGAAATACCACATCTACGAGAATTACCAAGAATGCCCTCCATCTTGATCCTTTGTATAAGACAAGGAAAGAGTTTCATTGGAGCAAAGGCATAGATCAGGTTTTATTGATCCCATGGAACCACCAGAATATCAACTGCTTCCTCCAGAGGTTCTCTGTACCCGGAGACAGTTCTGTTCAGTTCGTTGTTAAATCTGGATGCCAGAAGTTCCACATTTGCCCTCCCCACCTGTGACACAAGTCTTGAAACACTTCCAGGTGTAGGGACCACTCCATTGGTTCTAGACACTGCTGTCTGAGGTAGTTTGCCTGGCAATTGTCTGCGCCTGGAATGTGAACAGTGGACAAGGCTGGAACATGGAGTTCTGCCTAGGCTAGAATCCTTTCTACCTCTTTTGCTGTAGCAAGACTTCTGGCTTCTCCCTGATGGATGATATCCAAGAGAATCCTTATTGGGTGACCTTTCAATCATGATGCCCAGTGTTGCAGGGACAGACAAGTTGCTCAGAGCTCCATAACGTTGACAGGAAGACAGGATTCCTCCAAGTTCTAAGTCTTCTGCAACCATAAGGTGTCTAGAATTCCCTCCCAGCCCTTCAGGCTTACATCTGTTGTGAAGATCGCCCAAACGAGGTGGGAAGAAAGAAATTTCCCAGACTCCAGGGCTTGATTTGTGAGCCACCAAACCAGGGACAATCTGGTCTTCAAACGCAAGTTGGTTTGTCCAGAAATTGAACCACTTTGTCACTTTGTTGAAGGGTTCTGAAGAAGAACTGGGCAATTGGGACTGCCTTGAAGGAGGCTACCATCAAGCCCAGAACTCTAATGCAAAATCACAGGGTTGGAAGACTCCTGCAGTCTACGTCTGGGAGCGGAGAGCCAGAACATTTTTTGGAGGTATAAAAACTTTGGCTGTGTGTGTCTAGAATAAGACCGATATGCCAAGTGATGTGTTGGTTCTATAGCTGTCCACTTTTCGTATAGTAAGGAAAGCACTGGAAACGTTTTAATCATTTTGGTGCCATTTAGTGATCCCAGACTGGTAATAGCCCTAGTAAGGGCTATTCCACTGTAGAGGTCACTTGTACAGGATCAGTAAGTGCCAATATGGTCTCTTTAAGCTTGTGAGCTAAGTCAGCCGATTGGGGCTCCTCAAGAGCAAAGTCATCCACCAAAAGACTTGTGAGATCACCAGAGAATCCGTTCGCTGCAGACAAATTGGTGGCTGCTACAGCTGCAGGAATGTCTTAAAAATGCCTGGAATGGAAAGTGTATAAATACTGTACATTATGGCCTCTTCATTCAGAGTCAGCATTGATACTTTCACATTGGCCCAAAAAATTTAGGACAGCTGTGGAGAACTCCTTCCTAGATAAGGCAGAAAAGAGGACTAAGGAGCCGAAGGAGAGTCCAAGGGGTGTGTAGACTCAAGCAATAGATAGCAATCTAGGCTTTTGGTGTTGGGTCGCTTAGGAGAGACACTGCAGGTCGCCCCAAAACTGTTGGTAGGTTATGAGATGTAGAGACGTAAAGATGTAGAGCCCCTTTCAAAATTACATGAATGTGTTAAAGGTTGTATACAACTTTAGTGATTGGTTTTAGCTCTCCATTCCAAGGAGCAGCAGATATTAAAGTGGTTGTAAACCTCAGATGTGAACAAAGCATATCCCTCTATAGTGTGTACGTGTCTCAATCCAGAGCACTAAGTATAATTTCTGTCTGTTGCCTCCTTCCTCTGCTATCTGCATGAGTCACTTCTGACAGGGGAGGGAGCTCCAGCACACAGCTAGTGATTGACAGCCTCAGCTCTGTTCCTGTGTGCTGTGTGAAGAGGGTTGTGTCCTTACCCTCCAATCGGCTCTCAGAGCTCTCCTTGCTAAGATCTGCAGAGAGTAATTTCAGCTCTCCTCCTCCTGATTTCTGATATCTCAGACAAGCTGTATAAATTCTGCACTTTAAACAGATGTAGGGGGGAGAGGGCTGCAGATAAACAGGTACAACTTATTCGGAGGATTTGCATTAGAAAGGCAGTGGTCATCTTGGAGGTGTGTTTGGGGTGGTTATCATGTTGGAATACTGCCCTGCGGCCCAGTCTCTGAAGGGAGGGGATCATGCTCTGCTTCATTATGTCACAGTACATGTTGGCATTCATGGTTCCCTCAATGAACTGTAGCCCCCCAGTGCCGGCAGCACTCATGCAGCCCCAGACCATGACACTCCCACCACCATGCTTGACTGTAGACAAGACACACTTGTCTTTGTCCTCCTCACCTGGTTGCCCCCACACACGCTTGTCATCATCTGAACCAAATACGTTTATCTTGGTCTCATCAGACCACAGGACATGGTTCCAGTAATCCATGTCCTTAGTCTGCTTGTCTTCAGCAAACTGTTTGTGGGCTTTCTTGTGCATCATCTTTAGAAGAGGCTTCCTTCTGGGACGACAGCCATGCAGACCAATTTGATGCAGTGTGCGGCGTATGGTCTGAGCACTGACAGGCTGACCCCCCACCCCTACAACCTCTGCAGCAATGCTGGAAGCACTCAAACGTTTATTTCCCAAAGATATGACGCTGAGCACGTGACCTCAACTTCTTTGGTGGACCATGGCGAGGCCTGTTCTGAGTGGAACCTGTCCTGTTATACCGCTGTATGGTCTTGGCCACCGTACTGCAGCTCAGTTTCAGGGTCTTGGCAATCTTCTTATAGCCTAGGCCATCTTTATGTAGAGCAACAATTCTTTTTTTTCAGATCCTCAGAGAGTTCTTTCCATGAGGTGCCATGTTGTACTTCCAGTGACCAGTATGAGAGAGTGAGAGCGATAACACCAAATTTAACCCACCTGCTCCCCAATCACACCTGAGACCTTGTAACACTTATGTCGCGTACACACGGGCGGACTTTTCGACGGACTTTCCAAATGAACGGACTTGCCTACACACGATCAACCAAAGTCCGACGGATTCGTACGTGATGACGTACGACCGGACTAAAACAAGGAAGTTCATAGCCAGTAGCCAATAGCTGCCCTAGCGTCGGTTTTCGTCCGTCGGACTAGCATACAGACGAGCGGACTTTTCGACCGGACTCAAGTCCGTCGGAAAGATTTGAAACATGTTTCATTTCTAGGTCCGTCGAACTTTTGGGGAAAAAAAAGTCCGCTGGAGCCCACACACGATCGAATTATCCGCCGGACTCCAGTCCGCCGGACCAGATCAGCCGTAAAGAACGGGGAGGGAAAATGGCTAATTGGGCCCAATTTGGAGATTTTCACTTAGGGGTGTACTGACTTTTGTTGCCAGCGGTTTAGACATTAATGGCTGTGTGTTGAGTTATTTTGAGGGGACAGCAAATTTACACTGTTATACAAGCTGTACACTCACTACTTTACATTGTAGCAAAGTGTCATTTCTTCAGTGTTGTCACATGAAAAGATAGAAGAAAAGATTTACACAAATGTGACTGAGGGGTGTACTTACTTTTGTGAGATACTGTATATATGTATATACATATATACAGTATACTACTGTATGTGTCTATACGTGTATATATATATATATATATATATATATATATATATATATATATGTGTGTTTGGTTGTAATAACTACAAAATGTCTTTAATACGATCTTTATTTATGAATACATTTTGATACAATGTTATCAGTGGATAGAAGGGGAGATATATTCTTGCACCCATCCCACAGTAGGGCTGAATATTAAGCCATAAATCTGCAGAGCCGACATCGTCTGCGTCTCCCATGCAGCCTCTTTATATAGAAATGACGCCATAAACGAGTTTTCAAATAAAAGATTATATTTGGAGCAAAGAAAAAAAAAAAAATGATTACTAACACGTGTTTTAATAGATTCCTTCTCATGAACTTGGCTATTTGTTTTTATAATTTATAGGAACGCTGCACTTATAAAAAGCTCAGGGCTCATGTTCAAAGGATCTTTTGTTATTGCTGAAAATAAAACAAATCTGACCCTGAACTGTTAACAATACTGATAATAAATTCTAACAAGGACCCGCGACTGCAAACATTGTGCTAAAAACTGTTTTTATAAACATGTTTATAAATGTAAAAAGATTTTACATGGAATTGGTTCATAAAGAATTCTTTCCTAACAAACATAAATGTTTTTTTGTTTGCATTCATTCTGTACATTTTATCACTTGTAAGTAAAAATCTGGACTTTTGTAGCCTGGCGTGTTTCGTGCGGTGGTACGCAAGTCACTGGGCCTGGCGGGAATCCAGGAGATTTGGGGGCCCATTTACATTTTCTTGTGATGCATTAATGTGCATTACATTACAGCGAGGTACAGCAGAAGTCCCGCCCCCTCCTCCGTTTTCCACCACCGGAACCAATTTGAAAGCCGAAAAGGCTTCACTGCCGGGCTCCCTCGCTGGCAGTGGCGGCGGCTGCACCTGACAGCCGATCCAAAGATTGGTCGGGGTGCCAACATTGTGGGATCCCTGGACAGGTAAGTGTTCATATATTAAATGTCAGCAGCCGCAGTATTTGTAGCTGCTGACTTTTAATTTTTCTCATTCAACTCCACCCTTACCATCAAAACTAAATCTTAAAACTTGTCCCTGTATAAAAGTAAAAAAAAAAAGCAAAAAAAACACCACACACTATATTGTCAAAAGTATTGGGACACCTGCCTTGATCTTTATTGGCATCCCAGTCTTAGTCCGTAGGGTTCAATATTGAGTTGGCTCCGCCCTTTGCAGCTATAACAGCTTCAACTCTTCTGGGAAGGCCGTCCACAAGGTTTAGGAGGGTGTCTATGGGAATGTTTGACCATTCTTCCAGAAGAGCATTTGTGACGTCGGGCACTGATGTTGGATGAGAAGGCCTGGCTCGCAGTCTCCCCTCGAATTCATCCCTAAGGTGTTCTATCGGGTTGAGGTCAGGACTCTGTGCAGGCCAGTCAAGTTCCTCCACCCCAAACTCGCTCATCCATGTCTTTATGGACCTTGCTTTGGGCACTGGTCCAAATCATTTGGTGGAGGGGGGATTATGGTGTGGGGGGTTGTTTTTTCAGGTGTTGGGCTTGGCCTCGTAGTTCCAATGAAGGGAACTCTTGAGGCGTCAGCATACCAAGACATTTTGGACAATTTCACGCTCCCAACTTTGTGGGAACAGTTTGGGGACGGTCCCCTTCCTGTTCCAACATGACTGCGCACCAGTGCACAAAGCAAGGTCCATAAAGACATGGATGAGCGAGTTTGGGGTGGAGGAACTTGACTGGCCTTCACAGAGTCCTGACCTCAACCCGATAGAACACCTTTGGGATGAATTAGAGTGGAGAATCTCTTCATACAAACGTTTACTTTGTCCCCATAGTTGGGTTCCTACATGCTTGATAGTGGGCTCTACAGTACACTAAGCCCAGCACGTGCTTAATATCTAGGCTTTCTGTTGTAACTCCGAGTTGGGAATTATAATTCCACCACCAATTTTTCATTAATCATGATCCGGGAGATTTTGTTTTTCACTAATGCTAGATTTATCACAGGAGTTGTCCATGCTCGCGCTATGATGGTCTTAGCTGCCAGGATAATAAAAAAGGTGGGAATCCTGAGTTTTTTCTGTAGCTCACTCGAATAGATCAGAAAATAATGCCGTCTTAACGTTTTTTGGGAATATTCAATCCGGTCAACGAATATACCAAATTAAATATTCTTGTCCAAAACCGTTTGTACTTTTGGGCATGTCCGCCAGATATGGAACATGTTGCCCTCCTGGCTGCACCCCCTAAAACAAAGAGGCGATACATCCGTGTAAATTTTGGCTAACCGCGTCGAAACGAGATTTAATCGAGACAATACCTTGCAATTCGCCTCTACCAGGGAAGTATTTAGAATTCCCTTGTGCACCGTGGTTGACCACCGGGACCAAACATCCTCATCTATAGATGCCTCCAGATCCACCTCCTAAGCTAGTTGGTATGAGCGTTGAGAACCCGGGTCCGCAAATAGAGTATACAGCTCTGAAATACCGCCACGTGCCCCCAGACCACGTAAACATTTATTTTCAAAGAAGGTCCTCGTGGTGATATCCACCTGATCCCAACACAGTGTCTGTGTAAGTAATGAGTGATCTGAAAAAGGCAAAGGAGGCATTTGTAAGGTCTTCAGAAAGTAAGAAGGCTTTCTGATTCCTTTATGGTCTATAGAATGAGCTATCCTGCAGAGACCCTTGTTAATCCAGAGGGGTGGCTGTGGACGTGGTATACTTGGACAGAGGGGTGGCTGTGAACGTGGTATACTTGGACAGAGGGGTGGCTGTGGACGTGGTATACTTGGACAGAGGGGTGGCTGTGAACGTGGTATACTTGGACAGAGGGGTGGCTGTGGACCTGGCATACCTGGACAGAGAGGTGGCTGTGGATGTGGTATACTTGGACAGAGGGGTGGCTGTGGACGTGGTATACTTGGACACAGGGATGGCTGTGGACGTGGTATAGTTGGATTTTGCAAAAGCGTTTGACACAGTTCCCCACACATGGCTCATGTGTAAAGTAGAGTCTACAGGCTTGGAAATATCAGTTTGTAAATGGATAGAGAACTGGCTAAAAGACAGAATTCAGAGAGTCGTGGTTAATGATTCATGTTGGGACCCTTACTTTTTAATATCTTTATAAATGATATCGGGTCTGGGATCAAAAGTAACATTTCTGTCTTTGCAGATGACACCAAGCTGTGGAGTAGAATAACGTCCTTACAGGATGTCTCCAATTTACACGCCGACCTCAATGCTCTGTCTAATTGGGTGACTATGTGGCAGATGAGGTTTAATGTTGATAAATGTAAAGTTCTGCAATTGGGGGCTAAGAATATGCATCATACATACTAGGGGGAGTACAACTGGGGGGATCCATAGTGGAGAAGGATCTGGGGGGATCCATGGTGGAGAAGGATCTGGGGGAATCCATGGTGGAGAAGGATCTGGGGGGATCCATAGTGGAGAAGGATCTGGGGGGATCCATGGTGGAGAAAGATCTGGGGGGATCCATGGTGGAGAAGGATCTGGGGGGATCCATGGTGGAGAAGGATCTGGGGGAATCCATGGCAGAGAAGGATCTGGGGGGATCCATGGTGGAGAAGGATCTGGGGGAATCCATGGCGGAGAAGGATCTGGGGGGATCCATAGTGGAGAAGGATCTGGGGGGATCCATGGTGGAGAAGGATCTGGGGGAATCCATGGTGGAGAAGGATCTGGGGGGATCCATAGTGGAGAAGGATCTGGGGGAGTCCATGGTGGAGAAGGATCTGGGGGAATCCATGGTGGAGAAGGATCTGGGGGGATCCATAGTGGAGAAGGATCTGGGGGGATCCATAGTGGAGAAGGATCTGGGGGTTTTGGTAGATCATAAGCTCAATAATAACATGCAATGCCAAGCTGCGGTTTCCAAAGTGAGCAAAGTCCTTTCTTGTATAAGAGAGGTATGGACTCCAGAGAGAGAGACATCATCTGTACAAATCATTAGTAAGACCTCATCTGGAATATGCAGTTCAGTTTTGGGCTCCAGTTCTCAAAAAGGATATCAGGGAACTGGAGAAAGTGCAGAGAAGGGCAACCAAACTGATAAGAGGCATGGAGGAGCTCAGCTATGAGAAGAGATTAGAGGAACTGAATTTATTCTCTCCTGAGAAGAGGAGATTAAGGGGGGATATGATCACCATGTATAAATACATAAGGGGGGATATGATCACCATGTATAAATACATAAGGGGGGATATGATCTCCATGTAAAAATACATAAGGGGGGATATGATCTCCATGTATAAATACATAAGGGGGGATATGATCTCCATGTAAAAATACATAAGGGGGGATATGATCTCCATGTAAAAATACATAAGGGGGGATATGATCTCCATGTATAAATACATAAGGGGGGGATATGATCTCCATGTATAAATACATAAGGGGGGATATGATCTCCATGTATAAATACATAAGGGGGATATGATCACCATGTATAAATAGATAAGGGGGGGATATAATCTCCATGTATAAATACATAAGGGGGGATATGATCTCCATGTATAAATACATAAGGGGGGATATGATCTCCATGTATAAATACATAAGGGGGGATATGATCTCCATGTATAAATACATAAGGGGGGATATGATCTCCATGTATAAATACATAAGGGGGGATATGATCTCCATGCATAAATACATAAGGGGGATATGATCTCCATGTATAAATCGATAAGGGGGGTGGATATGATCACCATGTATAAATACATAAGGGGGGATATGATCTCCATGTATAAATACATAAGGGGGGATATGATCTCCATGTATAAATCGATAAGGGGGGTGGATATGATCTCCATGTATAAATTCATAAGAGGTCCATATGGTGAACTTGGTGTTGAGTTATTCACTTTAAGGTCATCACAGAGGACAAGGGGGCGCTCTTCACTCTCCAGAGGTGGTTCTGGCCAGCTCAGTAGATTGCTATAAGAAATTCCTGGACTCTTTCCTAAATGTACATAACATAATTGGGTACTGACATTTATAGATAAAGTTGATCCAGGGAATATTTGATTGCCTCTCGGGGGATCAGGAAGGAATATTTTCCCCCTGCTGGAGCAAATTGGATCCTGCTTTGCTGGGGTTTTTTCGCCTTCCTCTGGATCAGCTGTGGGTGAAGGATTGTGTATATGGGATTGTATTTTTTATTCTTTTTGGTTGAACTACTCGATGGACTTGTGTCTTTTTCAAACCGGACTAACAATGTAATCCACCGTGTAGACGATTGTGGGTGTTGTCCAGGAGGGAAACACGGATTTCCGAAAATAGGAGCCACCGGGGTATGGGGTGACTTCAGAGAATATATTTTGCACACCGCGTCCCGGGGACATCGGGAATGTGACAGAGAGGGACTAAGAATAGCTTTGCGCTCCTTACAGGACATCCAAAGCAGGAGGTCAGTAGGGAGTGAGGTGCTTAGCTTGTGCCTAATGTTACCCAATTCCAGTGGAAGAAGCCGGCACTCCAAATCCGTAGTAAATGGTTTATTAGTTACACATAAAAGGGTACAAGGGGCGAATTTTACCCAATCAGGTTTGTAGCTCATAGATTCGATGAACCTGATAAAGCTAAACCAATTGGAAGTCTATGTAGTAACGCAGGAAGTGGGGGGACTCCCAAACCACCCCGCCATTTTGAAACCAACAAGGAGGAACGAGCTACTCAAACAAAAATACTGTGGGAACCGGAAAAGGCAATGACCGAAAATAATAGAGAATTTTGGGAAGGGTCATCATTTTGATGGCCGATATATTACCCATCCAGGAAAGGGTGAGATTCTGCCAGTTCTTCAGATCACAAGCCACAGTGCTTTAATTTTTAATGTAAATGTAACAATGTAGCTCCCCACCCTCTGATTGAACAGTGAAAGGAGAAGCAGCACCTCTCTGTCACTCTGCTCTCTCCTCCTATCAGCATGGTCATCACACTACCTTTTAGGTCTTTTTTTTTTGTCTTTTTCTGAATCAGCTGTGGGTATAGGATTGTAGACGGACGTTTTATATTTATTTTTTTTTCTATTGGTGGAACTAGATGGACCTATGTCTTTTTGTTTAACCTGTGTGATTCTGTGCCACTTTAAATCTGTGTGCCCGTACAGGTCCCTGTGGATAGAAGGTCTTAATGTCCGATAAAGCACGACTTCCTCTACTCTCTTAGGGAGTTTGTTGTATATTTTGTAGAGGGTTGGGGGGGGGGGGGGCCGTGGTTGCATAAATTCTTCCACAAGTTTCCCGCACTGCTCCTCTCCACCATCCGTCATGGCGGTGGGATGTCCTCATTTATACATTGCTGTGTAGTCATGTGACAATGCAGATTACCGGATTCATATCTCATCATCAAGGCCTCAGAGAGACCAGAAATCCTTCTTATAGATATCAAGCAGACTTCTGTCAGATGAAATAATTACCGCCGTATAATGATCGCCAGATGCGGGTCTGGCCAGTCTGCTTTGTAGCTGTATCTATGATATTCCTGGTTGGGTGGGGGGGGGGGGTGACTGTCCCATGTGTCCATGATATTCCTGGTTGGGTTGGGGGGGGGGGGGTTGGGTGCTGTGACTGTCCCATGTGTCCATGATATTCCTGGTTGGGAGGGGGGGTTGGGTGCTGTGACTGTCCCATGTGTCCATGATATTCCTGGTTGGGGGGGGGGGGGGGGGGCTGTGACTGTTCCATGTGTCCCTGGCATGCGGCGTGCACATTGAATGGCACAGAGATAGCCGGTGATAAGAGATCTCGGAGTTCCTTTCCCATGGTAGATAAGGTCCTATCCACAGGGCCCCTTTCCCAAGAACTTCCTCTGCCTGACACCAGGCAAGAATGATGAGCGTCCATTAACTCAACAAATGGGATGAATGTACGTAGGCCAGATATCAGCCGGTTGTTGGCCACTCACACATCTGGTGTGTCAATGTCTTCTGGTCCTTCTAGATTTTTGATGGATCTTCTTCTCTGTTGAATTCATTTAGGAAAAGAAAGAAAAAAAAAAAGGTTACAAAAGATTTCCAACGAGAAGAGTGATGGGACAGTCCGATCTCCGATCTCCATCTCTCATTGTAACAACCTTTTTCCCATCAGTCAGAACAAACAATTACCAGGTGAATCCCAGGTGTGAACCTTTCCGTCACCGGGGTCAGGACATTGCTCTACTAAGGAGGACCTTTCCAGGCGCACACAGAGAGGCCACCATTTTCTTGTATTCAACAATATTTCAGCAAGTACAACATATTCAAAGCTGAACTCCAGATATGATCTGCATTGTATAGTTATATTTAGTGCCGGGACATGGTCAATCGGTGCCCAGGGCAAAGATGGGAAACTGCCCCCCCCCCCCGGTGTGTGGATGCAGAGCTCCCCCATCTCCTATCACCCCAATACACAGAGCTCCCTCTACCTCCTACTACCCCCAATACACAGAGCTCCCCCACCTCCTAGCACCCCAATATACAGAGCTCACCCCATCTCCTACCACCCCCAATACACAGAGCTCCCCCTACCTCCTACCACCCCAATACACAGAGCACCTCCCCACCTCCTACCACCCTCAATACACAGAGCTCCCCCCAACTCCTATCACCCTAATACACAGAGCTCCATCCACCTCCTACTACCCCCAATACACAGAGCTCCCCCACCTCCTAGCACCCCAATATACAGAGCTCACCCCATCTCCTACCACCCCCAAAACACAGAGTTCCCCCCAACTCCTAGCACCCCAATACACAGAGCTCCTCCCACCTCCTACCACCCCCAAAACACAGAGTTCCCCCCAACTCCTACCACCCCCAATACACAGAGCTCCCCCCAACTCCTAGAACCCCCAATACACAGAGCTCCCCCCACCTCCTACCACCCCCAATGCACAGAGCTCCCCCCACCTCCTACCACCCCAATACACAGAGCACCTCCCCACCTCCTACCACCCTCAATACACAGAGCTCCCCCCAACTCCTATCACCCCAATACACAGAGCTCCATCCACCTCCTACTACCCCCAATACACAGAGCTCCCCCACCTCCTAGCACCCCAATATACAGAGCTCACCCCATCTCCTACCACCCCCAATACACAGAGCTCCCCCCACCTCCTACCACCCCCAAAACACAGAGTTCCCCCCAACTCCTACCACCCCCAATACACAGAGCTCCCCCCAACTCCTAGAACCCCCAATACACAGAGTTCCCCCCAACTCCTACCACCCCCAATACACAGAGCTCCCCCCAACTCCTAGAACCCCCAATACACAGAGCTCCCCCCCACCTCCTACCACCCCTAATTCACAGAGCTCCCCCAACCTCCTAGCCCAACAATACACAGAGATCCCCCCACCTCCTAGCACCCCAATACACAGAGCTCCCCCCACCTCCTAGCACCCCCAATACACAGAGCTCCCCTCACCTCCTAGCACCCCAATACACAGAGCTCCCCCACCTCCTAGCACCCCTAATACACAGAGCTCTCCCCATCTCCTAGCGCCCTCCCAATACACAAAGCTCCACCCCACCTCCTAGCAACTTCTAATGCATAGAGCTCCCTCCACCTTCTACCACCCCCAATACACAGAGCTCCCCCCACCTCCTACAGGCCCCAATACACAGAGCTCTCCCCATCTCCTACCACTCCCAATACACAGAGCTCCCCCCACCTCCTACCACTCCCAATACACAGAGCTCCCTCTACCTCCTACTACCCCCAATACACAGAGCTCCCCCACCTCCTAGCACCCCAATATACAGAGCTCACCCCATCTCCTACCACCCCCAATACACAGAGCTCCCCCTACCTCCTACCACCCCAATACACAGAGCACCTCCCCACCTCCTACCACCCTCAATACACAGAGCTCTCCCCACCTCCTAGCACCCCCAATACACAGAGCTCTCCCCATCTCCTAGCAACTCCTAATGCACAGAGCTCCCCCACCTCCTACCACTCCCAATACACAGAGCTCCCCCCACCTCCTATCACCCCAATACACAGAGCTCCCCCCCACCTCCTACCACCCCAATACACAGAGCTCCCCCCACCTCCTAGCACCCCAATACACAGAGCTCCCCCCACCTCCTAGCACCCCTAATACACAGAGTTCCCCCAACCTCCTACCACCCCCAATACACAGAGCTCCCCCCACCTCCTACCACCCCAATACACAGAGCTCCCCCCACCTCCTAGCACCCCCAATACACAGAGCTCCCCCCACCTCCTAGAGCCCCCAATACACAGAGCTCCCCCAACCTCCTAGCACCCCAATACACAGAGCTCGCCCCACCTTGTAGCACTCCTAATACACAGAGATTCCCCCCACCTCCTAGCACCCTTAATACACAAAG
This sequence comes from Lithobates clamitans, assembly GCA_037952925.1. Taxonomy (NCBI): domain Eukaryota; kingdom Metazoa; phylum Chordata; class Amphibia; order Anura; family Ranidae; genus Lithobates; species Lithobates clamitans. The sequence goes on from JBBGZY010002640.1 coordinate 189,962, forward strand.
CTCCCCCCACATATTAGCACCCCCAATACACAGAACTCTCCCCACCTCTCAGCACCCCCCAATACACAGAGATCCCCCCCACCTCCTAGCACCCCCAATACACAGAGCTCTCCTGACCTCCTAGCACCTCAATACGCAGAGCTCCCCCCATCTCCTAGCACCTCCCAATACACAGAGTTCCCCCCACCTCCTACCACCCCCAATACACAGATCTCCTCCCCACCTCCTAGCACCCCAAGTACACAGAGCTCCCCCCACCTCCTAGCACCCCAAGTACACAGAGCTCCCCCCACCTCCTAGCACCCCAAGTACACAGAGTTCCCCCACTCCTAGTACCTCCCAATATACAGAGCTCCTCCCACCTTCTAGCACCCCCAATACACAGAGCTCCCCCCACCTCCAAACACTGAACTGTCACAGGAAGCCGCTTCTGTGTTTACAAGGGATAGCGGCCGGCAAGGAGCAGAGGGTTAGGACCACCGCACTCCAAATGGAAAAAATCCCTGCTGACAGGAGTGACACTGCAATCACTCCCATCAGAGAGAGGCAGAGAGAGGGGAGCTCCCAGTGCGCCCCCCACTGCACATACAGCCATTGCCCAGGGCAGGTGCCCCCTCTGCCCCCCCCCCTCTTGTCCCAGCCCTGGTTACATTGGACCAGCTAAGGCTACATACAGTACAGCGTTCCATAGAATTTCATGGTCACGACATTTTCTATTGCTTTTTTTAACCAATTGACAACCGGCCTATAAGAAATACGTTCTTACTTTGACGTTAAATACCGGGATTGAGGAAGCAGTTAGCGTCCGCATATGTAAACGGCGTTCAAACTACACATGTGAGGTATTGCCGCGATCGTTAGAGCGAGAGCAATAATTCTAGCACTAGACCTCCTCTGTAACTCTAAACTGATAACCTGCAAAAAAAAAGTTTTAAAGCATCGCCTATGGAGATTTTTAAATACCGTAGTTTGACGCAATTCCACGAGCGTGCACAATTTTAAAGCGTGAGATGTTTGGTATCGATTTACTCAGCATAACATCATCTTTCACATTATACAAAACCAATGGGGTAAATATATTGTTCGTTTTTTTGAATTAGTTAAAGTGTATTTTTTCAAAAAAAATTGAGTTTGAAAGACCGCTGCGTAAATACATTGTGACATAAAATATTGCAACGGTCGCCATTTTATTCTCTAGAGGTCTCTGCTAAAAAAAAAAACATATAATGTTTGGGGAGTCTAAGTATTTCTCTAGCAAAAAAATACTTATTTAAACTTGTAAACAAAAAGTTCCTGAACAGGCCTGGTCAACAAGAGGTTGTTTGGCGCCATTCCACTGGCGAACATCATTTTAAAGTGTGACAAGTTAAGAATCTATTTACTCCGCGTAACTTCATCTTTTACATTTGTACAAAAAAAAAAAGGGTATTATATTGTGTTTGTGTGCAGTAAAATGAATTAAAGTGTATTGCATTTGAAGAACCGCTGCGCAAATACCATGTGACATTAAAAAATTGCAAAATGCATCATTTTATTCTCTAGGGCCTCTGCTAAAAGAATATCTACAGTGCCTTGAGAAAGTATTCATACCCCTGGAAATTTTCCACATTTTGTCATGTTGCAACCAAAAATGTAAATGTATTTTATTGGGATTTTATGTGATAGACCAACACAAAGTGTCACATAATTGTGAAGTGGGAGGAAAATGATAAATGATACAAATAAATATGTGAAAAGTGTGGGGGGGGCATTTGTATGGCGCCCCCCGGAGTCAATACTTTGTAGAACCCCCTTTCTCTAGAAGTCTTTTTGGGGGTGTCTCTACCAGCTTTGCACATCTAGAGAGGACATTTCTGCCCATTCTTCTTTGTAAAATATCTCAAGCTCTGTCAGATTGGATGGAGAACGTCTGTGAACAGCAATTTTCAAGTCTTGTCACAGATTCTCAATGTGATTTAGGTCTGGACTGTGACTGGGCCATTCTAACACATGAATATGCTTTGATCTAAACCATTCCATTGTAGCTCTGGCTGGATGTTTCGGGTCGTTGTCCTGCTGGAAGGTGAACCTCCCCCCAGTCTCAAGTCTTTTGCAGACTCTAACAGGTTTTCTTCTAAGATTGTCCTGTATTTGTCTCCATCCATCTTCCCATCAACTCTGACCAGCTTCCCTGTCCCTGCTGAAGAAAAGCATCCCCACCACATGATGCTGCCACCGCCATGTTTCACGGTGGGGATGGTGTGTTCAGGGTGATGTGCAGTGTTAGTTTTCCCCACACATAGCGTTTTACTTTTAGGCCATAAAGTTGAATTTTGGCCTCCTCTGACCAGATCACCTTCTTCCACATGTTTGCTGTGTCCTCCACATGGCTTCTCACAAACTACAAACAGGTCTTCTTATGACTTTCTTTCACCAATGTCTTTCTTCTTGTCACTCTTCCATAAAGGGCAGATTTGTGGAGAACACGACTAATAGTTGTCCTGTGGACAGATTCTCCCACCTGAGCTGTGGATCTCTGCAGCTCCTCCAGAGTTACCATGGACCTCTTGGCTCTTCTCTGATGAATGCTCTCCTTGCCCGGCTGGTCAGTTTAGGTGGACGGCCATGTCTTGGTAGGTTTGCAGTTGTGCCATACTCTTTCCATTTTCCGATGATGGATTGAACAGAGCTCCGTGAGATGTTCAAAGCTTGGGATATTTTTTTATAACCTAACCCTGCTTTATGCTTCTCCACAACTTTATCCCTGACCTGTCTGGTGTGTTCCTTGGCCTTCATGATGCTGTTTGTTCAATAAGGTAGTCTAACAAACCTCTGAGGGCTTCATAGAACAGCTGTATTTATACTGAGATTAAATGACACACAGGTGGACTCTATTTAGTAATTAGGTGACTTCTGAAGGCAATTGGTTCCACTAGATTTTAGTTAGAGGAATCTCCATCCAATCTGACAGAACTTGAGATATTTTGCAAAGAAGAATGGGCAGAAATGTTCCTCTCTAGATGTGCAAAGCTGGTAGAGACATCCCCAAAAAGACTTGCAACTGTAATTGTAGAGAAAGGTGGTGCTATAAAGTATTGACTCCGGGGGGCGCCATACAAATGCCCCCCACACTTTTCAGATATTTATATGTAAAAAGTGTAATGCCCCGTACACACGGTCGGATTTTCCGATGGAAAATGTCCGATCGGAGCGTGTTGTCGGAAATTCCGACCGTGTGTGGGCTCCATGACACATTTTCCATCGGATTTTCCGACACACAAAGTTGGAGAGCAGGAGATAAAATTTTCCGACAACAAAATCCGTTGTCGGAAATTCCGATGGTGTGTACACAAATCCGACGCACAAAGTGCCACGCATGCTCAGAATAAATAAAGAGATGAAAGCTATTGGGCACTGCCCCGTTTATAGTCCCGACGTACGTGTTTTACGTCACCGCGTTTAGATTTTCCAACAACTTTGTGTGACCGTGTGTATGCAAGACAAGTTTGAGCCAACATCCGTCTGAAAAAATCCTAGGATTTTGTTGTCGGAATGTCCGATCAATGTCCGATCGTGTGTACGCCCTATTAGTGTGGGCTGGCGGGTTGGAGCAACGAGGATGAAGCACCAGCCGCCACTGGAGGTCATACAAAATACTAGATGGGGGAGTTTTTGTTGTGGATTCATTTTTATAATCTAAATTATATTATTAACTTTCCTTTCATGTAATGAGCTAAACAAATGTTCTATAGAGATCAGTTTTGTCAAAATTGTGGAAATTATTCTTGTGTTCATTGAGATATTTATTAAAATCTTACTTTTCGAAAGGGGTGTACTCATTTCTGCTGAACGCTGTATATTGGGGTGTACTCATGTATGCTGAGTACTGTATATTGGGGGTATGCATTTCTGCTGAGCACTGTATATTGGGGTGTACTCAGCACTGTATATTGGGGGTACTCAGAGCTGTATAATGGGGGTACTCAGAACTGTATATTGGGGGTACTCATTTATGTTGAGCACTGTATATTGGGGTTTACCCAGCACTGTATATTGGGGGTACTCAGCACTGTATATTGGGGGTACTCAGCACTGTATATTGGGGGTACTCAGCACTGTATATTGGGGGTACTCAGCACTATATATTGGGATGTACTCAGCACTGTATATTGGGGGTACTCATGCTGAGCACTGTATATTGGGGGTACTCATTTATGTTGAGCACTGTATATTGGGGTGTACCCAGCACTGTATATTGGGGGTACTCAGCATTGTATATTGGGGGTACTCATGCTGAGCACTGTATATTGGGGGTACTCAGCGCTGTATATTGGGGGTACTCAGCACTGTATATTGGGATGTACTCAGCACTGTATATTGGGGTGTACTCATGCTGAGCGCTGTATATTGGGATGTACTCATGCTGAGCACTGTATATTGGGATGTACTCAGCACTGTATATTGGGGTGTACTTATGCTGAGCACTGTAGATTGGGGGTACACATTCATGCTGAGCACTGTATATTGGGGTGTACTCAGCACTGCATATTGGGGTGTACTCAGCACTGTATATTGGGGTGTACTCAGCACTGTATATTGGGGGTACACATTCATGCTGAGCACTGTATATTGGGGTGTACTCAGCACTGCATATTGGGGTGTACTCAGCACTGTATATTGGGGTGTACTCATTCTGAGCACTGTATATTGGGGTGTACTCATGCTGAGCACTGTATATTGGGGTGTACTCAGCACTGTATATTGGGGTGTACTCATGTTGATCACTGTATATTGGGGGTACACATTCATGTTGAGCACTGTATATTGGGGGTACACATTCATGCTGAGCACTGTATATTTGGGGTACTCAGCACTGTATATTGGGGGTACTCAGCACTGTATATTGGGGGTACACATTCATGCTGAGCACTGTATATTGGGGGTACTTAGCACTGTATATTTGGGGTACTCAGCACTGTATATTGGGGGTACACATTCATGCTGAGCACTGTATATTGGGGTGTACTCAGCACTGTATATTGGGGTGTGCTCATGTTGAGCACTGTATATTGGGGGGTACACATTTATGCTGAGCACTGTATATTGGGGGTACTCAGCACTGTATATTGGGGGTACTCAGCACTGTATATTGGGGGTACACATTCATGTTAAGCACTGTATATTGGGGGTACTCAGCACTGTATATTGGGGTACACATTCATGCTGAGCACTGTATATTGGGGGTACTCAGCACTGTATATTGGGGGTACTCAACACTGTATATTGGGGTACACATTCATGCTGAGCACTGTATATTGGGGGTACTCAGCACTGTATATAGGGGGTACTCAGCACTGTATATTGGGGGTACTCAGCACTGTATATTTGGGGTACTCAGCACTGTATATTGGGGGTACACATTCATGCTGAGCACTGTATATTGGGGGTACTCAGCACTGTATATTGGGGGTACACATTCATGCTGAGCACTGTATATTGGGGGTACTCAGCACTGTATATTGGGGGTACACATTCATGCTGAGCACTGTATATTGGGGTGTACTCAGCACTGTATATTGGGGTGTACTCATGTTGAGCACTGTATATTGGGGGTAAACACCATAATGCTGAGCACTGTATATTGGGGGTACTCAGCACTGTATATTGGGGGTACTCAGCACTGTATATAGGGGGTACTCAGCACTGTATATTGGGGGTACTCAGCACTGTATATTTGGGGTACTCAGCACTGTATATTGGGGGTACACATTCATGCTGAGCACTGTATATTGGGGGTACTCAGCACTGTATATTGGGGGTACACATTCATGCTGAGCACTGTATATTGGGGGTACTCAGCACTGTATATTGGGGGTACACATTCATGCTGAGCACTGTAGAAGTGAACCTGGCCTTCATGTAAAGAATGGAAGAAATATTGCATTCGATATCCTGATTCAGAGCGATGCTAATTATGGGGGGGGGATCCCCGCCATCATGGCAAGATTTGGGGTGCTGCATCTTCATGGCGCGTCGGCTTCCTCTTTATTTTTGGCTTGGCAGGAGTTAAAGGTCGGTGCGAGAAATCACACGCTCTTTAAGTGCTGTGTGAGAAAGGAAGGCCTGTCGGACCTCATTAGCTGTCAGAAGTAACAATACAGAGCTGACAATGAAGGTAATTTGGAGGCTTTTGGCCATTAATCATTTTCCTGACAGGCCTGACGGCAGCATGGAGTCTGCTTAGTTTAGGGTTACATGTGTGTCTGTTTATACATGTGCATTACTGATGCGGCCTCTTATGTCAGGAAGGCAGGAGAGGAAAAAAAAAAAAAAAACCTCATTAGTTAGGAATTCTGTGCTGGTAAGTGGAACGGGTGACAAGGTCCAACAGTTGCCACGCATGTCACCGCCATCTACAGACAGAAGGGCCGACTTAAAGAAGGGCGAACAATCCAGATGAAAATACCATTCAATAACAGGATGAGTGACACGTTTTACCAGGCAAATCATTTGTACGTCTCGGAAGGCGGCCGCGGCGGAATATTGAAAAGCGGCCAGGATGTGTGTCAGTGGATCGGCCGTATAATAATGATATATTGCTGAGTAATACCGTCCTATTAGGGCCGTGTAACTCCGCAAACAGCGGCCCGTGTTCTGCAAACCGCTCCTGACACCCACAATATAAAACGCCTGGCTCCACGTACGACGCGCCGCTACACTTTATTAGAATTACCATTTATTTGCAAATGCTTGACTTTTTTTTTTTTTTTTTTCCTTTCTTTGGGGATTTCAATGCAAATCTCAGCCTGTCAATCCACGTCGGCCCCTCGGCGCAATTTAGCATAAACAGAAGCTGGCGCAGCGGCCGATCGGTAATTTCCAGAATCATTTTTTTTTTGGTCTTCTTAGTAAACTAATTAAAAAGTTTGGTGGTGTCCGTGTATAGTATTAATTGTAATATTGTTATCATTGTTATTGTCACTATATTAATAGTAATGATAGAGATTCACAATAATTAATCATTCATATTTTTATTGGAAGCTAAAATATGAACACAACTTAGTGACTGGAGAGAGAACCTCTGGGGGAACCGAGGATGGAAGAGGATCTGGGGGGGGGTCCTAGTAGATGGCAGGATCAGCTATAGCATGCAATGCCAAGCTCCAGCAAGCAAGGCCAGCAGATTATTATCATGTATTAAAAAGGGGATTTGCTAGAGAGATAAAACTACAATTCTATCACTTTACAAAACTCTGATCCGGCCTCATCCGGAGTATGCCGTCCAGTTCTGGGCACCAGTCCTCAGGAAGGATGTGCTGGAACATGGAGAGAGAAGGAAAACAAAGCTAATAGGGGGGCTGAAGGAGCTCAGTTATGGGGGAAGGAGAAGCTCAGTTATGGGGGATGAAGGACCTCAGTTATGGGGGATGAAGGACCTCAGTTATGGGGAAAGGAGGAGCTCAGTTATGGGGGATGAAGGACTTCAGTTATGGGGGATGAAGGACCTCAATTATGGGGGATGGAGGAGCTCAGTTATGGGGGATATAGGAGCAGGAGCTCAGTTATGGGGGATGAAGAACCTCAGTTATGGGGGAAGGAGAAGCTCAGTTATGGGGGATGAAGGACTTCAGTTATGGGGGATGAAGGACCTCAATTATGGGGGATGGAGGAGCTCAGTTATGGGGGATATAGGAGCAGGAGCTCAGTTATGGGGGATGAAGGACCTCAGTTATGGGGGATGAAGGACCTCAGTTATGGGAGGTGGAGGAACTCAGTTATGGGGGATGGAGGAACCTAGTTTTGGGGGATGGAGGAACTCAGTTAAGGGGGATGGAGGAACTCGGTTATGGGGGATGGAGGAACTCAGTTAAGGGGGATGGAAGAACTCAGTTATGGGGGATGGAGGAACTCAGTTATGGGGGATGAAGGATCTCAGTTATGGGGGATGAAGGAACTCAATTATGGGGGATGAAGGACCTCAGTTATGAGGGATGAAGGACCTCAGTTGTGTGGAATGGAGGACCTCAGTTATGGGGGATGTAAGAGCTCATTTACGAGGGATGAAGGACCTCCATTTTGAGGGATGGGGGACCTTAGTTATGGGATGGAGGAGATCAGTTATGGGGGATGAAGAACCTGAGTTATGGGGGAAGGAGGGGTTCAATTATGGGGGTTGGAGGGACTCAGTTATCGGGGATGGAGGGATTCAGTTATGGGGGATGGAGGGATTCAGTTATGGGGGATGGTGGACCTCAAATATGGGGGATAAAGGACTTCAGGTATGGGGAATAGAGGGGCTTAGTTATGGGGAATGGAGGACATTAATTATGGTGGATGAAGGACATCGGTTATGGGGAATGAAGGACCTTTGTTATGGGGTTGGAGGAGATAAGATATAGGGGATGAAGGACCTAAGTTATGGGGGATGAAGGACCTCAGTAATGGGGGATGGAGGACCTCAGTGTCAGGAACCATAAGCCAGGCAGAGACAGAAAGTGCAGTTAAACACAAACCTTTAAAGGATATGTAAGGGTTCATGTTTTAAAAAAACTGGACTAATGAGGCAAGTAATAGTAACCAGGTGAGTCATTGTGGAAACAATGAGTGGCTGGTAATTAACCGACAGCTGAACAGCCTCAGTGCACTGAAAGAAAAGAGCTGCTAGTAAGTACCAGGAGCCCAGCTCTGACACTTAGTTATGGGGAATGAAGGACATCAGTTATGGGAGATGAAGGGCCTTAATTATGGGGGACGAAGGAGATAAGTTATGGGGGATGAAGGGCCTCAGTTATGGGGATGGAGGGGTTTAGTAATGGGGGATGGAGAACCTTAGTTATGGGAAATGAAGGACCTTAGTTATGGGGAAGGAGGAGCTCAAATATGGGGGATGGAGGACTTCAGTTGTGGGAGAGAAGGACTTCAGTTATGGGGGGATGGAGGAGTTCAGTAATGGGGGATGGAGGACCTCAGTTATGAGCGATGAAGGACCTCAATAATGGGGGATGAGGGACCTCAGTTATGGTGAACGAGGAGCTCATTTATGGGGATGGTGGACCTCAGTTATGGGAGAGAAGGACCTCAGTTATGAGAGAGAAGGACCTCAGTTATGGGGGGATGGAGGAGTTCAGTAATGGGGGATGGAGGACCTCAGTTATGAGCGATGAAGGACCTCAATTATGGGGATGAGGGACCTCAGTTATGGTGAACGAGGAGCTCATTTATGGGGATGGTGGACCTCAGTTATGGGAGAGAAGGACCTCAGTTATGAGAGATGAAGGACCTCAGTTATGGGGAAGGAGGAGCTTAATTATGGCACATAGAAAGGAAGAATGTTCTGCACAATACACGGCCTGGGCTGACAAGAAATGATCTCCTTACAACCAGTTTGGTTTCCAACAAAGTTCAACAACATGTAGTATCCATTAAACATGCTCTTCTTTGAAGCGGTCCAGGTACAATTCACTCTCTGCTTCCTTCTCCATACTTAATTCTTTCATGTCTTCCTCCTAAATCTTATAATGTTAGGACATCAGTTATGGGAGATGAAGGGCCTTAATTATGGGGGATGAAGGACATCAGTTATGGGAGATGAAGGGCCTTAATTATGGGGGATGAAGGAGATAAGTTATGGGGGATGAAGGGCCTCAGTTATGGGGATGGAGGGGTTTAGTAATGGGGGATGGAGGACCTCAGTTATGGGAAATGAAGGACCTTAGTTATGGGGAAGGAGGAGCTCAAATATGGGGGATGGAGGACTTCAGTTGTGGGAGAGAAGGACCTCAGTTATGGGGGGATGGAGGAGTTCAGTAATGGGGGATGGAGGACCTCAGTTATGAGCGATGAAGGACCTCAATTATGGGGATGAGGGACCTCAGTTATGGTGAACGAGGAGCTCATTTATGGGGATGGTGGACCTCAGTTATGGGAGAGAAGGACCTCAGTTATGAGAGATGAAGGACCTCAGTTATGGGGAAGGAGGAGCTTAATTATGGCACATAGAAAGGAAGAATGTTCTGCACAATACACGGCCTGGGCTGACAAGAAATGATCTCCTTACAATCAGTTTGGTTTCCAACAAAGTTCAACAACATGTAGTATCCATTAAACATGCTCTTCTTTGAAGTGGTCCAGGTACAATTCACTCTCTGCTTCCTTCTCCATACTTAATTTTTTCATGTCTTCCTCCTAAATCTTATAATGTTGAACTGAATATCCATGCATTCCCCCTCTTGATCCAGCTAATTCTGAGTTGGAATTTCAGGTTAAACAAATTCTGGATTCCAATGTCTTCGAGCTAAGTCCCTAAGGCCGGCCATAGATAGAGCAAACCATGGGTTGCTGGAAAGAAATTTGCTTGATTCCCTCATCAACACAGACAGTGTTGACAGGGGAATCCCTCTCGCAGAACCATTGTGTTCTCCCAGTAGGGGGGCGGCAGAAGCTGTCCCCGCCGGGAGAACACAGTGATTATTGCTAGCGGCTATAACAGCCGCTAGCAATAATTGCATGTAAAATCTGGCAGGCTGGTTGTACCCAAGTTGATCGATCAATCAACTTGGGTACATTCCACCAGCCCATACATGGTTGGAATCTCAGCCAGTTCAGCTGGCTTAACCCTTCTAATCTACCAAATACATAGGAATGTGCTTGCACTTCAATTGTTTCAAAAATTTGGATCCAAACTCCCCCCCACGAACCAAGGTAACCACATCTGGCAGGGGCAATAGCACTCACTTTCCCAAGGTAGCCCCCTCTGGCTGCCCAGCTGACATTCATGACAGTTTCCTTTCTTTTGGCGTGTTTTTCCAACATGGGCATGTACCTGTGACATCACCAGGCAGCAACTACAATCTGTGCTCAATACATCATGTCAACATCGGGGCAGAAGGTTCCTGCTAATCCTTATAAGCTTCAGTAAAATTGCCCTGAGAATGGTAATTACTATTGTGGTCATGACCCCATTCTGCCATCTGACCCAACCTCTGCCTGTGATTCCACACTCTTGATTGTCACCTGCTCTGAGCCATGGCTTGTCATTCAGTTCTCCTAAATGCCTCCTGCTCTGAACTCAAGTAATTTATGGACTATGAACTCTACTGAAAATGTGGTCCTTTCCTTTGGCTGCCTCTCGTTAAGTCAGCTGGTGCCAAGGGGGCAAATACTTAAAGTGCCATGCATTGAAATCTATACCTCCTTGCTGAGGTCCATGGTAAAGACTACTCTCTAGACTCCGTATCTTGAAGGAACATATGTATACCATTGGGGACGACGAGGGTCCTCTCGAACCTGTGACGGGCAGAAAAACGCGAACATTTGTTAAGATCAAATTTCCCAAATCAAAGAAACTCAATCAATTTTGTTGTTTTTGGTCATTGGTTTTCAATCCCCAAAAAATGTTTCCAACAGAACCAGAAAAATGAAACATAACCGCCTGGATACTTCATTGTTTTTGGCCTTTATCGTTGATTTAATAAATGTGTGCTGGCCATGTCCCATGGGTTAAGTTAAGCTCTCCTTGAGGAATACAGCTTTTTTTTTTTTTTTCCGCAAAGCTTTAAAGTGGACCTGGTAAATTGTTCCAAACCATTACCCAGAAAAATTAATTGTGGTCTTGAATTCCTCCTGGAAAACCGCGGGGCATTTCCAAAGCCTAGGTCCTCCTGTTCCTTGACCCTCATGGCTGTATATCTGCAGGGTGAGATCTAAGGTACTGCTGTATCCAGGCCATTTTCATGCCAGCCTGGGCTCATAGGAGATAATAATGCAGAGAATCCCACTCAAGGTCCTACATGGGTGCTGTTCTCTGCATCACTAAACACCGTCCATCACCAGAGAAGAACAGAAGAGGAAGAGGACTCTACGTGTCACATATGATCCTGGAATCAAGGTATCTATGATGGAATTTTTTAGAAATAGACTGAGAAGTCGTTGGGGGTTGGGTAGTAAAGAGGGGTGTCACCAAAATGGAGTTCAGATTTAAGGAACCCCTAGCAACCTCCAGTAGAACCCTAGGGTTGAGAATGGCTGCTCAATAGGATTTTTTTCCCCCCATACTAATGACCATTCTGTCCAACATATAGAGATATCTATTTTTTGAATTAATGCATGATGACATCTAGTGGCGGCTTTAGTCCACTACAACTTGTTTACTGATGTAAATCTATCGCTCCCCTCCGGTTTAATGTTAATTAGTTCAGTCCGAGCTGAAACCTCACTGTTTCTTCTACAATGGTATTTTCCCTCGGTCAGTGTTGGTTATTCACAGGCTTAGGAAAATCAATGAGGGAGATTTACTAAAACTGCTCTATAGCCGAATGACAGCTACAGCTCTGACAGCTAGTTCTGAGAGGCCACGCCCACTGCAGGGCACGGGCGGCGCGCTCTGTGATCACAGTGTCCAGGGGACACTGCTGCTCACAGATTGAGGTAAAGAGCCAATCAGCAGCTCTTTACCACGTGATCAGCTGTGTCCAATCACAGCTAATCATGGATGTAAACAATAGCCGGTTATCGGCTCTCCTTTCCTCATGCTGACAGCGGAGAGGATAGGTGAAGAGAGCTGATAACCGGCTTCTCTAAAAGGGACATCTACACTGATTATCAGTGCAGTCCCAACAGTGGCCATCAGTGCTGCCAATAAGTGCCCATCAGTGCTGCCAATAAATGCCCACCAGTGCTGCCAATATTGCTCATTGGTTCTGCCAATCAGTGCCCACCAGTGCCTCCTCATCAGTGTCATCTACCAGTGCTGCCTACCAGTGCCCCTCAGTGCCGCCTATCAGTACCGGCTATCAGTGCCTATCAGTGCCGCCTATCAGTGCCGCCTACCAGTGCCGCCTACCAGTGCCCATCAGTGCCGCCTATCAGTACCGGCTATCAGTGCCTATCAGTGCCGCCTATCAGTGCCGCCTACCAGTGCCGCCTACCAGTGCCCATCAGTGCCACCTATCGATGCCACCTATCAGTGCCACTCAGTGCCGCCTACTAGTGCCCATCAATGCGGCCTATCAGTGCCCATCAGTACCACCCATCAGTGCCGCCTATCAGTGCCTATCTGCATAGCTCCCAATTGTCTCTGATTTCGAGGGACTGTCCCTGATTTGGAGCAATGTCCCGCCGTCCCTCTTTCCTCCTCATTTGTCCCTCATTTTGGTCTGATCTATATAGTTGTATATAAAATGCACTTTGTACATTTTAAAAGTCAATATAAAGGAATAGTACTGGTAAAAAAAAGTCCTTGTGGATTTAATTAACCTTTTTTTTGGTTAATTCTCCTTTAAGGGGGGCGTGTCCTATGCCTACATTCGTTTGTTAGTAGGTGTCCCTTATTTCCATCTCAAAATGTTGGGAGGTATGTATCAGTGCAACTCAGTGCCACCTACCAGTACCCATCAGTGCAGCCTATCAGCGCACATTTTCGATTTTTATTTGTTTATTTAGCAAAAAATAATAACCCCAGGCGTGATTAAATACCACCCAAAGAAAGCTCTATTTGTGTGAAAAAAAATCTAAAAATGTCCTATGTGTACAGTGTTACATGACCGAGTAATTGTCATTCAAAGTGTGACAGCGCTGAAAGCTATAAATTGACCTGGGCAGGAGGGGGTGGGTGGGTGAAAGTGCCTGGTATTGAAGGGGTTAAACAAGCTGAAGTTAGAAGCTGATTGGTTACCATTCAGAGCTGCACCAGATTCTGACAGCTCCGGTTTTCCTAAATCTCCTCCATTGTTTTCTTACATGTCAAAAGACTGGAAAAAACATCCTCTGTACTGCCATTGGCTGAAGTAAAATTGCTTTGAATTCATTTTCTGTGTCTTATGCAGCGTACACTCGGGCGGACTTTCCGACAGGACTGGTCTGACGGGCCGAATCTGGCGGACAATCTGACCGTGTGTGGTCTGCATCGGACTTCCAACGGACCGTTTCGGTCGGAAATCCGATGGACTTTAGATTTGAAACTTGCTTCAAGTCTTTACGTCGTAACTCCACTGGACTCAGTTCCTAACGGAAAGCCCGTTCATCTGTATGCTGGTCCGACGGAGCAGATAGAACGCAAGGGCAGGGTACTACATCTCGCGCTCGCTGCAATAGGAAAAACACATTTTCCTATTGCGGCGAGCGCGAGGGGGAGGCGACAATGTCCCTTAGGTCTGGTATGGATTTTAAGAGGAACCCCCATGCCGAAAAAACGGCGTGGGGTCCCCCCAAAATCCATACCAGACCCCTATCCAAGCACGCAGCCCTGCCGGTCAGGAAAGGGGGTGGGGACAAGCGAGTGCCCCCCCCCCTCCTGAACCGTACCAGGCCGCATGCCCTCAACATGGGGGGTGGGTGCTTTGGGGGAGGGGGGTGCCCTGTGTCCCCCCCCACCCCAAAACACCTTGTCCCCATGGTGATGAGAACAAGGGCCTCTTCCCGACAACCCTGGCCATTGGTTGTCGGGGTCTGCAGGCGGGGGGCTTATCGGAATCCGGGAGCCCCCTTTAATAAGGGGGCCCCCAGATCCCGGCTCCCCACCCTATGTGAATGAGTATGGGGTACATGGTACCCCTACCCATTCACCTAGGGAAAAAGTGTCAATAAAAAAACACTACACAGGTTTTTAAAGTAATTTATTAGACAGCTCCGGGGGGTCTTCTTCCGACTTCGGGGGGTCTTCTTCCGTCTTCGCCGCTCTCTCCGGCCTCTTCTCCCGGTGTCCAGTTCTTCTCCCGCTCTCCGACCTCTTCTCCCGGTGTTCGACCTCTTCTCCCGGTGTTCGACCTCTTCTCCCGGTGTTCGACCTCTTCTCCCGGTGTTCGACCTCTTCTCCCGGTGTCCGGTTCTTCTGCCGGCTCCTCCACTATCTTCTGCCTCTCTTTTGCTAGCGGTGGCCCGGACTTCTGCGTCATCTTCTTCCCTCTTCTCTTCTTCCTGGGCATGCTGGGACTGTGACATCAAAAGGGGGCGGGGTCACGCCTATATAAGTCATTGCGGAGCGCTCACACAGCATTACAGCGGAAGAGAGCGTCGTGTCAACATCAGAAGAAGAGAAGAGGGAAGAAGATAATGCAGAAGTCTGGGCCACCGCTAGCAAAAGAGAGGCAGAAGATAGTGGAGGAGCCGGCAGAAGAACCGGACACCGGGAGAAGAGGTCGGAGAGAGCGTCGAAGTCGGAAGAAGACCCCCGAAGTCGGAAGAAGACCCCCCGGAGCTGTCTAATAAATTACTTTAAAAACCTGTGTAGTGTGTTTTTTTTATTGACACTTTTTCCCTAGGTGAATGGGTAGGGGTACCATGTACCCCATACTCATTCACATAGGGTGGGGGGCCGGGATCTGGGGGCCCACTTATTAAAGGGAGCTCCCGGATTCCGATAAGCCCCCTGCCCGCAGACCCCGACAACCAACGGCCAGGGTTGTCGGGAAGAGCTCCTTGTCCTCATCAACATGGGGACAAGGTGCTTTGGGGTGGGGGGGGCCGCAAGGCGCCCCCCTCCCCCAAAGCACCCACCCCCCCATGTTGGGGGCATGCGGCCTGGTACGGTTCAGGAGTGGGGGGGGCGCTCACTCGTCCCCACCCCCTTACCTGACCGGCCTGGCTGCATGCTCGGATAGCGGGTCTGGTATGGATTTTGGGGGGACCCCCACACCTTTTTTGGCGTAGGGGGTTCCCCTTAAAATCCATACCAGACCTAAGGGCCTGGTATGCCCCGCAACGGGGCTTGCAAGGTGTCAATCTCGCCGATAAAAGCTTTCTTTTCTAGTCCCGTCGTACCCGAGTCATGTTCAAAATGAACGTTTTTTATTTACTGCTATAATACATACATACATAATCCAAAAAATATATAAAAAATTTTTTTTTTCCTCAGTTTAGGCCGATATATATTCTTCTACATATTTTTTGGTAAAAAAAAAAATCGCAATGCCTTATTTAGGAGTTAAGCTGCCTGTGGATGGAGCCAAGTCAGCAAGTGACCATATTGTCTGGACAGGAGGCGTGTCAATGTATAAAGTGGCATTTTCAGCTCCCCTGCCTCCTCTGGGAATTCTCTTCCACTAATAAAAATAAGAGCGAGGAGCGAGGAGATCTGGGGAACTTTATAACGATCGAGCTGCGCGGGCGAGGCGCCCGAGATCGGAATTTTTGGACGGAGTTCTTAGGAAATATTTTCGCACAAAGAACCTCATGGAAAGACAGAACTGATCGTTTCTGAACTGATTGTTTCTTTTCCACAGATTATGATTTTTTTATTGGAAAAACAGAACAGATGCTGAAGATATTGAAGTTTTTTATCATGTCTCTTATCTGGCGGCTCCATGCAGAAATCTGACAACGAACGATTCCATTGTCCTTCAGCTCCTGGGTCCGCCATTAGAAAGGCTTCTCACTCGCGTTGCACCGATACTGTTTTTTTTTCTTTTTAATCGGCGAGTATAAGTTCGATACTTCTGATCAAGTACTCGCCGATACTGAGTACGATACTTTGCAGATTCGATTTGCGTAAATACAAAAAAAAATTAAAATTGGCGCAAGTCACACTGCAAGGAATCGAATGGAATTTGAACAGGAAAGCGGTGCGATTCCCGTCCGAATCGCATGCGACTTTCCCCACTGCTCCTGTGTGTATAGAAAGGGATTAAAGCGCCATCTAGTGGGCAGTTTAAAATAATTTTTTTAGAACTCACAGTACATATGTGGCCACATGCAATGTGCGGAGGGGAGAGCAATACAATGTATATACTCTATATACCCGATACAATGTATACACATAATATACTCTATATACCCCATACAATGTATACACATGATATACTCTATATACCCCATACAATGTATACACATGATATACTCTATATACCCCATACAATGTATACACATGATATACTCTATATACCCCATACAATGTATACACAGGATATACTCTATATACCCCATACAATGTATACACTCTATATACCCGATACAATGTATACACATGATATACTCTATATACCCGATACAATGTATACACATGATATACTCTATATACCCCATACAATGTATACACATGATATACTCTATATACCCCATACAATGTATATACTCTATATACCCCATACAATGTATACACATAATATACTCTATATACCCCATACAATGTATACACATAATATACTCTATATACCCGATATAATGTATACACATGATATACTCTATATACCCCATACAATGTATACACAGGATATACTCTATATACCCGATACAATGTATACACTCTATATACCCGATACAATGTATACACATGATATACTCTATATACCCCATACAATGTATACACAGGATATACTCTATATACCCCATACAATGTATACACTCTATATACCCGATACAATGTATACACATGATATACTCTATATACCCCATACAATGTATACACTCTATATACCCGATACAATGTATACACATGATATACTCTATATACCCGATACAATGTATACACATGATATACTCTATATACCCCATACAATGTATACACAGGATATACTCTATATACCCCATACAATGTATACACTCTATATACCCGATACAATGTATACACATGATATACTCTATATACCCCATACAATGTATACACATTATATACTCTATATACCCCATACAATGTATACACATGATATACTCTATATACCCCATACAATGTATACACATGATATAGTGCCCCATTATTGGTATCAGTGGGAGGAATAGTGCCCCATTATTGGTATCAGTGGGAGGAATAGTGCCCCATTATTGGTATCAGTGGAAGGAATAGTGCCCCATCATTGGTATCAGTGGGAGAATAGTGCCCCATCATTGGTATCAGTGGGAGCAATAGTGCCCCATGATTGGTATCAGTGGGAGGAATAGTGCCCCATGATTGGTATCAGTGAGAGGAATAGTGCCCCATCATTGGTATCAGTGGGAGAATAGTGCCCCATCATTGGTATCAGTGGGAGAATAGTGCCCCATCATTGGTATCAGTGGGAGGAATAGTGCCCCATCATTGGTATCAGTGGGAGGAATAGTGCCCCATCATTGGTATCAGTGGGAGGAATAGTGCCCCATCATTGGTATCAGTGGGAGAATAGTGCCCCATCATTGGTATCAGTGGGAGGAATAGTGCCCCATGATTGGTATCAGTGGGAGGAATAGTGCCCCATCATTGATATCAGTGGGAGAATAGTGCCCCATCATTGGTATCAGTGGGAGGAATAGTGCCCCATCATTGGTATCAGTGGAAGGAATAGTGCCCCATCATTGGTACCAGTGGGAGGAATAGTGCCCCATGATTGGTATCAGTGGGAGGAATAGTGCCCCATCATTGGTATCAGTGGGAGGAATAGTGCCCCATCATTGGTATCAGTGGGAGAATAGTGCCCCATCATTGGTATCAGTGGGAGGAATAGTGCCCCATGATTGGTATCAGTGGGAGGAATAGTGCCCCATCATTGATATCAGTGGGAGAATAGTGCCCCATCATTGGTATCAGTGGGAGGAATAGTGCCCCATCATTGGTATCAGTGGAAGGAATAGTGCCCCATCATTGGTACCAGTGGGAGGAATAGTGCCCCATGATTGGTATCAGTGGGAGGAATAGTGCCCCATCATTGGTATCAGTGGGAGGAATAGTGCCCCATCATTGGTATCAGTGGAAGGAATAGTGCCCCATCATTGATATCAGTGGGAGGAATAGTGCCCCATCATTGGTATCAGTGGGAGGAATAGTGTCCCATCATTGGTACCAGTGGGAGGAATAGTGCCCCATGATTGGTATCAGTGGGAGGAATAGTGCCCCATGATTGGTATCAGTGGGAGGAATAGTGCCCCATGATTGGTATCAGTGGGAGAATAGTGCCCCATGATTGGTGTCAGTGGGAGAATAGTGCCCTATGATTGGTGTCAGTGGGAGAATTGTGCCCCATGATTGGTGTCAGTGGGAGAATAGTGCCCCATGATTGGTGTCAGTGGGAGAATAGTGCCCCATGATTGGTGTCAGTGGGAGAATAGTGCCCCATCATTGGTATCAGTGGGAGAATAGTGCCCCATGATTGGTGTCAGTGGGAGAATAGTGCCCCAATGATGAAAACTGGGCAGGAAGGGGGTGAAAGTTCCCGGGTGGTAAGTGGTTAATATGATACATTTTTTCATTTTGAGGCACATTTGTATCTTATTTGTTGGGATGCCGGCGCCACTCTATAGATCTCTCTCTTTGCTGTAAGCATGTCAGACGAAACATGTAAGTGATCCGGATTCTGTTTGCCTTGATATTTTCTTATCTATGCCGTAACCAACAACACAGAGGAGCCGGCGTGCCTTTGCTGGTGCTAATCATCCCTATCACTCCCTGTGTGTCCTATTAGTGGGGCTGAGAGAAGTCATTGCCTTCAGTCACCTCCCGCTACTAATTGCTCGGACAGCTTGGGGTGGCGGCGCTGAGAGACAGTCTGTAAGTACAGGATGACATTTTTTACTTTAAATGAGACGACTCTTTCAACACGTTTTCTAATCTTATTTTTGAGTAGACTATTAGTCTCTGCCAGCAAGTTATGAATTCCCTCCGTATTCCCTCTATATTTAGGAGAGCAGCAAATAAGAAAACCTGGGCGGCACAAATAGAATGGAGGACGTTCCACCAATCCAACGAGAGGACCAGAAAATATTTTATGTTGCAATTAAAAGAATTGTAAAGTCTTGTGTGTTTTTTTTATTTTTTTTAAACAAACATGTTATACTTCCCTCCTCTGTGCAGATGGTTTTGCACAGAGTGGCCCCCCGATCTTCCTCTTCTGGGGTCCCCCCGCTGGGCTCCTCCTCTTCTCGGGTGCCCGGACGGAGAGCCGCTTTCCCTGGGGGGCACCCGTGCGGGCGAGCTCCCGTGTCCTGCTGCTGCGTCCATTGACACAAATAGCAGAACCCGCCCCTGGCTCCCGCGTCATTGGATTCGATTGACAGCACTGGGAGCCAATGGCTCTCACTGCTATCAATCTATCCAATGAGGACCCTCATTGGAGCTGCTGTGCTCATCCCCGTCACTGGAAAGATCGGGTTCAGGTAAGTAAAATGGGGGGGGAGGGGCTCTGGGGGGGGGGGGGGGCGCAGCAGCACAGGAGGTTTTTTACCTTAATGCATAGAATGCAAACCCCGGGGGTCTACAACCCCTTTAACCACCTCAATACCGGACACTCCCCTCCCCCTTCCAGGCCATTTAGCTTTCAGCGCTGTCGCACTTTGAATAACAATTGCGCGGTCATGCTACACTGTACACATAGGACATTTTTTTCATCTTTTTCTTCACAGAAATAGAGCTTTCTTTTGGTGGCATTTAATCACTGCTGGGGTTTTTATTTTTTTTCTAAAAAAAAAAGAAAAAAGACCGAAAATTTTGAAAAAAAAAAAAAATCTTATTTTCTGTCAGTAAATTTTGTAAATAAGTCGTTTTTCTCCTTCACTGATGTGCGCTGGTGAGGCGGCATTAATGAGGAGGCACTAATATGCCGCACTCATGGGCACTGATATGCGGCACCGATGAGCACTGATAGGTGGCACTGGTGGGCACTGATAGGCAGCAGTGGTGGGCACTGATGGGCAGCACTGATGGGTACTGATGGGAGGCACTGATGGGCACTAATGGGCAGCACTGATGGGCACTAATGGGAGCCACTGATGGGTATTGATGGGTAGTACTGATAAGCAGGCACTGATAGGTGGCACTGGTGGACACTGATAGGCAGCAGTGGTGGGCACTGATGGGCAGCACTGATGGACAGCACTGATGGGCACTAATAGGAGCCACTGATGGGTATTGATGGGTAGCACTGATAAGCAGGCACTGATAGGTGGCACTGGTGGGCACTGATAGGCAGCAGTGGTGGGCACTGATGGGCAGCACTGATGGGTACTGATGGGAGGCACTGATGGGCACTAATGGGTATCACTGATAAGCGGGCACTAATGGGCAGCACTGATGGGCACTAATGGGAGCCACTGATGGGTGGCACTGACTGGCATCACTTATGGGCACTGATTGCTGGCACTTATGGGCACTAATTGGTGGCACTGATTGGTGGCACTGATGGGCACTGGGGGGCTTTCTTGTAATCAGGGCACTGATGATCAGCACCCTGATTACCTGCCCAGGTCTCTTCTGCGAGGAGATGCCGCTGATTGGCACTCCTCACCACACACTCTGTCAGTGTGAGGCGAGGAGAGACGATTTACGGCACTTCCGTATTTACATGTGACCGGCTGTGATTGGACACAGCAAATCACATGGTTAAAGAGCCGTGGCTCTTTACAGAGATCGGATTCGCACTGTGTCCTAGCAACACGGCGTGGTGATGATCGCCGAGCTGTGCGCCCCCGTGATAGGCCGTTCTGGTGCGTTGTCATATGACGTCCTCCCAGAACGAGAGCCGCACTGACGGTGGGCGGGTGGCAAGCGTTTAATCTATAAGACATGGAGCTTCTACTGTGCTTCCTGTATATAAGGTCTGGTATAATTGCAAGGGCCGAAAGGGGTGCAAGAAGGGGGCTCTGCAATACTTTATCAGGGATCCAGATCATGAGTCAACTTTTGGTAAACAGTACAGCCGTGGCCAAAAGTTTTGAGATTGGCACAAATATTAATTTTCACAAAGGCTGCTGCTTCAGTTTTTTTGAAGGTAATTTTCATATACTCCAGAATGTTATGAGGAGTGATCAGATGAATTGCACTTAATTGCAAAGTACCTCTTTGCCATGAAAATGAACTTAATCCCATAATAAAATATTTCCTCTGCATTTGAGAAGAAGGCTTCAGGGCGCCCAAGAAAGTCCAGCAAGTGCCAAGACCGTCTCCTACAGTTGGTTCAGCTATGGGACACCGGGGCACCACCAGTGTAGAGGGGGAGATCGGGGCACCACCAGTATAGAGGGGGAGATCGGGACACCACCAGTGTGGAGGGGGAGATCGGGACACCACCAGTGTAGAGGGGGAGATCAGGACACCACCAGTGTAGAGGGGGAGATCGGGGCACCACCAGTGTAGAGGGGGAGATCAGGACACCACCAGTGTAGAGGGGGAGATCAGGACACCACCAGTGTAGAGGGGGAGATTAGGGCACCACCAGTGTAGAGGGGGAGATTGGGACACCACCAGTGTAGAGGGGGAGATCGGGGCACCACCAGTGTAGAGGGGGAGATCGGGGCACCACCAATGTAGAGGGGGAGATCAGGACACCACCAGTGTAGAGGGGGAGATCAGGACACCACCAGTGTAGAGGGGGAGATTAGGGCACCACCAGTGTAGAGGGGGAGATTGGGACACCACCAGTGTAGAGGGGGAGATCGGGGCACCACCAGTGTAGAGGGGGAGATCGGGGCACCACCAATGTAGAGGGGGAGATCGGGACACCACCAGTGTAGAGGGGGAGATCGGGGCACCACCAGTGTAGAGAGGGAGATCGGGGCACCACCAGTGCAGAGGGGGAGATTGGGGCACCACCAGTGTAGAGGGGGAGATCGGGGCACCACCAGTGTAGAGGGGGAGATCGGGGCACCACCAGTGTAGATGGGGGAGATCGGGGCACCACCAGTGTAGATGGGGGAGATCGGGGCACCACCAGTGTAGAGGGGGAGATCAGGACACCACCAGTGTAAAGGGGGAGATCGGGGCACCACCAGTGTAGAGGGGGAGATCAGGGAACCACCAGTGTAGAGGGAAAGATCGGGGCACCACCAGTGTAGAGGGGGAGATCGGGGAACCACCAGTGTAGAGGGAAAGATCGGGGCACCACCAGTGTAGAGTGGGAGATCGGGGCACCACCAGTGTAGAGGGAAAGATCGGGGCACCACCAGTGCAGAGGGGGAGATCGGGACACCACCAGTGTAGAGGGGGAGATCGGGGGACCACCAGTGTAGAGGGGGAGATCGGGGCACCACCAGTGTAGAGGGGGAGATCGGGGAACCACCAGTGTAGAGGGGGAGATCGGGGCACCACCAGTGCAGAGGGGGAGATCAGGACACCACCAGTGCAGAGGGGGAGATCGGGACACCACCAGTGTAGAGGGGGAGATCGGGGCACCACCAGTGTAGAGGGGTAGATCGGGGCACCACCAGTGTAAAGGGGGAGATCGGGGCACCACCAGTGTAGAGGGGGAGATCAGGGCACCACCAGTGTAGAGGGGGAGATCGGGGCACCACCAGTGTAGAGGAGGAGATCGGGGCACCACCAGTGTAGAGGGGGATATCGGGGCACCACCAGTGTAGAGGGGGAGATTGGGGCACCACCAGTGCAGAGGGGGAGATCGGGGAACCACCAGTGTAGAGGGGGAGATCGGGGCACCACCAGTGTAGAGGGGGAGATCGGGGCACCACCAGTGCAGAGGGGGAGATCGGGGAACCACCAGTGTAGAGGGGGAGATCGGGGCACCACCAGTGTAGAGGGGGAGATCGATGCACCACCAGTGCAGAGGGGGAGATCGGGGCACCCCCAGTGTAGAGGGGGAGATCGGGGAACCACCAGTGTAGAGGGAAAGATCGGGGCACCACCAGTGTAGAGGGGGAGATCGGGGCACCACCAGTGTAGAGGGGTAGATCGGGGCACCACCAGTGTAAAGGGGGAGATCGGGGCACCACCAGTGTAGAGGGGGAGATCAGGGCACCACCAGTGTAGAGGGGGAGATCGGGGCACCACCAGTGTAGAGGAGGAGATCGGGGCACCACCAGTGTAGAGGGGGATATCGGGGCACCACCAGTGTAGAGGGGGAGATCGGGGCACCACCAGTGCAGAGGGGGAGATCGGGGAACCACCAGTGTAGAGGGGGAGATCGGGGCACCACCAGTGTAGAGGGGGAGATCGGGACACCACCAGTGCAGAGGGGGAGATCGGGGAACCACCAGTGTAGAGGGGGAGATCGGGGCACCACCAGTGTAGAGGGGGAGATCGGGGCACCACCAGTGCAGAGGGGGAGATCGGGGCACCCCCAGTGTAGAGGGGGAGATCGGGGAACCACCAGTGTAGAGGGGGAGATCGGGGCACCACCAGTGCAGAGGGGGAGATCGGGGCACCAAGAACAGTTTGGTGAGGAACAATCCCTTCTCCAGCATGATGGAGCACCTCGCCATAAGGCAAAAGTCATAATTAAGTGGCTTGGGAAACAAAACATCAAAATTTTGGGTCCATGGCCAGGAAACTCCCCAGATCTTAATCCCATTGAGAACTTGTGGTCAATCGTCAAGAGGGGGGAGAACAAAAAAAAACACAAAGTCTGACAAACTCCAAGCATTGATTATGCAAAAATGGGGGGGCGGCCATCAGTCAGGATGTGGCCCAGAAGTTGAGTGACAGCATGCCGGGGGGAATTGCAGAAGTCTTGAATAAGAAGGGTCAACACTGCAAATATTGACTCTTTGCATAAACTTGACAATTGACACTTATGAAACGCTTGCAATTATACTTCAGTATATCATAGTAATATCTGACAAAAAGATCGAAGAAGACTGAAGCTGCAGACTTTGTTAAAATTTATATTTGCGTCATTCTCAAAACATTTGGCCACGGCTGTAGACACCCTGCTCAGAATGTGATCCTCTGGGCTTTTTTTTTCTCAGAGAATAGGTGCAGGAACTCTACTACTATGGGTCACCCCTTGTCTACACCCCCTACCCACCTACAAGCACCATTCCTTGGTTCCACCCCCTACCCACCTACAAGCACCATTCCTTGGTTCCACCCCCTACCCACCTACAAGCATCATTCCTTGGTTCCACCCCCTACCCACCTACAAGCACCATTCCTTGGTTCCACCCCCTACCCACCTACAAGCACCATTCCTTGGTTCCACCCCCTACCCACCCACAAGCACCATTCCTTGGTTCCACCCCCTACCCACCCACAAGCACCATTCCTTGGCTCCACCCCCTACCCACCTACAAGCACCATTCCTTGGTTCCACCCCCTACCCATCTATAAGCACCATTCCTTGGTTCCACCCCCCTACCCATCTATAAGCACCATTCCTTGGTTCCACCCCCCTACCCACCCACAAGCACCATTCCTTGGCTCCACCCCCTACCCACCCACAAGCACCATTCCTTGGCTCCACCCCCTACCCACCTACAAGCACCATTCCTTGGTTCCACCCCCTACCCATCTATAAGCACCATTCCTTGGTTCCACCCCCTACCCATCTATAAGCACCATTCCTTGGTTCCACCCCCCTACCCACCCACAAGCACCATTCCTTGGCTCCACCCCCTACCCACCCACAAGCACCATTCCTTGGTTCCACCCCCTACCCACCCACAAGCACCATTCCTTGGTTCCACCCCCTACCCACCTACAAGCACCATTCCTTGGTTCCACCCCCTACCCACCTACAAGCACCATTCCTTGGTTCCACCCCTACCCACCTACAAGCACCATTCCTTGGTTCCACCCCCTACCCACCTACAAGCACCATTCCTTGGTTCCACCCCCTACCCACCTACAAGCACCATTCCTTGGTTCCACCCCCTACACATCTACAAGCACCATTCCTTGGTTCCACCCACTACCCACCTACAAGCACCATTCCTTGGTTCTACCCCCTACCAACCTATAAGCACCATTCCTTTGCTCCACCCCCTACCCACCTACAAGCACCATTCCTTGGTTCCATCCCCTACCCACCTACAAGCACCATTCCTTGGCTCCACCCCCTACGCACCTACAAGCACCATTCCTTGGTTCCATCCCCTACCACCTACAAGCACCATTCCTTGGTTCCATCCCCTACCCACCTACAAGCACCATTCCTTGGTTCCATCCCCTACCCACCTACAAGCACCATTCCTTGGTTCCACCTACAAGCACCATTCCTTGGTTTCACCCCCTACCCACCTACAAGCACTATTCCTTGGCTCCACCCCCTACCCACCTACAAGCACCATTCCTTGGCTCCACCCCCTACCCACCTACCAGCACCATTCCTTGGTTCCACCAAGCACCATTCCTTGGTTCCACCCCCTACCCATCTACAAGCACCATTCCTTGGTTCCACCCCCTACCCATCTACAAGCACCATTCCTTGGTTCCACCCACTACCCACCTACAAGCACCATTCCTTGGTTCCACCCACTACCCACCTACAAGCACCATTCCTTGGCTCTACCCCCTACTCGCCTACAAGCACCATTCCTTGGTTCCACCCCCTGCCCACCTACAAGCACCATTCCTTGGTTCCACCCCCTACCTACCTACAAGCAGCATTCATTGGCTCCACCCCCTACCCACCTACAAGCACCATTCCTTGGTTCCATCCCCTACCACCTACAAGCACCATTCCTTGGTTCCATCTCCTACCCACCTACAAGCACCATTCCTTGGTTCCATCCCCTACCCACCTACAAGCACCATTCCTTGGTTCCACCTACAAGCACCATTCCTTGGTTCCACCCCCTACCCACCTACAAGCACTATTCCTTGGCTCCACCCCCTACCCACCTGCAAGCACCATTCCTTGGCTCCACCCCCTACCCACCTACCAGCACCATTCCTTGGTTCCACCAAGCACCATTCCTTGGTTCCACCCCCTACCCATCTACAAGCACCATTCCTTGGTTCCACCCCCTACCCAGCTACAAGCACCATTCCTTGGTTCCACCCACTACCCACCTACAAGCACCATTCCTTGGTTCCACCCACTACCCACCTACAAGCACCATTCCTTGGCTCTACCCCCTACTCGCCTACAAGCACCATTCCTTGGTTCCACCCCCTACCCACCTACAAGCACCATTCCTTGGTTCCACCCCCTACCTACCTACAAGCACCATTCCTTGGTTCCATCCCCTACCACCTACAAGCACCATTCCTTGGTTCCATCCCCTACCCACCTACAAGCACCATTCCTTGGTTCCATCCCCTACCCACCTACAAGCACCATTCCTTGGTTCCACCTACAAGCACCATTCCTTGGTTCCACCCCCTACCCACCTACAAGCACTATTCCTTGGCTCCACCCCCTACCCACCTGCAAGCACCATTCCTTGGCTCCACCCCCTACCCACCTACCAGCACCATTCCTTGGTTCCACCAAGCACCATTCCTTGGTTCCACCCCCTACCCATCTACAAGCACCATTCCTTGGTTCCACCCCCTACCCATCTACAAGCACCATTCCTTGGTTCCACCCACTACCCACCTACAAGCACCATTCCTTGGTTCCACACACTACCCACCTACAAGCACCATTCCTTGGCTCTACCCCCTACTCGCCTACAAGCACCATTCCTTGGTTCCACCCCCTACCCACCTACAAGCACCATTCCTTGGTGCCACCCTCTACCTACCTACAAGCAGCATTCATTGGCTCCACCTCCTACCCACCTACAAGCACCATTCCTTGGTTCCACCCCCTACCCACCTACAAGCACCATTCCTTGGTTCCACTCCCTACCCACCTACAAGCACCATTCCTTGGTTCCACCCCCTACCCACCTACAAGCACCATTCCTTGGCTCCACCCCCTACCCACCTACAAGCACCATTCCTTGGCTCCACCCCCTACCCACCTACAAGCACCATTCCTTGGTTCCACCCCCTACCTACCTACAAGCAGCATTCATTAGCTCCACCCCCTACTCGCCTACAAGCATCATTCCTTATTTCCACCTCCCAGTAGGGCAGCACAGTGGTGTAGTGGTTAGCATTTTCACCTAGCAGCAATAGGGTTGCTGGTTCAAATCCCGACCACGACACCATCTGCCTGGAGTTTGCATGTTCTCCCTGTGCCTGCGTGGGTTTCCTCCGGGTACTCCGGTTTCCTCCCACACTCCAAAGACATGCTGTTAGGTTAATTAGATCCTGTCGAAAAAAATTGGCCAAATATGTGTATGTGTTTGTAAGCGTGTCGGGACCCCATGGGGCAAAGGACCGTGCTATACTGCAGATGGACACCGGCGGCAAAAGCGCCCTGAGGCGATTCAGTTCGCATAGGTAGCGCTATACAAGTCACTCATTCAGTACAGCTCATTTTAGAGAATACAGAACCAAATATCATTTTGTGGCGCAAATCTGTATGGAATGTGTTAATGATAACAAGAAAAGCAGTAAAATAGATCCCCATGCAGCCAGCAACAGTAGATCCCCCACACAACAATAGACCCCCCCTCCAGCAACCATAGATGCCCAGCAGCAGCAACAGATCACCCAGCAGCCAGCAACAATAGACCCCTCCCTCAACAATAGATCCCTCACAGCAAAAACTGAGCCCTCAGCAACAAAAGACCCCCTCCCCAGAGCAACAATAGACCCCTTCCTCAACAATAGATCCCTCACAGCAAAAACTGAGCCCCCCCCCAACAAAAGACCCCCTCCTTCCAGCAACAATAGACCCCTCCCTCAACAATAGATCCCTCACAGCAAAAACTGAGCCCCCCAGCAACAAAAGACCCCCTCCCCCCAGCAACAATAGACCCCTCCCTCAACAATAGATCCCTCACAGCAAAAACTGAGCCCTCAGCAACAAAAGACCCCCTCCCCAGAGCAACAATAGACCCCTTCCTCAACAATAGATCCCTCACAGCAAAAACTGAGCCCCCCCAACAAAAGACCCCCTCCTTCCAGCAACAATAGACCCCTCCCTCAACAATAGATCCCTCACAGCAAAAACTGAGCCCCCCAGCAACAAAAGACCCCCTCCCCCCAGCAACAATAGACCCCTCCCTCAACAATAGATCCCTCACAGCAAAAACTGAGCCCCCAGCAACAAAAGACCCCCTCCCCCCAGTAACAATAGACCCCCATGCAAAAATAGATTCTAGACATGTGCACTGCCGAAAAATTTGTTCGTTTTTTGTTTTCGTTTAATTCGTTTTTTTTTTTTGTTTGTTTTTCGGGTCATTCGTTATGATCGTAAATTCAAAAATCTGAAAATAAGAAAGAAAATCTGAAAATTCTAAAGAATAACTGACTGACCAACTAATAATAACTAACTATTAAATTATAGGTATTGGAACTTCCTTTCAAATTTGGCTGTTAGTGAGCGTAATGAATACAAATTTATCCAAAGTTACGAATTATCCGAAATAACGAATCTAAACAAATGGAATGGAACAAACTAATAATAATAAATAATAATAATAATAAAAAGTTTTTAATATTATTATTATTTATTATTATTAACTTATTACGTTCCATTCATTTAGATGTGGCATTCGTTATTTCGCATCATTTATAACTTCGGATAAATTCGTATTCGCTACATTCAACAGCCAAATTTGAATGCAAAATCCAATACCTATAATTTAATAGTTAAGTTATTATTAGTTAGTTATTATTTCAGATTTTCACATTTTTGGGTCTTTTGGACTTTCGAATATCGAATTTCCGAATTTCCAAGTTTCCGAATTTTCGAATTTACAAATTTACGAATATTCAAATTTATGAATATTCGGAAAAATTCGTTAAACAGGTTTTCGTTAATTCGGATATTTCTGAATTGTCGAAATTCGTTAAAAAAAGAATCCATAAACTAAACAAATTGCACATGTCTAATAGATTCCCACCAGTGACAATAGATCCCATCATCAATAGACCCTCCAGCACACCCCGGCACCCCTTGTCATTACAGTGCCGGAGGTGCCGAAACTGCTTTCCCATTGAAAAAAAGCTCTGGTGATCCTTCATCAGTAGATGCATTTGTGTTTTTTTGTTTTTTTTTCCTTAGGCTTTTTTTCCCCTCTGTTTTCACCTGGTGATCTGGCCAGTAACACATCTCCTGTATTAGAGTGCCCTCCCATAGGCCTGTGTACAGGGTGTGTCGGGTGTGCCTGGGCACATCCTATTTACCCCATATGGTGCCGATTCCCCCTGCTTCCCTTCCCTCCCCCCCCCACAGTGCTTCCCTTCTCTCCTCACAGGAGTGGGGAAGGTGCTGGTAAATATTTTATTAATTGGCCCCTTCCTTTTCTGAATGAACACAGTGAGTGATCTGTGAGGATCGCTCCTGTCTTCATTCTTAAAGGGGTTGTAAACCCTCAGGGTTTGCATTCTATACATTAAGGTGAAAAACCTCCTGTGCTGCCCCCCAGAGCCCCCATTTTACTTACCTGAACCCAGTCTTTCCAGCTCCAGCCGGTGTCTCAGGTCCTCATTGGATAGATTGATAGCAGCGGGAGCCATTGGCTGTCAATCAATCAGCGGGGCCGAGTCCTGCTGTCTATGTCAATAGCGCGCCCGCACGAGTATCCCCAGGGAAAGCGGCTATCGGTGGGGGCACCCAATGAAAGGGAGGAGCCAGGAGCGCCGCTGAGGGACCCCAGAAGAGGAGGATCGGGGCCACTCTGTGCCAAACCAACTGCACAGAGGAGGTAAGTATAACATGTTTGTTATTTTTATTTTATTTTTTAAACGAGACTTTACAACCCCTTTAACTGAAGCATAGTAAACTATGTTTACTGCGGGCTGCAGAGAACAGGACTGGGCAACCCTGTCCTCAGTTTCTTTCTCTGTCTCAAAAGTGAGACATCAGAGGTCTGTTTAGACCCCCTGATATTTCACCAAAGCCCCCCCAACATGGCTCCTAAAAAAAAGTAAAAAAATAACCACTTCAGCTCCGGAAGATTTACCCCCTTTAATGACCAGGCCATTTTTTTGCGATACGGCACGGTGTTGCTTTCACTGACAATTGCGCGGTCGTGCGACGCTGTACCCCAAACAAAATTGATGTCCTTTTTTTCTCATATATAGAGATTTCTTTTGGTGGTATTTGATCACCTCTGCGGTTTTTATTTTTTGCGCTATAAACAAACAAAAAAAAAAATCCGACAATTTTGAAAAGAAAAACAATATTTTTTACTTTCTACTATAAAACATCCAATAAAA
Source organism: Lithobates clamitans (assembly GCA_037952925.1). Lineage (NCBI taxonomy): Eukaryota > Metazoa > Chordata > Amphibia > Anura > Ranidae > Lithobates > Lithobates clamitans. Next base: position 220,788 of record JBBGZY010002640.1, read on the forward strand.
TGTTTTTAAAAAATCGTAATTCTTCATCAATTTAGGTCCAATTTGTATTCTGCTACATATTTTTGGTAAAAAAAAAAAAAAAACCCAATAAGCGTATATTGATTGGCTTGCGTAAAAGTTATGCGCAAAAGTTACAAGCTATGGGATATAGTTATGGAATTTTTATTTATTTATTTTTTTTACTAGTAATGGCGGCGATCAGCGACTTAAAGCGGGACTGAGATATTGGGGCGGGAAACCTGACACTAAGTAACACTTTTAATACTTTTGTGACACTTTTTTTTTTGGGAACCAGTGACACCAATACAGTGATCAGTGCTAGAAAGTTGCATTGTTACTGTACTAATGACACTGGCTGGGAAGGTAGGGTGACCAGACGTCCCCGTTTTCCGGGGACAGTCCCCGGATTGAGGACACTCTCCCCGGAGCCCGTCTGTCCCCGGATTTGTCCCCGGATTGCAGGGGCGGCACTCAGGAACGTAGCGGCACGCACCGCTAACACTGGCCGTTGCCCTGATCTGTGCCACGGGACTTGCGCTGTGTCCCTCAGCACAGCGGACTGAAGCCGCCTCCCCCTCCTCTCTGTTTACATTCACACAGGAGGAGGAGGAGCCCGAGGGACACGGCTGTGTGTATCATCCGCGCTGTTCTGAGGTCTGTAAACTTCATTTATTTACAGTATGTGGTGGACATGTGCAGGGGATTCTATACTAATGGGGGGGGGGGGGGCTCTGCACTGGGGGGATTCTATACTAATGGGGGGGGGGGCTCTGCACTGGGGGGATTCTATACTAATGGGGGGGGGGGGGGGCTCTGCACTGGGGGGATTCTATACTAATGGGGGGGGGGGCTCTGCACTGGGGGGATTCTATACTAATGGGGGGGGGGGGCTCTGCACTGGGGGGATTCTATACTAATGGGGGGGGGGGGCTCTGCACTGGGGGGATTCTATACTAATTGGTTGGGGGCTCTGCACTGGGGGGATTCTATACTAATGGGGGGGGGCTCTGCACTGGGGGGATTCTATACTAATGGGGGGGGGGCTCTGCACTGGGGGGATTCTATACTAATGGGGGGGCTCTGCACTGGGGGGATTCTATACTAATAGGGGCTCTGCACTGGGGGGATTCTATACTAATGGGGGGGCTCTGCACTGGGGGGATTCTATACTAATGGGGGCTCTGCACTGGGGGGATTCTATACTAATGGGGGCTCTGCACTGGGGGGATTCTATACTAATGGGGGGGCTCTGCACTGGGGGGATTCTATACTAATGGGGGGGGCTCTGCACTGGGGGGATTCTATACTAATGGGGGGGCTCTGCACTGGGGGATTCTATACTAATGGGGAGGCTCTGCACTGGGAGGATTCTATAATAATGGGGGGCTCTGCGCTGGGGGGATTCTGTACTAATGGGGGCTCTGCACTGGGGGGATTCTATACTAATGGGGGCTCTGCACTGGGGGGATTCTATACTAATGGGGGGGCTCTGCACTGGGGGATTCTATACTAATAGGGGCTCTGCACTGGGGGGATTCTATACTAATGGGGGGGTTCTGCACTGGGGGGATTCTATACTAATGGGGGCTCTGCACTGGGGGGATTCTATACTAATGGGGGGGGGGGGCTCTGCACTGGGGGGATTCTATACTAATGGGGGGGCTCTGCACTGGGGGGATTCTATACTAATGGGGGCTCTGCACTGGGGGGATTCTATACTAATGGGGGGGGGGGCTCTGCACTGGGGGGATTCTATACTAATGGGGGGGCTCTGCACTGGGGGGATTCTATACTAATGGGGGCTCTGCACTGGGGGGATTCTATACTAATGGGGGCTCTGCACTGGGGGGATTCTATACTAATGGGGGCTCTGCACTGGGGGGATTCTATACTAATGGGGGCTCTGCACTGGGGGGATTCTATACTAATGGGGGGGCTCTGCACTGGGGGGATTCTATACTAATGGGGGGGGCTCTGCACTGGGGGGATTCTATACTAATGGGGGGGCTCTGCACTGGGGGATTCTATACTAATGGGGAGGCTCTGCACTGGGAGGATTCTATAATAATGGGGGGCTCTGCGCTGGGGGGATTCTGTACTAATGGGGGCTCTGCACTGGGGGGATTCTATACTAATGGGGGCTCTGCACTGGGGGGATTCTATACTAATGGGGGGGGCTCTGCACTGGGGGGATTCTATACTAATGGGGGGGCTCTGCACTGGGGGGATTCTATACTAATTGGGGGGCTCTGCACTGGGGGGATTCTATACTAATGGGGGGGCTCTGCACTGGGGGGATTCTATACTAATGGGGGGCTCTGCGCTGGGGGGATTCTGTACTAATGGGGGCTCTGCACTGGGGGGATTCTATACTAATGGGGGCTCTGCACTGGGGGGATTCTATACTAATGGGGGGGCTCTGCACTGGGGGGATTCTATACTAATGGGGGGGCTCTGCACTGGGGGGATTCTATACTAATTGGGGGGCTCTGCACTGGGGGGATTCTATACTAATGGGGGGGCTCTGCACTGGGGGGATTCTACACTAATGGGGGCTCTGCACTGGGGGGATTCTATACTAATGGGGGGGGCTCTGCACTGGGGGGATTCTATACTAATGGGGGTTCTGCAGTGAGGGGGTGTCTATACTATTGGGGGCTCTGCACTGAGGGGGTGTCTATACTATTGGGGGCTCTGCACTGGGGGGATTCTATACTAATGGGGGGGCTCTGCACTGAGAAATATGCAAGTTAAAGGGTTACTCCGCAAAATGTTGTAAAACTCCTCCAGTATTTTATATTGCTTTTGTTCCTGTAACATTTGTAGTCTTAGAACAGTTAGCTATTAATATTTGATTATTTATGTTTGAAGGTATCCTACGTGTTGTTACCATGCAATCTTTTACTGTTCTGAATTGTTAATTTATTGTTCATTGTTATTGTTGAACCAAAATTCTTTGGCAAGAATAAAATACAAAATATGCATTGAAAAGTTTTATCTCCATCTTATCGTCTTAACATTTGGTAGTCGTATTCCAAAAAATTGTAAGAATCTTCTTTTTTTTATCTCATGGACGAAATGTGAGAAATAACGTATATATCATATAATCCTTCCATAAACATATACCACATACACTGCATATATAATTTGAGGAATATATGCTTATAAAATCGTTTACCATTTGCCAAAAAAAAAATGTCCCCGGATTTCATTTTGAAAATCTGGTCACCTTATGGGAAGGGGTTAAACATCTCGGGGCGATCAAAGGGTTAAAGGTGTGCTGTGCGAGGTGCTTTTGCTAGGGAAAGACATGGATCCTAGTACACAAACTCCATCCCTCCCCCCCCTGACAGAACAGTGATCTGCCTTGTTTACATAGGCAGATCACCGTTCTGTCTCTCTGGCTGATGATCAGCGGGTGTCGGAGGACAGCGAGTTCGCGGTTGCCCGCTGGACCGGCTCCTGCAGTGCGTGATATCAAAGCGGGATCAAGGAGCCGACATCAGGCAGGCGCGCCCGCTACCCGCTAATGTACACACAGCACCCCATATTGTACACACAGCACCCCATATTGTACACACAGCACCCCATATTGTACACACAGCCCTCCATATTGTACACACAGCACCCCATATTGTACACACAGCACCCCATATTGTACACACAGCACCCCATATTGTACACACAGCCCTCCATATTGTACACACAGCACCCCATATTGTACACACAGCCCCCCATATTGTACACACATCACCCCATATTGTACACACAGCCCCCCATATTGTACACACAGCACCCCATATTGTACACACAGCACCCCATATTGTACACACAGCCCCCCATATTGTATACACAGCACCCCATATTGTACACACAGCACCCCATATTGTACACACAGCACCTCATATTGTATACACAGCACCCCCATATTGTACACACAGCCCTCCATATTGTACACACAGCACCCCCATATTGTACACACAGCCCCCCATATTGTACACACATCACCCCATATTGTACACACAGCCCCCCATATTGTACACACAGCACCTCATATTGTACATACAACACCCCATATTGTACACACAGCACCCCATATTGTACACACAGCCCCCCATATTGTATACACAGCACCCCATATTGTACACACAGCACCCCATATTGTACACACAGCACCTCATATTGTATACACAGCACCCCATATTGTACACACAGCACCCCATATTGTACACACAGCCCTCCATATTGTACACACAGCACCCCATATTGTACACACAGCACCCCATATTGTACACACAGCCCTCCATATTGTACACACAGCACCCCATATTGTACACACAGCACCCCATATTGTACACACAGCACCCCATATTGTACACACAGCCCTCCATATTGTACACACAGCACCCCATATTGTACACACAGCACCCCATATTGTACACACAGCTCCCCATATTGTACACACAACACCCCATATTGTACACACAGCACCCCATATTGTACACACAGCACCTCATATTGTACACACAGCCCCCCATATTGTACACACAGCACCCCCATATTGTACACACAGCACCCCATATTGTACACACAGCACCCCATATTGTACACACAGCACCCCATATTGTACACACAGCACCTCATATTGTACACACAGCCCCCCATATTGTACACACAGCACCTCATATTGTACACACAGCACCTCATATTGTACACACAGCCCCCCATATTGTACACACAGCACCTCATATTGTACACACAGCACCTCATATTGTACACACAGCACCCCATATTGTACACACAGCTCCCCATATTGTACACACAGCACCCCATATTGTACACACAGCCCCCCATATTGTACACACAGCGCCTCATATTGTACACACAGCGCCTCATATTGTACACACAGCACCCCATATTGTACACACAGCACCTCATATTGTACACACAGCGCCTCATATTGTACACACAGCACCCCATATTGTACACACAGCACCTCATATTGTACACACAGCACCCCATATTGTACACACAGCGCCTCATATTGTACACACAGCACCCCATATTGTACACACAGCCCCCCATATTGTACACACAGCACCCCATATTGTACACACAGCACCTCATATTGTACACACAGCACCCCATATTGTACACACAGCACCCCATATTATACACACAGCCCCCCATATTGTACACACAGCACCCCATATTGTACACACAGCACCCCATATTGTACACACAGCACCCCATATTGTATACACAGCCCCCCATATTGTACACACAGCACCCCATATTGTACACACAGCACCTCATATTGTACACACAGCACCCCATATTGTACACACAGCACCCCATATTATACACACAGCCCCCCATATTGTACACACAGCACTCCATATTGTACACACAACACCCCATATTGTACACACAGCACCCCATATTGTACACACATCACCCCATATTGTACACACATCACCCCATATTGTACACACAGCCCCCCATATTGTACACACAGCACCCCATATTGTACACACAGCACCCCGTATTGTACACACAGCCCCCCATATTGTATACACAGCACCCCATATTGTACACACAGCACCTCATATTGTACACACAACACCCCATATTGTACACACAGCACCCCATATTGTACACACAGCCCCCCATATTGTACACACAGCACTCCATATTGTACACACAACACCCCATATTGTACACACAGCACCCCATATTGTACACACAGCACCTCATATTGTACACACATCACCCCATATTGTACACACATCACCCCATATTGTACACACATCACCCCATATTGTACACACAGCCCCCCATTTTGTACACACAGCACCCCATATTGTACACACATCACCCCATATTGTACACACAGCCCCCCATATTGTACACACAGCACCCCATATTGTACACACAGCACCCCATATTGTACACACAGCACCCCATATTGTACACACAGCCCCCCATATTGTACACACAGCCCCCCATATTGTATACACAGCCCCCCATATTGTACACACAGCCCCCCATATTGTACACACAGCACCCCATATTGTACACACAGCCCCCCATATTGTACACACAGCACTCCATATTGTACACACAGCCCCCCATATTGTACACACAGCCCCCCATATTGTACACAGCCCCCCATATTGTACACACAGCACCCCATATTGTACACAGCCCCCCATATTGTACACACAGCACCCCATAATGTACACACAGCACCCCATATTGTACACACAGCACCCCATATTGTACACACAGCACCCCATATTGTACACACAGCACCCCATATTGTACACACAGCACCCCATATTGACAGAAAAACACAGAATTGTTGACATTTTTGCAGATTTATTAAAAAAGAAAAACTGAAATATCACATGGTCCTAAGTATTCAGACCCTTTGCTCAGTATTTAGTAGAAGCCCCTTTTGATGAGTCTTTTTGGGAAAGATGCAACAAGTTTTTCACACCTGGATTTGGGGATCCTCTGCCATTCCTCCTTGCAGATCCTCTCCAGTTCTGTCAGGGGGGATGGTAAACGTTGGTGGACGGCCATTTTTAGGTCTCTCCAGAGATGCTCAATTGGGTTTAAGTCAGGGCTCTGGCTGGGCCATTCAAGAACAATCACGGAGTTGTTGTGAAGCCACTCCTTCATTATTTTAGCTGTGTGCTTAGGGTCATTGTCTTGTTGGAAGGTAAATCTTTGGCCCAGTCTGAGGTCCTGAGCACTCTGGAGAAGGTTTTCATCCAGGATATTCCTGTACTTGGCCGCATTCATCTTTCCCTCGATTCCCTTCGCAATTGTCATTCTAAGTGCAACAGCGCTGAAAGCTAAAAATTGGTCTGGGCGGGAAGGGGATGAAATGGCCCGGTATTGAAGGGGTTAAAATAAAAACGAGGCGCCTCCTCCCGGTGTGTTATCTTGGTGAATTGAGCCCGGGAATATTTCGGTACATTCCGAATACACATATTGTCCAGTATTCAGTTGTAATAATGAAAATCAGCTGGACTGTCTGTTAAATGCGGCAGAAATCCAATAATGTTGAAGATCTATAATTCTAAAAAGAAAAAAAAAAAAGAACTCCGGCATTTGAAAAGTTGTGAAAGTGAATTTACACCACAGATGGTAACTGGCGCCCCAAACTGAAGGATTTCATAGAAGAAAATGTTCTTTTTATTGAATCAGTGAAGTGTGAAGAATAGAATTACTGAGAACTTAGAAGGAGAGCGATGGCGGGGGTGGGGGTGAAGCTCTACCATGAGATAACATTGGGAGTTCCGTCATGTCTGTCCTTTGATGAACAAGCACAACGTTACTCTACAAGTACAACGTTACTCTACAAGGCTCCAATAGAGAAGCTCTTCTTCCATATGTAGCAAAGTCTCTTCCAGCCTGATGAGGACCTCCAAGGCCAAAGATAGCTGACATCCTTCTGTATGTGGGGGGTTGTGAGGCATAGTGGATGAAAGTCATTGGGGCGCCAGACACTTCTTGGATGTAAAAGCGGTTTTATTTCTTTTAACAGTTCTTTTTGGATTTTTGGGGGAAAGAGGGTTAGGGCCAGGACACCCCACGCCACATCTGCACATGCAGGAATGTCTCCTATGGCAACAGTCTTTAACCACTTCCCGCCCGGCCTATAGCAGATTGACGGCCGGGCGGTGGTTCCGTTATCCTGACTGGACGTCATATGACATCCAGTAGGATAACATGCTGCCGCGCGCCCGCGGGGGGGGCGCATCGCGGCGATTGGTGGAGCGGTGGGTCAGCCCGACACACCGCTACTCCAGTCTTGGTAAAGAGCCTCCGGTGGAGGCTCTTTACCACGTGATCAGCCATGTCCAATCACGGCTGATCACGATGTCAATAGGAAGAGCTGTAGATCGGTTTTTACTCACTCGCGTCTGACAGACACGAGTAGAGGAGAGCCGATCGGCGGCTCTCCTGGCAGGGGGGGTCTGCGCTGATTGTTTATCAGCGAACCCCCCCCTCAGATGACCACACTGGACCACCAGGGATGCCACTAGGACCACCAGGGAAGGGGGCAACATGTGGATGGCCAGGTATGTACCCCATGGCCATCCACATGTGCCCAATGTGCACAATCTGTGCCAATCAGTGCCCACAAATGGGCACTGATTGGCACCATTATATTTAAGTTCTGCCCAGCAATGCCACCAATCAGTGTAATCAATGCCACCAATCAGTATCATCAGTGCCACCTGTCGGTGCCCATCTGTGCCTATCAGTGCCCACCTATCAGTGTCCATCAGTGCCCATCCATGCCACCTATCAGTACCATCCATAAGTACCCATTAGTGCCACCCATAGGTACCAATCAATGCCACCTACAAGTGCCCATCAGTGCCGCCTATGAGTGCCCATCGGTGCCACCTATGAGTGCCCATCAGTGCTGCATACCAGTGCCACCTATCAGTGCCACCTATCAGTGCCCATCAGTGCCGCCTATCAGTGCCCATCATCAGTGCCCGTAAGTGCCACCTCATCAGTGCCACCTCATTGGTGCCACCTCATCGGTGCCCATCAGTGCCGCCGTATCAGTGCCCGTCATTGAAGAAGAAAACGTACTTATTTAGAAAAAATTTTAACAGAAACAAAATTTTCGGTCTTTTTTTAATTGTTGCACAAAAAATAAAAACCGCAGAGGTGATCAAATACCACCAAAATAAAGCTCTATTTGTGGGAACAAAATGATAAAAAATTTGTTTGGGTACAGTGTTGCATGACCGCGCAATTGTCATTCAAATTGCGACAGCGCTGAAAGCTGGAAATTGGCCCTGGGCGGGAAGGTGCCTAAGTGCCTGGTATTGAAGTGGTTAACAGGTCCTAACTCACACGTAACAGTTCCTTCAGCTTCACTACAACTGCTTCTTGTAGTTCTTCAACACTGAGCTCCCGGTCTCTCACTAGACCCTCTGATTCTGAATCCCTTCAGCTCCTCCAAGGTTTTGTGGTGGTCTCTCCCTCAAGGGTCACCCCCGCTTCCCTGCTGGGTCCCTAGCTTGGCACTCCAGATACTTCTCAAGCTTCACCACTGCTGACCGGCTCGGTCCCTGGCTTGAATCACAAGGCTGCTCTGCAAGCGTCTTCTCCGCTGGTTGGGTCCCTGACTTGATCACCGCCTGAAGTTTCCCGATTCTCCACCGTGCCCTTTCGGTGAGAATGTGGTTCCGGTATTGGCCTCAGTTACTCACTCGGGTACCTGATAACAAGGTGGATGGTCCCTTAGTGGCGAAAGCTTCCCCTCTACCTCCGACCACGACAGGTTCTCCGGCCGGCAGAACCAACACTTTTGGTTAGACTGCAAGCCGCAATCCCAACCCTGTACTGCCCTCTTACTTCTGGATAGGCTTTCACACAGCCTGGAAGCCAGATGCCCCCGGGATAGGCCCAATATCCGGCCTAGCAGCCCGAGGTGTACGACACACGTCCACCCAGATAGCCTTCCAGGTGGCACAGAACACAGATCACCTGACTCCGCCCAAATATATAGGCCCTCCCAGCAGGCCAAGGGATTCAAGAAAACCCCTGCCCATTGGCTGAGATACCCCATTTAGCCAAAACCTGACCTTGGGTTGCCCTTCTCATATCTAGTACCACCAAGTACCCGGCCACCTAGTGGTAGTAAAGACAACCGAAAACTCTTTACAGTTCTAGCAACAAAAGACTCAGATCAGCTCGGCCACCTGAGTCTTTACAAACAAATCTCTGAAGAGCATGGCCACCTGCATCCTAGCAACCAAAGACTGTACAGTTCAGCCTCATGCATCCTAGCAACCAAAGACTGTACAGTTCAGCCTCATGCATCCTAGCAACCAAAGACTGTACAGTTCAGCCTCATGCATCCTAGCAACAAAAGACTGTACAGTTCAGCCTCATGCATCCTAGCAACCAAAGACTGTACAGTTCAGCCTCCTGCATCCTAGCAACCAAAGACTTTGTACAGCTCAGCCACCTGCATCCCAGCCCCAAAATATTCTGTGCAGCTCAGTGGCTTGTGTCCTAGCAACCGACTCTGTACAGCTTGGTCACCAAATTCTAGCAACAAAACATTCAAATCAGCTCAGCCATCTGAGTCTTTAGAAACAGAATCTCTGAGGAGCATGGCCCCCTGCGTCCTAGCAACCAAAGACTCTGATCAGATCAGCCACCTGCGTGACTACAGTCTGGCCTCCTACATCCCAGCAGTTTAAAGAATCTGTATGGCTTGGTCATCTGTGTCCTAGCAACCAAAGACTGTGTTACAGCTCAGCCACTTGCATCCTAGCAACCAAAGTATCTGTAAAGCTAGGCATTCTACATCCCAGCAACCAAGGACCCTGTACAGCTCCACTGCCCGCGTCCTAGCAACCAGAGCAGCTGGATCGCCAGATGGAGGATTCAGCTGAACCTGTCACTGCTTGAAAATGACAGAGGAGTAGAACAAGGACCTGTGAGGGAGGGAGAACAGAACCGTTCCTTCTCAAGTGGGGGGGGGGTGAGAGAGAGAGAGGGGGTGAGAGAGAGGGGGGCTCCCCTATCCCCCCATACTACACCAGGAGACTCTCCCATCCCCCCCCCCAAAAAAAATATCTACACCGGACCCTCATCTTCCCGCAGCCCGCTGGTTATTTTACCAGCTGTGTGTAGCGAAGCTGCCGAGGCTCGACCACAGCCCGGGACTCCGACCTGCTCTGCCAAGTGAGCTACTTCCAAAATTGGAGCCTCCTGCTTCCTCTTCTCTCCCCTGTCACTGAACGGTCAGTCCGCGGTTGCCCCTGGTGTCCCCCCTCTGGCGGGTGTCACCACCCCACTGCTTCTTTGCAGTCCTCAAAGTGTCCCTTCTGCCTAGGGGGGGGGCAGTGCCGTCCCCCTGAAAAATGCCGCCCAAGGCAAACGTCTTGTTTGTCTTGTCATAAATACGCCCCTGCCTGTGGTAACCCCCTTATGCCAGCGCTCTGAGTGACTCTTGACACCCAGAGCCAGGCAGGTGGGGCTTCTGGTCTTGATCCACTATGATTGGCTGCACGGCGCTGATGTCATCAGGCGCCGTGCCTACTGGCTCCTGATGGTCATTAGTTGAGCTGTTGGTGACCGCTGGATGGTGGTTCTGGGGAAGCCAATGGAGCGCACCCTAGACAGCGACGCATATATGTCCAACGCTGCCGTAAAGGGGTAAAACACAGGAGAAGTTATCTGGGAAGTGGAAGGCTACTGGCACATTAGGTGTTTAGCCCGTCTGCGTCCCACACTTGGCATTTTTTTTTTTGTAGCATACACTATGAGATTGTAAAATCCCCGGGACACCTCTGTGTGCCCTAGGGGAGTAGTAATGCGGCATGCGCAGCGGTGAACAATGGGTGTAGCCAATTGCATATAGAGCAGGTGTGTGTAATGTACAATATAGTGTATATGTGGTGTGTTATCTTTGGTGGGGAGCCTCCCAGTGTAATTTGGGGGGGGGGGGGGTCTCCTGGTGTAGTATGGGGCCTGTATATAGGGAAATTATTAGTAATTAATTGTATGAATTATCAGATGTTCACATCAATGAAGGATAATAAATTACGTACTCAGGTATATAAATGTTGAGTTAATCACATGCAAAAACACACTAGAATGCATACAGATACTGAGATATATACATATGATCAATTACAGTACAGACAGTACATGCACACACACACATATATACACACTCAGATATATACAGATACATACATGCACACTCAGATATATACAGATACATCCATGCACACTCAGATATATACAGATACATATATACACACTCAGATATATACAGATACATACATGCACACTCAGATATATACAGATACATACATACACACTCAGATATATACAGATACATGCATACACACTCAGATATATACAGATACATACATGCACACTCAGATATATACAGATACATACATACACACTCAGATATATACACACACTCAGATATATACACACTCAGATATATACACACACTCAGATATATACACATTCAGATATATACAGATACATGCATACACACTCAGATATATACAGATACATATATACACACTCAGATATATACAGATACATACATACACACTCAGATATATACACACACTCAGATATATACAGATACATACATACACACTCAGATATATACACACACTCAGATATATACAGATACATACATACACACTCAGATATATACACACACTCAGATATATACACACACTCAGATATATACACACACTCAGATATATACAGATACATACATACACACTCAGATATATACAGATACATGCATGCACTCAGATATATACACACTCAGATATATACAGATACATACATACACACTCAGATATATACACACACTCAGATATATACAGATACATACATGCACACTCTGATATATACAGATACATGCATGCACTCAGATATATACAGATACATACATACACACTCAGATATATACACACACTCAGATATATACAGATACATACATACACACTCAGATATATACACACACTCAGATATATACACACACTCAGATATATACACACACTCAGATATATACAGATACATACATGCACACTCTGATATATACAGATACATGCATGCACTCAGATATATACAGATACATACATGCACACTCAGATATATACACACACTCAGATATATACAGATACATACATACACACTCAGATATATACAGATACATACATACACACTCAGATATATACACACACTCAGATATATACAGATACATACATACACACTCAGATATATACAGATACATACATACACACTCAGATATATACACACACTCAGATATATACACACACTCAGATATATACACACTCAGGTATATACAGATACATACATACACACTCTGATATATACAGATACATGCATACACACTCAGATATATACAGATACATACATACACACTCAGATATATACACACACTCAGATATATACAGATATATACACACACTCAGATATATACACACTCAGATATATACAGATACATACATACACACTCTGATATATACAGATACATGCATACACTCAGATACACACAAACATGTATAAATACACTAGACACAACCACAAAATACTATGAGATGAACACATATGTATTCTGGTAATGGGCAGCCAGCTTCTCTCCTCCCCTCTCTGTCCTGCTCTCCCCTCACACTCCATTCAGCTCCTCCCTCTTCCCGCCCACGCACACTCACAACTCCTCCCTCTTCCCGCCCACGCACACTCACAGCTCCCCCCCAATACATCGGTCTGTCAGAGTGAGCAGTCCCGGCAGGGCTCCAGTAGCCGGAACTAGAAGCAAAGCATCGGGAAAATGGGGCCAGGAGGTTCTGTATCCCTCCACAGAGAGTAACGAGTCCCTTGTAATGAGGGCTGTTTCCATCCTGACAATTACAAATATGTGAAGATAGGTGAACATCTGATACATGTTATGGAAGCAAGATTCTGATTAAGCTTTTATGGGGTTGCTATGGGGGGTGTTGGAAGAGTTTTTGGGGGTGTCCTGGTGACTGGTGTCCGGGTGTCAGGCAGTGAGAAACCCGGGCAGAGGATGTAAAAACCGGACTGTCCGGGTGAATCCCGGACAGGTGGCAATCCTAAATTGGTTATATACAGTATATAGAGGGTGGAGGATATATACAGAATAGAGGGTGGAGGTTATATACAGTATAGAGGGTGGAGGCTATAAACAGTATACAGAGGGTGGAGGTTATATACAGTATAGAGGGTGGAGGGTATATAGAGTGTATAGATGCCCCTTAGTATATAGAGTATATAGATATCATTCAGTATATAAGATATATAGAGGGTGGAGGGTATATACAGTGCATAGATATCACTCAGTATATACAGTATATGGAGGGTGAAGGTCGGTATATACAGTATACTGGGGGCATATACAGTATATGGAGGGTGAAGGTTAGTATATACGGTATATGGAGAGTGGAGGTCAGTATGTACAGTATATAGATTATTTGGAGGCCAGTATACTGTATATATGGAGGGTGGAGGTCAGTATATACAGTATATAGACATCACTCAGTGTATACAGTATATACAGTATCTCACAAAAGTAAGTACACCCCTCAGTGACATTTTTGTAAATATTTCCTTCTATCTTTTCATGTGACAACACTGAAGAAATGACACTTGTCTACAATGTAAAGTAGTGAGTGTACAGCTTGTATAACAGTGTAAATTTGCCGTCCCCTCAAAATAACTCAACACACAGCCATTAATGTCTAAACCGCTGGCAACAAAAGTCAGTACACCCCTAAGTGAAAATGTCCAAATTGGGCCCAATTAGCCATTTTCCCTCCCCGTGTCATGTGACTCCTTAGTGTTACAAGGTCTCAGGTGTGAATGGGGAGCAGGTGTGTTAAATTTGGTGTTATCGCTCTCACTCTCTCATACTGGTCACTGGAAGTACAACATGGCACCTCATGGGAAAGAACTCTCTGAAGATCTGAAAAAAAAGAATTGTTGCTCTACATAAAGATGGCCTAGGCTATAAGAAGATTGCCAAGACCCTGAAACTGAGCTGCAGCACGGTGGCCAAGACCATACAGCGGTATAACAGGACAGGTTCCACTCAGAACAGGCCTCGCCATGGTCCACCAAAGAAGTTGAGGTCACGTGCTCAGCGTCATATTCAGAGGTTGTTTTTGGGAAATAGACGTATGAGTGCTGCCAGCATTGCTGCAGAGGTTGTAGGGGTGGGGGGGGGTCAGCCTGTCAGTGCTCAGACCATACGCCGCACACTGCATCAAATTGGTCTTCATGGCTGTCATCCCAGAAGGAAGCCTCTTCTAAAGATGATGCACAAGAAAGTCCGCAAACAGTTTGCTGAAGACAAGCAGACTAAGGACATGGATTACTGGAACCATGTCCTGTGGTCTGATGAGACCAAGATAAACTTATTTGGTTCAGATGGTGTCAAGCGTGTGTGGGGGCAACCAGGTGAGGAGGACAAAGACAAGTGTGTCTTGTCTACAGTCAAGCATGGTGGTGGGAGTGTCATGGTCTGGGGCTCCATGAGTGCTGCCGCCACTGGGGGGCTACAGATCATTGAGGGAACCATGAATGCCAACATGTACTGTGACATACTGAAGCAGAGCATGATCCCCTCCCTTCAGAGACTGGACCGCAGGGCAGTATTCCAACATGATAACCACCCCAAACACACCTCCAAGATGACCACTGCCTTGCTAAAGAAGCTGAGAGTAAAGGTGATGGACTGGCCAAGCATATCTCCAGACCTAAACCCTATTGAGCATCTGTTGCCAGCGGTTTAGACATTAATGGCTGTGTGTTGAGTTATTTTGAGGGGACAGCAAATTTACACTGTTATACAAGCTGTACACTCACTACTTTACATTGTAGACAAGTGTCATTTCTTCAGTGTTGTCACATGAAAAGATAGAAGAAAAGATTTACAAAAATGTGAGGGGTGTACTTACTTTTGTTAGTTACTGTAGATACCACTCAGTGTATACAGTATATATAGATTCATACAGTATATGGAGTGTAGAGGTCAGTGTATACAGTATATGGAGGGTGGAGGTCAGTGTATACAGTATATATGGAGGGTGGAGGTCAGTGTATACAGTATATATGGAGGGTGGTCAGTGTATACAGTATATGGAGGGTAGAGGTCAGTGTATACAGTAAATATGGAGGGTAGAGGTCAGTGTATACAGTATATGGAGGGTGGAGGTCAGTGTATACAGTATATGGAGGGTAGAGGTCAGTGTATACAGTATATGGAGGGTGGAGGTCAGTGTATACAGTATATATGGAGGGTGGAGGTCAGTGTATACAGTATATATGGAGGGTGGTCAGTGTATACAGTATATGGAGGGTAGAGGTCAGTGTATACAGTAAATATGGAGGGTGGAGGTCAGTGTATACAGTATATGGAGGGTGGAGGTCAGTGTATACAGTATATGGAGGGTGGAGGTCAGTGTATACAGTATATGGAGGGTAGAGGTCAGTGTATACAGTATATATGGAGGGTGGTCAGTGTATACAGTATATGGAGGGTGGTGGTCAGTGTATACAGTATATGGAGGGTAGAGGTCAGTGTATACAGTATATATGGAGGGTGGAGGTCAGTGTATACAGTATATATGGAGGGTGGAGGTCAGTGTATACAGTATATGGAGGGTAGAGGTCAGTGTATACAGTATATGGAGGGTAGAGGTCAGTGTATACAGTAAATATGGAGGGTGGAGGTCAGTGTATACAGTATATGGAGGGTGGAGGTCAGTGTATACAGTATATGGAGGGTGGAGGTCAGTGTATACAGTATATGGAGGGTAGAGGTCAGTGTATACAGTAAATATGGAGGGTGGAGGTCAGTGTATACAGTATATGGAGGGTGGAGGTCAGTGTATACAGTATATGGAGGGTGGAGGTCAGTGTATACAGTATATGGAGGGTAGAGGTCAGTGTATACAGTATATGGAGGGTGGAGGTCAGTGTATACAGTAAATATGGAGGGTGGAGGTCAGTATATACAGTATATATGGAGGGTGGAGGTCAGTGTATACAGTATGTGGAGGGTGGAGGTCAGTGTATACAGTATATGGAGGGTGGAGGTCAGAGTATACAGTATATGGAGGGTGGAGGTCAGTGTATACAGTATATGGAGTGTAGAGGTCAGTGTATACAGTATATATGGAGGGTGGAGGTCAGTGTATACAGTATATGGAGGGTGGAGGTCAGTGTATACAGTATATGGAGGGTAGAGGTCAGTGTATACAGTATATATGGAGGGTGGAGGTCAGTGTATACAGTATATGGAGGGTGGAGGTCAGTGTATACAGTATATATGGAGGGTGGAGGTCAGTGTATACAGTATATATGGAGGGTGGAGGTCAGTGTATACAGTATATATGGAGGGTGGAGGTCAGTGTATACAGTATATGGAGGGTGGAGGTCAGTGTATACAGTATATGGAGGGTGGAGGTCAGTGTATACAGTATATGGAGGGTGGAGGTCAGTGTATACAGTATATGTGGAGGGTGGAGGTCAGTGTATACAGTATATGTGGAGGGTGGAGGTCAGTGTATACAGTATATGGAAGGTGGAGGTCAGTGTATACAGTATATGGAGGGTGGAGGTCAGTGTATACAGTATATGGAGGGTGGAGGTCAGTGTATACAGTATATATGGAGGGTGGAGGTCAGTGTATACAGTATATATGGAGGGTGGAGGTCAGTGTATACAGTATATGGAGTGTGGAGGTCAGTGTATACAGTATATGGAGGGTGGAGGTCAGTGTATACAGTATATGTGGAGGGTGGAGGTCAGTGTATACAATATATATGGAGAGTGGAGGTCAGTGTATACAGTATATATGGAGTGTGGAGGTCAGTGTATACAGTATATGGAGGGTGGAGGTCAGTGTATACAGTATATATGGAGGGTGGAGGTCAGTGTATACAGTATATATGGAGTGTGGAGGTCAGTGTATACAGTATATGTGGAGGGTGGAGGTCAGTGTATACAGTATATATGGAGGGTGGAGGTCAGTGTATACAGTATATATGGAGTGTGGAGGTCAGTGTATACAGTATATGGAGGGTGGAGGTCAGTGTATACAGTATATGGAGGGTGGAGGTCAGTGTATACAGTATATGGAGGGTGGAGGTCAGTGTATACAGTATATGTGGAGGGTGGAGGTCAGTGTATACAGTATATATGGAGGGTGGAGGTCAGTGTATACAGTATATATGGAGGGTGGAGGTCAGTGTATACAGTATATGGAGTGTGGAGGTCAGTGTATACAGTATATGGAGGGTGGAGGTCAGTGTATACAGTATATGTGGAGGGTGGAGGTCAGTGTATACAGTATATATGGAGGGTGGAGGTCAGTGTATACAGTATATATGGAGTGTGGAGGTCAGTGTATACAGTATATGGAGGGTGGAGGTCAGTGTATACAGTATATGGAAGGTGGAGGTCAGTGTATACAGTATATGGAGGGTGGAGGTCAGTGTATACAGTATATGTGGAGGGTGGAGGTCAGTGTATACAGTATATATGGAGGGTGGAGGTCAGTGTATACAGTATATATGGAGGGTGGAGGTCAGTGTATACAGTATATGGAAGGTGGAGGTCAGTGTATACAGTATATGGAGGGTGGAGGTCAGTGTATACAGTATATGGAGGGTGGAGGTCAGTGTATACAGTATATGTGGAGGGTGGAGGTCAGTGTATACAGTATATGGAGGGTGGAGGTCAGTGTATACAGTATATGGAGGGTGGAGGTCAGTGTATACAGTATATATGGAGTGTGGAGGTCAGTGTATACACTATATGGAGGGTGGAGGTCAGTGTATACAGTATATATGGAGGGTGGAGGTCAGTGTATACAGTATATGGAAGGTGGTCAGTGTATACAGTATATATGGAGGGTGGAGGTCAGTGTATACAGTATATGGAAGGTGGAGGTCAGTGTATACAGTATATATGGAGGGTGGAGGTCAGTGTATACAGTATATGGAGGGTGGAGGTCAGTGTATACAGTATATGGAGGGTGGAGGTCAGTGTATACAGTATATGGAGGGTGGAGGTCAGTGTATACAGTATATGTGGAGGGTGGAGGTCAGTGTATACAGTATATGGAAGGTGGAGGTCAGTGTATACAGTATATATGGAGGGTGGAGGTCAGTGTATACAGTATATATGGAGGGTGGAGGTCAGTGTATACAGTATATAAAGGGTGGAGGTCAGTATATATATTATATATAGGGTACATGGTTGGTAGATTTGTGTTGTGACTTCCTCTCACACAGCACCATAGAGATTGAGCTTCTCTGTTATCGCCAAGGAGATCGCCAAGTAGCGGTCCACAGCGCCACCTGCTGGACAGTGGACAGATGACACCTCAGTTCCCAGCAGTGCCCACAACAAAGATGGCCGCCCAGGATGATGACGTCTCCGGGCCCGGGTGGATGACGTCTCCGGCACAGCGACACCAGGAAGAAGAGGATGCTGGAGTGAGAGAAGGAAGATTAGGATCCACCGACTGAGCCGTGACCGAAAGGAGACCAAGGTGATCAGAGGGGGAGGGGAGGAGTGTACAGGAAAAGGGGGCGGCTACTTCTATAGTTATATATATAAATGTGGGGGGAGGGGGGGGGACCTGTGACAGCTGTGATCAGAGATCAGTATGAGGGCTCATCCTGTGTGGGGGAGGGGGGAAGATTGGCCGCCTTCACTTCCACCTCCACCAAGGCGTCCATACAGGTGTGCCGGGGTGGGGGGACTCTGGTGGGGGGCACCTAATGTAAAGGGGGGGCTCTGGTGGGGGGCACCCGATGTAAAGGGGGACTCCCTATATGATGATGTGAGGTGTCATGGCGGACGGTGGCGTACACGTGGCGGCTCTCTTTCCTATATAATGTGAGGTGTCATGGCGGACGGGGGCGCACACGTGGCGGCGCTCTTCCCTATATGTGAGGTGTCATGACGGACGGGGTGCACACGTGGCGGCTCTCTTCCCTAGATGATTATGTGAGGTGTCATGGTGGACGGTGGCGCACACGTGGCGACTCTCTTTCCTATATAATGTGATGTGAGGTGTCATGGTAGACGGTGACGCACACGTGGCGGCTCTCTTCCCTCGATGATGATGTGAGGTGTCATGGCGAACGGGGCGCACACGTGGCGGCTCTCTTCCCTAGATGATTATGTGAGGTGTCATGGTGGACGGTGGCGCACACGTGGCGGCTCTCTTCCCTCGATGATGATGTGAGGTGTCATGGTGGACAGGGCGCACATGTGGCGACTCTCTTTCCTATATAATGTGATGTGAGGTGTCATGGTGGACGGTGACGCACACGTGGCGGCTCTCTTCCCTCGATGATGATGTGAGGTGTCATGGCGAACGGGGCGCACTCGTGGCGGCTCTCTTCCCTAGATGATTATGTGAGGTGTCATGGTGGACGGTGGGGCACACGTGGCGGCTCTCTTTCCTATATAATGTGAGGTGTCATGGCGGACGGTGGCGCACACGTGGCGGCTCTCTTCCCTCGATGATGATGTGAGGTGTCATGGCGGATGGTGGCGCACACGTGGCGGCTCTCTTCCCTCGATGATGATGTGAGGTGTCATGGCGGATGGTGGCGCACACGTGGCGGCTCTTTCCTATATAATGTGAGGTGTCATGGCGGATGGTGGCGCACACGTGGCGGTGTTCTTCCCTCGATGATGATGTGAGGTGTCATGGCAGACGGTGGCGCACACGTGGCGGCGCACTTCCCTCGATGATGATGTGAGGTGTCATGGCAGACGGTGGCGCACACGTGGCGGCGCTCTTCCCTAGATGATGATGTGAGGTGTCATGGCGGACGGGGTGCACACGTGGCAGCTCTCTTTCCTATATAATGTGATGTGAGGTGTCATGGCAGACAGTGGCATACACGTGGCGGCTCGCTTTCCTATATAATGTGAGGTGTCATGGCGGATGGTGGCGCACACGTGGCGGTGTTCTTCCCTCAATGATGATGTGAGGTGTCATGGCAGACGGTGGCGCACACGTGGCGGCGCTCTTCCCTCGATGATGATGTGAGGTGTCATGGCAGACGGTGGCGCACACGTGGCGGCGCTCTTCCCTAGATGATGATGTGAGGTGTGATGGCGGACGGGGTGCACACGTGGCAGCTCTCTTTCCTATATAATGTGATGTGAGGTGTCATGGCAGACGGTGGCGCACACGTGGCAGCTCTCTTTCCTATATAATGTGATGTGAGGTGTCATGGCGGACAGTGGCATACACGTGGCGGCTCGCTTTCCTATATAATGTGATGTGAGATGTCATGGCGGACGATGGCGTGGACGGTGGCGCACATGTGGCGGCGCTCTTCCCTCGATGATGATGTGAGGTGTCATGGCGGACGGTGGCGCACACGTGGCGGCTCTTTCCTATATAATGTGATGTGAGGTGTCATGGCGAACGGGGCGCACACGTGGCGGCTCTCTTCCCTCGATGATGATGTGAGGTCTCATGGCGGACGGTGGCGCACACGTGGCGGCGCTCTTCCCTCGATGATGATGTGAGGTGTCATGGTGGACAGGGCGCACACGTGGCGACTCTCTTTCCTATATAATGTGATGTGAGGTGTCATGGTAGACGGTGACGCACACGTGGCGGCTCTCTTCCCTCGATGATGATGTGAGGTGTCATGGCGAACGGGGCGCACACGTGGCGGCTCTCTTCCCTAGATGATTATGTGAGGTGTCATGGTGGACGGTGGCGCACACGTGGCGGCTCTCTTCCCTCGATGATGATGTGAGGTGTCATGGTGGACAGGGCGCACACGTGGCGACTCTCTTTCCTATATAATGTGATGTGAGGTGTCATGGTAGACGGTGACGCACACGTGGCGGCTCTCTTCCCTCGATGATGATGTGAGGTGTCATGGCGAACGGGGCGCACACGTGGCGGCTCTCTTCCCTAGATGATTATGTGAGGTGTCATGGTGGACGGTGGGGCACACGTGGCGGCTCTCTTTCCTATATAATGTGAGGTGTCATGGCGGACGGTGGCGCACACGTGGCGGCTCTCTTCCCTCGATGATGATGTGAGGTGTCATGGCGGATGGTGGCGCACACGTGGCGGCTCTCTTCCCTCGATGATGATGTGAGGTGTCATGGCGGATGGTGGCGCACACGTGGCGGCTCTTTCCTATATAATGTGAGGTGTCATGGCGGATGGTGGCGCACACGTGGCGGTGTTCTTCCCTCGATGATGATGTGAGGTGTCATGGCAGACGGTGGCGCACACGTGGCGGCGCACTTCCCTCGATGATGATGTGAGGTGTCATGGCGGACGGGGTGCACACGTGGCAGCTCTCTTTCCTATATAATGTGATGTGAGGTGTCATGGCGGACAGTGGCATACACGTGGCGGCTCGCTTTCCTATATAATGTGAGGTGTCATGGCGGATGGTGGCGCACACGTGGCGGTGTTCTTCCCTCGATGATGATGTGAGGTGTCATGGCAGACGGTGGCGCACACGTGGCGGCGCTCTTCCCTCGATGATGATGTGAGGTGTCATGGCAGACGGTGGCGCACACGTGGCGGCGCTCTTCCCTAGATGATGATGTGAGGTGTGATGGCGGACGGGGTGCACACGTGGCAGCTCTCTTTCCTATATAATGTGATGTGAGGTGTCATGGCAGACGGTGGCGCACACGTGGCAGCTCTCTTTCCTATATAATGTGATGTGAGGTGTCATGGCGGACAGTGGCATACACGTGGCGGCTCGCTTTCCTATATAATGTGATGTGAGATGTCATGGCGGACGATGGCGTGGACGGTGGCGCACATGTGGCGGCGCTCTTCCCTCGATGATGATGTGAGGTGTCATGGCGGACGGTGGCGCACACGTGGCGGCTCTTTCCTATATAATGTGATGTGAGGTGTCATGGCGAACGGGGCGCACACGTGGCGGCTCTCTTCCCTCGATGATGATGTGAGGTCTCATGGCGGACGGTGGCGCACACGTGGCGGCTCTTTCCTATATAATGTGAGGTGTCATGGCGGATGGTGGCGCACACGTGGCGGCGCTCTTCCCTCGATGATGATGTGAGGTGTCATGGCAGACGGTGGCGCACACGTGGCGGCGCTCTTCCCTCGATGATGATGTGAGGTGTCATGGCAGACGGTGGCGCACACGTGGCGGCGCTCTTCCCTCGATGATGATGTGAGGTGTCATGGCAGACGGTGGCGCACACGTGGCGGCGCTCTTCCCTAGATGATGATGTGAGGTGTCATGGCGGACGGGGTGCACACGTGGCAGCTCTCTTTCCTATATAATGTGAGGTGTCATGGCGGACAGTGGCATACACGTGGCGGCTCTTTCCTATATAATGTGATGTGAGGTGTCATGGCGGATGGTGGCGCACATGTGGCGGCGCTCTTTCCTCGATGATGATGTGAGGTGTCATGGCGGACGGTGGCGCACACGTGGCGGCGCTCTTCCCTCGATGATGTGAGGTGTCATGGCGGACGGTGGCGCACACGTGGCGGTGCTCTTCCCTCGATGATGATGTGAGGTGTCATGGCGGACGGTGGCGCAGACGTGGTGGCGCTCTTCCCTCGATGATGATGTGAGGTGTCATGGCGGACGGTGGCGCACACGTGGCGGCGCTCTTCCCTCGATGATGATGTGAGGTGTCATGGCGGACGGTGGCGCACACGTGGCGGTGCTCTTCCCTCGATGATGATGTGAGGTGTCATGGCGGACGGTGGCGCACACGTGGCGGCGCTCTTCCCTCGATGATGATGTGAGGTGTCATGGCGGACGGTGGCGCACACGTGGCGGTGCTCTTCCCTCGATGATGATGTGAGGTGTCATGGCGGACGGTGGCGCACACGTGGTGGCGCTCTTCCCTCGATGATGATTTGAGGTGTCATGGCGGACGGTGGCGCACACGTGGCGGCGCTCTTCCCTCGATGATGATGTGAGGTGTCATGGCGGACGGTGGCGCACACGTGGCGGCGCTCTTCCCTCGATGATGATGTGAGGTGTCATGGCGGACGGTGGCGCACACGTGGCGGTGCTCTTTCCTCGATGATGATGTTAGGTGTCATGGCGGACGGTGGCGCACACGTGGCGGCTCTCTTCCCTCGATGATGTGAGGTGTCATGGTGGTCGGTGGCGCACACGTGGCAGGGCTCTTCCCTCGATGATGATGTGAGGTGTCATGGCGGACGGTGGCGCACACGTGGCGGCGCTCTTCCCTCGATGATGATGTGAGGTGTCATGGCGGACGGTGGCGCACACGTGGCGGTGCTCTTCCCTCGATGATGATGTGAGGTGTCATGGCGGACGGTGGCGCACACGTGGCGGCGCTCTTCCCTCGATGATGATGTGAGGTGTCATGGCGGACGGTGGCGGACGGTGGCGCACACGTGGCGGCGCTCTTCCCTCGATGATGATGTGAGGTGTCATGGCGGACGGTGGCGCATACGTGGCGGCGCTCTTCCCTTGATGATGATGTGAGGTGTCATGGCGGACGGTGGCGCACACTTGGCGGCGCTCTTCCCTCGATGATGATGTGAGGTGTCATGGCGGACGGTGGCGCACACGTGGCGGTGCTCTTTCCTCGATGATGATGTGAGGTGTCATGGCGGACGATGGCGCACACGTGGCGGCTCTCTTCCCTCGATGATGTGAGGTGTCATGGCGGTCGGTGGCGCACACGTGGCAGGGCTCTTCCCTCGATGATGATGTGAGGTGTCATGGCGGACGGTGGCGCAAACGTGGCGGCGCTCTTCCCTGGATGATGATGTGAGGTGTCATGGCGGACGGTGGCGCATACGTGGCGGCGCTCTTCCCTTGATGATGATGTGAGGTGTCATGGCGGACGGTGGCGCACACGTGGCGGCGCTCTTCCCTCGATGATGATGTGAGGTGTCATGGCGGACGGTGGCGCACACGTGGCGGCTCTCTTCCCTCGATGATGATGTGAGGTACGCTCGGTGTAATTGATATGGAGGGGAGTCGTCTGCATCTCATTGAGGTTTGTCAAAGCAAATCGCACATCGGCTGAGAGGCTGGGAAAGAACAGAACAATGAGTTCCATCGAGTCGTCTGACGATCATAAATCAGCCGTGTGATTCATTTGTTGGATGATCAATAGAAGCCGATGCCTCCGATATTGATTTTTGGAGTTCACTCGGCATATACCAATCACACGGCTTGTGAGGAGGGGGGAGAGGGTTAGGAGGGTGTGGAGGGTGTGGGGGTGAGGAGGGTGTGAAAAGGGTGAAGAGGAGGGGGTGGAGGGAGGAGGGTGCAGGGGTGAGGAGGGTGGAGGGTGAAGAGGAGGGGGTGGAGGGGGAGGGTGGAGGGTGAAGAGGAGGGGGTGGAGGGTGAGGAAAGTAAGGAGGGTGAGGTGGAGGGTGAGGAGGGTGAAGTGGAGGGTGAGGAGGGTGAAGAGTTGGAGGCTGAAGTGGAGGGTGAAGAGTGAAGTGGAGGGTGAAGGGGGTGGAGGGTGAAGAGGAGGGGGTGGAGGGTGAAGAGGAGGGTGAAGAGTAGGGTGAGGAGGGTGAAGTGGAGGGGGTGGAGGGTGACGAGGAGGGGGTGGAGGGTGACGAGGAGGGTGACGAGGAGGGTGACGAGGAGGGGGAGGAGGGTGATGAGGAGGGTGAAGAGGAGGGGGTGGAGGGTGAGGAGGGTGAAGAGGAGGGTGAGGAGGGTGAGGAGGGTGACGAGGAGGGGGTGGAGGGTGACGAGGAGGGGGTGGAGGGTGACGAGGAGGGGGTGGAGGGTGAAGAGGAGGGGGTGGAGGGTGAAGAGTAGGGTGTGGAGGGTGAAGAGGAGGGGGTAGAGTAGGGTGAGGAGGGTGAAGAGGAGGGGGTGGAGGGTGAGGAGGGTGACGAGGAGGGGGTGGAGGGTGACGAGGAGGGGGTGGAGGGTGACGAGGAGGGGGTGGAGGGTGACGAGGAAGGTGACGAGGAGGGGGAGGAGGCTGATGAGGAGGGGGAGGAGGGTGAAGAGGAGGGGGAGGAGGGTGAAGAGGAGGGGGTGGAGGGTGAAGAGGAGGGGGTGGAGGGTGAAGAGGAGGGGGTGGAGGGTGACGAGGAGGGGGAGGAGGGTGACGAGGAGGGGGAGGAGGGTGACGAGGAGGGGGAGGAGGGTGACGAGGAGGGGGAGGAGGGTGACGAGGAGGGGGAGGAGGGTGACGAGGAGGGGGAGGAGGGTGACGAGGAGGGGGTGGAGGGTGAAGAGGAGGGGGTGGAGGGTGAAGAGGAGGGGGTAGAGTAGGGTGAGAAGGGTGAAGAGGAGGGGGTGGAGGGTGACGAGGAGGGGGTGGAGGGTGACGAGGAGGGGGTGGAGGGTGACGAGGAAGGTGACGAGGAGGGGGAGGAGGCTGATGAGGAGGGTGATGAGGAGGGTGTGGAGGGTGAAGAGGAGGGTGAAGAGGAGGGGGTGGAGGGTGAAGAGGAGGGTGAGGAGGGTGAAGAGGAGGGGGTGGAGGGTGACGAGGAGGGGGAGGAGGGTGATGAGGAGGGGGAGGAGGGTGACGAGGAGGGGGTGGAGGGTGACGAGGAGGGGGAGGAGGGTGACGAGGAGGGGGTGGAGGGTGACGAGGAGGGGGTGGAGGGTGACGAGGAGGGGGAGGAGGGTGACGAGGAGGGGGAGGAGGGTGAAGAGGAGGGGGTGGAGGGTGAAGAGGAGGGGGTAGAGTAGGGTGAGGAGGGTGAAGAGGAGGGGGTGGAGGGTGAGGAGGGTGACGAGGAGGGGGTGGAGGGTGACGAGGAGGGGGTGGAGGGTGACGAGGAGGGTGACGAGGAGGGGGAGGAGGCTGATGAGGAGGGTGATGAGGAGGGGGAGGAGGGTGAAGAGGTGAGGGTGAAGAGGAGGGGGTGGAGGGTGAAGAGGAGGGTGAGGAGGGTGACGAGGAGGGGGAGGAGGGTGACGAGGAGGGGGTGGAGGGTGACGAGGAGGGTGAAGAGGAGGGGGTGGAGGGTGAAGAGGAGGGTGAAGAGGAGGGGGTGGAGGGTGAAGAGGAGGGTGAAGAGGAGGGGGTAGAGTAGGGTGAGGAGGGTGAAGAGGAGGGGGTGGAGGGTGAAGAGGAGGGTGAGGAGGGGGTGAAGAGGAGGGGGTGAAGAGGTGAGGGTGAAGAGGTTGGTGGGGGTGAAGAGGAGGGGGTGGAGGGTGAAGAGAAGGGGGTGGAGGGTGAGGGGGAGGAGGGTGAAGAGGAGGGTGACGAGGAGGGGGAGGAGGGTGATGAGGAGGGTGACGAGGAGGGGGAGGAGGGTGATGAGGAGGGTGACGAGGAGGGGGAGGAGGGTGAAGAGGAGGGTGACGAGGAGGGGGAGGAGGGTGAAGAGGAGGGTGCGGAAGGTGAAGAGGAGGGTGAGGAGGGTGGAGGGTGCAGACGCTGCGGCTCGGCGCCGGTGATTTGGTGTAAACAAGTTTCCCTTTTTTCAGGCGGATGTGCGGCTGAATTTAATTTTAATACATTATCGGTTCCCAGCAATCTGAGAGAAAGGAAGATTCTGCAACAAGTACTTCCTGTGTCAGACACACCTAATCCTGACCTACCAGCCAGCCCTTAAGAGTTACCCGCCACCAGTTGCCCCGCCCCTAATTCCGCCCCTAAACACGCCCTCATAAATCATCTCATGAAATGACACTGAAATGTTTTATGCAGAATTAAGTTACAAAAATAAATATTAACAACAACTTTATCAGTGCCCATCAATACAACCTCATCAGCGCATCCTCGCCAACGACCATCAGCGCATCCTCACCAGTGTCCCTCAGCGCAGCCTCATCAAATCCCAGTGGTGATCAAATACCACCAAGGAAAGCTCTTTGTCTAAAAAAAAAAAAATTATTTGGAGTACAGCATTGCATGACTGAGTAATTGTCATTCAAAGTGTGATAGCACTGAAAGCTGGAAATTGGCCTGGGCAGGAAGGGGGTAAAAGTGTCCGGTATTGAAGTGGAAAGTATCAGTCAGATCCCGATGGTAGTGCTGATTGCCACTTTGAGCAAGCTGCTAGCAGGCTTCAAGTAGTCCTGATAAGCCCGCCAACAGCTTGTTTTTAAAGTGGCAATCAGCTCTACCATCGGGATCTGTTCATCATTTACCAACTGGAGCTGAATGGAGCTCTACAAAGCTCGCTGTGCCCCTCTTCTACAATCTGTGACTGGAGGGGATTCCTTCACCTTTTACATGTTGTTGGGAAAAGGATAACGTCTCCTTCAGGCTGTGCTCTGTATATATACCTGTATATACCTGTGCTGTGTGTATATACCTGTGCTGTGTGTATATATACCTGTGCTGTGTGTATATACCTGTGCTGTGTGTATATACCTGTATATACCTGTGCTGTGTGTATATACCTGTATATACCTGTGCTGTGTGTATATACCTGTGCTGTATATATACCTGTATATACCTGTGCTGTGTGTATATATACCTGTGCTGTGTGTATATACCTGTGCTGTATATATACCTGTATATACCTGTGCTGTGTGTATATATACCTGTGCTGTGTATATATACCTGTATATATACCTGTGCTGTGTATATACCTGTATACAGGTGATATTCTATTCTGCATTGTATGTTTTATTTCCTGTTTTGTGTCTTCCAGGATGTCTCATATCGGAGCTTTCGCTGCCCTCGGAGTGGCAATTACTGCAGCCGCTCTCTTCTCCGCCATCCACAAAATAGAAGAGGGGCACATCGGAGTCTATTACAGGTAACATCATTCTCTATCATAGCAACAACGGGGCAAAGACTATAAAATATATTTGTTGCTCCCTTTGCTACAAATAAATATTATAAAAAAGTCAATTCTGTTGGTGATAATTGTCTACATTGTATTTTTAATGTTAGTTGTGATAATTTTATCCATAGTCATATTTTATGTTCCTAAAGTAACAGAATGACTTTCAATCTTAACCCTTTCATGACTAAGCCTATTTCTGACATTTGGTGTTTACAAGTTAAAATCCGTATTTTTTTTGCTAGAAAATTACTCCGAGCCCCCAAACATTATATATACATTTTTTAGCAGATAATCTAGAGAATAAAATGGCGATTGTTGCAATATTTTATGTCGCACGGTATTTGTGCAGCGGTGTTTTAAACGCAACTTTATGGGAAAAGGGACACTTTCATGAATTTAAAAACAAACAGTAAAGTTACCCCAATATTTTTGTATAATGTGAAAGATGATGTTACACCGAGTAAATAGATACCAAAGATGTCACGCTTTAGAATTGCACGCACTCGTGGAATGGCGACAAACTACGGTACCGAAAAATCTCCATAGGCGACGCTTTAAACTTTTTTTTTTTTTTTTTTTTTTTACAGTTACCAGGTTAGAGTTACAGAGGGGGTCTAGGGCTAGAATTATTGCTCTCGCTCTGACGATCGCGGCGATACCTCACATGTGTAATTTGAACAACGTTTACATATGCGGGTGCGACTTCCATATGCGTTTTTGTTGCTGCGCGAGCTCGCGGCGTCGGGGGCACATTAAAAAATTTTTTTTTTTTCTTATTTGTTTTATTTATTTTTATATTAATACATTGTGTTTAGAAAAAAAAATTTTGATCACTTTTATTGCTGTCACAAGGAATGTAAACATCCCATGTGACAGTAATAGGTGGTGACAGGTCCTCTTTATGGAGGGATGGGGGTCTAAAAGACCCCCCCCCCCCCATCCCTCCTTTGCACTTCAAAGTATTCAGATCACCGTTTTCGGCAATTCTGAATACTGTGTATTTAAAACCGGCGCAATTGGCAGCTGAGTAAACAGGAAGTGATGTCATGACGTCGCTTCCGTGTTTACAATTAGGATACTGGAATGAAGCCGCTTAGGGCTTCGTTCCAGACTGTCATTAGCTGCCGGAGGCGGCAGCTTGTTGATGGGGCCTCCCGGTGGAACGGTAAGAGCGGCAGGAGGGGGGGGCGTCCCCTCCCGCTCCTCCGGTATAACAGCTGAGCGGCTTTTAGACCTGGAAAGCCGATCGCTGGCTCTAAAAAAACAGTACCGGGATGATTCCTGCAGCTGCGGACATCATCACGGTATAACCCCGGAAAGCCGAGGCCGCACATCTGCGTACGCTTGGCGGGAAGGGGTTAAAAAGACAAAGTGCTAATGTAGCATTTTTTTCAATTTTTCAGAAAATTTCATTTTTTTCCCCTAAAAAAAACGGGGGTTTTTTTTCCGAGCTTCAAAATTTCCTGAAATTTTACATCTCTATTACCGGTTACCAGGAGTCCAGAGGAGCTTCTACCAGGACTACCTCATTTCTAGAGGAAGACTGGCGGCAATCCTTATGCCTGTGGCCCCCAATAGTAGACTGCAGTCTGGGGGGGGAGATGTGATCATTCAGGTAGACTAGAGATCGTGTCCTCATCCCTGTCCTTCCAAGCCCTTACCCCTCCCCCCCCCCCCATGCTGGAAGCTCCTGCCAGTGCTGCTCCTCCATTTATTCACACGGATATCGTTGTTCCGCCAAGCAGAACATTTTATGTTTTCGCAGTGCTGCAAGATCCGGGTGCCTGAGGGCCGTCGGCTCCTGGAAGTCTGTTTATCATACAGATTATGGAGGAATTTACCCTCCCCCCAAAAAATTACAACAGAGACATCTTTAGAAATGTTTAAAATTTAAAAATTTAGGCTCACCTTTACAGAAAACCTGTGAGGTTAACTTGCGACAAGAGGACCTGTCATGCTTATTTTTCTATCACAAGGGATGTTTACATTCCTTGTAATAGGAATAAAAGTGACCCAAAATTTTTTTTTGAATGGGCAGTGTAAAAAAAAATT
The DNA here is from genome assembly GCA_037952925.1 of Lithobates clamitans. Lineage (NCBI taxonomy): Eukaryota > Metazoa > Chordata > Amphibia > Anura > Ranidae > Lithobates > Lithobates clamitans. The sequence continues at coordinate 251,179 of JBBGZY010002640.1, forward strand.
TAAAGCGCCCTCTCCTGCTGTGCTCGCGCGCAGAAGCAAACACATATATAAGTCACGCCCACATATGAAAACTGTGTGTGTGTGTGTATATATGTATATATATATATGTATATATATATATGTGTATATATATATGTGTGTGTGTGTGTGTATATATATATTATATTATAAAAAAATTTATAAATACTAATAATGATGGTTATCAGTGACTTATAAGGGGACTGTGCGGGGGGGAAATCTGGCACTAACTGACACTGACATCACCAGTGACACTAATACAGTGATAATACTATATACTGTCACTGTACTAATGACACTGGCTGGGAAGGGGTTACCATCAGGGGCAATCAAGGGGTAAAATGTGTGCCTGACCATGTGTACTATGTGCTGCTTTTTCAATAACTGATCATTAGGTTTCTTATCCCTACTGAGCAGGGATGAGAAACGCAGAGATTGTTCCCTCCTGTACAGAGCTCTATGCTGTGATTGGCCAAAGCCAATCAGCAGGTCCTGGCCAGAGCCAATCAGCAGGTCCTGGCTTGGATTGCCGATGTTTACTAAATGTATTGTTTTTTAAAAAAAAGCCGCACCTGGGACGGTACTCCCTGGAAATGAAGAGTCCTGTGTGCTAGTGGGTGCCGTGTTGGGTTAGAATCTGAAGTCCTCTGCCCCGGATACCCCCGCAGTGGGGATCTTCTGAGCGTCTGAAGCTGTAGAGGGCACTTTGTCAAGTCCTAACCATGCCCCGCCCTTCCCACCCTCCTCCATTCGTAGAAGCCATACTCTCGGTTCCCACAGTGAAAAGTGCTCTATGAATGGAGGATGGGTGGATTTGATAAAATGTCTTTCCATTCATAGAGCACTTTTTATTATTACTGGTTACATCACCAGTGCCTCACTCAACCAGGAAGTGGAAAATATTGCTCATTAGTATTTCACTTTTATTTAGTGGGGTAATAGTTCATATTTATTATTTGTGTTCTAGGTTAGAGTCACCAGGTGGCGCTATGATCTCATTTTTACCTATAGCATTGTATCATTACTGAAAGTGATTTGTAAAGGCTTATTTTATTTTTTTTTTTCTAAAACTATACTTACCTGCTCTGTGCAATGGAGCGGCCCCAAACATCCTTTTCTGGGGTTCTCCGCCGGCACTCTCAGCTCCTCTCCTTCTCTATGTGCCACCATAGGAAGCCACTTGCTGTGGTGGTACCCCTCCGGGCTCCCTCCTGAGCCGGGCTGTGTGTTCATAGATCTACAAGGCATGGCGCACCCATACCCACCACTCCCTCCTCACAGCATTTGATTGACAGGAGCCAATCCCTCCCACTGTTCTCACTTAGTACTGTGAGGAGAGGAAGAGAGAGCAGCGCTGGATCGAGATCAGGCTCAGGTAAGTATAAGAGATTGAGGGGGTGAGCCTCCCCTCTCCACCTCCATCAATGAGCCTTCCCTCTCCACCTCCATCAATGAGCCTTCCCTCTCCACCTCCATCAATGAACCTTCCCTCCCCCCCCTCCACCAATGAGCCTCCCCTCCCCACCTCCACCAATGAGCCTCCCCTCCCCTCCCCACCTCCGCCAACGAGCCTCGCCTCCCCTCCCCACCTCCGCCAATGAGCCTCGCCTCCCCTCCCCACCTCCGCCAATGAGCCTCGCCTCCCCTCCCCACCTCCGCCAATGAGCCTCGCCTCCCCTCCCCACCTCCGCCAATGAGCCTCGCCTCCCCTCCCCACCTCCGCCAATGAGCCTCGCCTCCCCTCCCCACCTCCGCCAATGAGCCTCGCCTCCCCTCCCCACCTCCGCCAAGGAGCCTCGCCTCCCCTCCCCACCTCCGCCAAGGAGCCTCGCCTCCCCTCCCCACCTCCGCCAAGGAGCCTCGCCTCCCCTCCCCACCTCCGCCAAGGAGCCTCGCCTCCCCTCCCCACCTCCGCCAAGGAGCCTCGCCTCCCCTCCCCACCTCCGCCAAGGAGCCTCGCCTCCCCTCCCCACCTCCGCCAAGGAGCCTCGCCTCCCCTCCCCACCTCCGCCAAGGAGCCTCGCCTCCCCTCCCCACCTCCGCAAAGGAGCCTCGCCTCCCCTCCCCCACCTCCGCCAAGGAGCCTCGCCTCCCCTCCCCCACCTCCGCCAACGAGCCTTCCCTCCCCCACCTCCGCCAACGAGCCTTCCCTCCCCCACCTCATTGATGGAGGTGGAGAGGAAACCACCAAAAGAAAGCTCTATTTGTGGGTAAAAAAGGACGTCAATTTTATTGGTGTACAGCATTGCACGACCGCGCAATTGTCAGTTAAAGTAACACAGCGCCGCATCGCAAAAAAATGGCCTGGTCATTAAGGGGGTAAATCCTTCCGGGGCTGAAGTGGAGGAGAAGGAGAACACCAGACATAAAATAAAGTTTTGTACAGATTTCCTCGCGATGAGTTCTGTGTATTTGATATTTGGAGGACATAATCCTTCTCCGCTCTTCGTATCCTCCATGACCGCCGTTCCTTTAGATGATTAGGTGTCATGAAGACGGATTTTGCCCGGATTCTGCAGGATATTGGCTCGGGTTCTTCTTGGCACATCTCAGAGGACGAGGAGGTTGTTTACTCTCATTTATGTCCTCAAACAAAACTAAAGAACAGTAACGTCACCCGAGAGCCTGCAAATTCCTCCGGATATTAATTCTAGTGTGTGCGAGGATTTACACCCGACGGGTCATGTGATCACTTCATTCATCCCACCGAGCCTGTGTGTACGTTGTACTGGGAAAACTGACAATCTTATTTCATTTGTTTTTAATATTCAAAGCAAACTCCCTCATCCATCCATCCATCCTTCCACCCCCCGTTCATCCATCCATCCTTCTACTCCTCCATCCATCCATCCCTCTCTCCATTCTTCCACTCTTCCATCCATCCATGTCTCCCTCAATGTCTCCATCCATCTATCCATCCATCCATCCATGTCTCCTTCCATCCATCCATCCATGTCTCCTTCCATCCATCCATCCATCCATGTCTCCTTCCATCCATCCATCCATCCATGTCTCCTTCCATCCATCCTTCCATGTCTCCTTCCATCCATCCTTCCATGTCTCCTTCCATCCATCCTTCCATGTCTCCTTCCATCCATCCTTCCATGTCTCCTTCCATCCATCCTTCCATGTCTCCTTCCATCCATCCATCCATGTCTCCTTCCATCCATCCATCCATGTCTCCTTCCATCCATCCATCCATCCATCCATGTCTCCTTCCATCCATCCATCCATGTCTCCTTATTTCCATCCATGTCTCCTTCCATCCATGTCTCCTTCCATCCATCCATGTCGCCTTCCATCCATCCATGTCTCCATCCATCCATCCATCCATGTCTCCATCCATGTCTCCTTCCATCCATCCATGTCTCCTTCCATCCATCCATCCATGTCTCCTTCCATCCATCCTTCCATGTCTCCTTCCATCCATCCTTCCATGTCTCCTTCCATCCATCCTTCCATGTCTCCTTCCATCCATCCATCCATGTCTCCTTCCATCCTTCCATCCATCCATGTCTCCTTCCATCCATCCATGTCTCCTTCCATCCATCCATCCATGTCTCCTTCCATCCATCCATCCATGTCTCCTTCCATCCATCCTTCCATGTCTCCTTCCATCCATCCTTCCATGTCTCCTTCCATCCATCCATCCATGTCTCCTTCCATCCTTCCATCCATCCATGTCTCCTTCCATCCATCCATGTCTCCTTCCATCCATCCATCCATGTCTCCTTCCATCCATCCATCCATGTCTCCTTCCATCCATCCATGTCTCCTTCCTTCCATCCATGTCGCCTTCCATCCATCCATGTCTCCATCTATCCATCCATCCATGTCTCCATCTATCCATCCATCCATGTCTCCATCTATCTATCCATCCATCCATGTCTCCATCTATCTATCCATCCATCCATGTCTCCATCTATCTATCCATCCATCCATGTCTCCTTCCATCCATCCATCCATCCATGTCTCCTTCCATCCATCCATCCATGTCTCCTTCCATCCATCCATCCATGTCTCCTTCCATCCATCCATCCATGTCTCCTTCCATCCATCCATCCATGTCTCCTTCCATCCATCCATGTCTCCTTCCATCCATCCATCCTTCCATGTCTCCTTCCATCCATCCATGTCTCCTTCCATCCATCCATGTCTCCTTCCATCCATCCATCCATCCTTCCATGTCTCCTTCCATCCATCCATCCGTCCATCCATGTCTCCTTCCATCCATCCATCCATGTCTCCTTCCATCCATCCTTCCATGTCTCCTTCCATCCATCCTTCCATGTCTCCTTCCATCCATCCTTCCATGTCTCCTTCCATCCATCCTTCCATGTCTCCTTCCATCCATCCTTCCATGTCTCCTTCCATCCATCCTTCCATGTCTCCTTCCACCTATCCTTCCATGTCTCCTTCCATCCATCCATGTCTCCTTCCATCCTTCCATCCATCCATGTCTCCTTCCATCCTTCCATCCATCCATGTCTCCTTCCATCCATCCATCCATGTCTCCTTCCATCCATCCATCCATGTCTCCTTCCTTCCATCCATGTCGCCTTCCTTCCATCCATGTCGCCTTCCTTCCATCCATGTCGCCTTCCTTCCATCCATGTCGCCTTCCATCCATCCATGTCGCCTTCCACAATCGATTATCTTCTATTAAACAGAGAGTAGAATACAGGCATAAAGAGACCAACGCATTTCGGCTGCTAAGGCCGAATTGTATTAGTGCTTTTATGTCTGTTTTCTACTACAGTAATACCTTGGATTACGAGCATAATTCATTCCAGAAGCATGCTTGTAATCCAAAACACTCGCATATCAAAGCGAGTTTCCCAATAAGAAATAATGGAAACTCAGATGATTCGTTCCACAGCCACTGCTGGTGTATGCAGTACTGTATGTGGCCAGAGGTGCGGGGGGCGCTGGTGACGCTCGGAGATGCTCAGGAACTGCTCCCAGTTGGGAGTGTCTCTGAGCGTCACCAGCGCCCCCCGCACCTCTGGCCACATACGGTACAGCATACACCAGAGGCTTGTCTTGTGAGACGTTTAATATAAGATAACCCCCTGCTGATATTTACCGAGGTGCCGCCTTTCCCTTGAGGCTTATTTAGTGGGCAGCTGCAGGGGAGAGGCGAGAACGCTCCGACTACAGCTGGTAAAGCCTGGAGCGGTGACCTCACTGTGACCTCTGTTGGTGCTCCCTTCTCTCCTATGCAGCCACCGCTGGCCGACATGGGGGAGTCGGATCATGTGAACGGACCGGAAATAGATAAGTACATGCATTGTTCTTACACCGGTCAGTCAGCTTAGGTGTTCAGAGGGGGGAGGGGACAGTTTTAAGGCTAATCGGAGGTAGACTGGAATTCTAGTTTAAGACCCGTGTACTCCGACTCATAGAACACGTTGTGTAGTTTTCTCATAGGTCGCTGTTGTTTCCGTCTCTCATTGTCTTCCTGATTTGCATTTGTTCCCTGAGCAGCTGAACTAATGATGATCTTTTCTCTCTCTCAGGGGCGGAGCATTGCTGACATCAACAAGTGGGCCGGGCTTCCATTTAATGCTGCCATTTATTACTTCCTTTAAGTCTGTACAGGTATGGATGGGTACACTCTGCTTTGTTATGTTGCTGTTATACATAATGGTAGACGTGCATCTATTGAGTAAAGGGTAGAGCTACACAATTAATCGTTAAGAATCGAGATCGCGATCTTTTCCCCCTCGCGATCTTGACAAAGCATTTTCCTGATTCTTTCTTTACAGAGAGAGAGTTCTCTGCTCAAGCTGACAGCTGTCAAAAAAAAGAAAGGGCTATCTGTCAAGTTTCACAACATTCCTCAGCCCTGAGCGAACTCTAAACATTGTAACGTTTTGTCCTTTAGATCAAAGGAATGAACATCGGTCTGTAAATGAGGGAAGTTTGACCACTTAAAAACTAAACCTTTTTCTGCCACTTGTTGGTTTCAAGTTTAAAATCATTGTTTTGCTGGAAAATTACTTGGAACCCCCAAACAGGGGACTCAAACTGGTGGCCCTTCTGATTCTGCAAAACGACAAGTCCCATCATGCCTCTGCCTGTGGGAGGAGTCATGCTTGTAACTGTCAGCCTTGCAATGTCTCATGGGACTTGTAGTTTCGCAACAGCTGGAGGGCCGCCAGTTTGAGACCCCCTGCTCTAGAGAATAAAATGGTGGTTGTTGCAATATTTTATGTCGCATTGTATTTGCGCAGCGGTCTTTCAAATGCAATTTTTGTGGGGGAAAAAATACATTTTAATAGAATTAAAAAAAACTAAACAGTAAAGTTGGCCCAATTTTTTTTTTTTTGTATGATATGAAAGACGATGTTACGCTGTGAGAATCGTGATCTTTATTCTAAGCAAAAAAAAATTGTGGTTCTCATTCTGGCCAGAATTGTCTAGTATAGGCGGTGTCCAATCACAGCCGGTCACATGTAAACACGGAGATGCAGGTGATCGGCGCTCCATACCTCACACTGACAGATTGAGAGGAGAGCCGATCAGCGGGATCACCACCCAGGGGGACATCTACACATGTAATCAGGGCACTGATTACAATATAGCGCCAACAGTGTCACCAATCATTGCCCACCAGTGGCAGCAATCGGTGCCCATTTTCAATGCCAGTCAGTGCTGCCCATCAATGCCCATCACCGCTGTCGATCAATGCCCGTCAGTGCCGCCTATCAGTGCCTATCAGTACCTCCTATCAGTTCTGTCTCATCACCGCAGATCAGTGAAAGAGAAAAATTACTTTGTTTCTGTCAGTAAATTTTGTAACTTAAATTTTAAAAAAAAAATTTCAAAATTTTTTTTTTTTTTTTTTTTTAAATAAAAACCCAGCAGTGAGTAAATACCACCAAAAGAAATCTCTCTTTATGTGAAGAAAATGATAAAAAAAATGTGACTGGGTACAGTGTTGTATGACCGCGCAATTGTCATTCAAAGTGCGACAGCGCTAAAAGCTGAAAAATGGCCTGGGCAGGAGGGGGTGTAAGTGCCCAGTAGGCAGGGGTTAAAGCAGAGACCGTAGACCAGTGATGGTGAACCTTGGCACCCCAGATGTTTTGGAACTACATTTCCCATGATTCTCATGTACTCTGCAGTGTAGTTGAGCATCATGGGGGAAATGTAGTTCCAAAACATCTGGGGTGCCAAGGTTCTCCATCACTGCCCTAGATGGATTGAACCCTTTGTCATCAGATTGGCACGAGAAGCTGTCTGAGAAGCTGCTGCATTGCCACAGACATGAATGGGCCACCCGCACACAGCACCGGGTGGCTCTAACCCCTTTAAGACACAGACTATAGGTGGAAATGCCTGTGTGAATGAGGCCTACATCCCCCAACTGTTATGGTTACAGAAGAAAACAAAATCTGCCAGACGAAACTTGTAGGAGAACATTCCAACTCTAAAAAGATGAAGCCCTGCTGGCAAGTGAATGCAGCATTCCAGTACTGCAAGGGAAGAATAATCACTTGCAGACCAGTCATGTACCTGATAGGTCACCGGTCTGCATGTGGTCTGCATGTGGTCTGCACATGCAGACAGCTTCTCGTCCCAATCTAATGACAAAGGGTTCAAAAAAAAAAAAAAAAAACCCCTTGAGTTTCACTATGGGGATGTTATACTCGGATCTTTTGTATTCCGTCTGTTACTGCAAACCAAAGAAGATTTTTGGGTCTGGTATCATTCTGCGCTCTCGGCGTGATCACCACGTCTGTGCTTCATAACCTCGGCATCTGAGACACAACATCGTTATGGAAAAAGTCAAACAAAAAAAAAATAAAGGTGGTTTAACGAATGTGTGTGACTTGTAGAGACCGTTATCACTTTACAGAGAAAGAGAAAGAGGTGGGACTTCAACCACTTCAGCCCCCCCCCCCCCCGGAAGGTTTCCCCGCCCCCTCCTGACCAGATCTTTTTTTTGCAATTTGGCACTGCGTTACTTTGACTGACGATTTGCGCGGTCGTGCGACACTGTACCCAAATTTATGTCCTTTTTGGAGAGCTTTCTTTTGCTGGTATTTGATCACCTCTGCGGTTTTTATTTTTTGCGCTATAAACAAAAAAAGAGCGACAATGTTGAAAAAAAAAAAAATATATTCTTTTTGCTATAATAAATATCTAAAAAGAAAATGTAAAGAAACAAAATTTCTTCCTCAGTTTAGGCCAATATGTAAAAAAAAAAAAAAAAAAAAAATTACTTTCTGCTATAATACATAAAATGTAAAAAAAAATCTAATTTCATCAGTTGAGGCCAATATGTATTCTGCTATATATTTTTGGTAAAAAAAATCCCAATATGTGTATATTTTATTGTTACATAGTCAGGTTGAAAAAAGACACAAGTCCATCTAGTTCAACCATAAAATTGGTTTGCGCAAAAATTATCATATCTACAAATTATGGGATATTTTTTTTATGGCATTTTTATTACCAGTAATGGCGATCAGCGATTTATTTATTTTATTTTTGCGGGACTGCAACATTGTGGCGGACAAATCTGACACTAAGTGACACTTTTTTTGGGGACCTGTGACACCAATACAGTGATCAGTGCTAAAAATAGGCACTGTCACTGTACTAATGACACTGGCTGGGAAAGGGTTAACATTGGCGGCGATCAATGGGTTAAATGTGCTCCTAGAAATGTGGTGGGGGAGGGGGTGCTTTGACTGGGGGAAGAGAGAGATCCGTGTTCCTGCTTAGCAGAAACACAGGATCTCTCTCTTCCCCTTTTGACAGACCAGCGATCTGCCTTGTTTACACAGGCAGACCGCCGTTCTGCCTCTCTCAGGGGGGATGCAATCACAGCGGGTGTGGGTCGCGGGCGACGTTCGTGCGTCCCAGACCCGGAAGAATTTGCAATTTACGGGGTACTTTGTTTCGTGCAACCGGGCCGCCCTGCCGCAGTAAATGTGTGGTGGATGGTCCAGAATTGGTTAAAGGATAAGTCCACCCTAACACTAAAATCCCTGCATCTGAATACATCCATGATCTAATACATGTATTACATATAGGAAAGGATGACACAGACTGACGCGTTTTGCCTAGTCTGCTTCTTCAGTGGCTCAGAGGGGTGCGGTTAGAGTTACTAGAAAAAATGAGAACATTATATACATAATATACAGCAAATGCAGGTTAATCATTCCATATTCCAAACGTACTTTGTATTACGTTACGTTTTTTGTTTTTTTTACAAAATGACTTACAATCGAGGTAAAAGTTTGTCTCGAGGATCCAAAAGATGCAAATATAGTCTCATCCAACACAGCCACACACAAGATAAATATCTTCTGGTGTAACAAGGTGCGTGTCCATCCATTTTCTATACACCAGAAGATATTTATCTGGTGTGTTGGGAGAGACTATATTTGCATCTTTTGGATCCTCGAGAAACTTTTACCTCGATTTGTAATTCATTTTGTCAAAAAAAGAACAAAAAAACTTAACGTAATACAACTACGTTTGAAATATTGTATTGGCTGTATATTATGAATATATTCTCACTTTTTCTAGTAACTCTAAACCGCACCCCTCTGAGCCATTGAAGAAGCCGACTAGGCGAAACGCGTTGGTCTGAGTCATTCTTTCCTATATGTAATAATACATGTCATAACTATATCAATGTATCCTATTATACATAGGGAAGGACCTCCTATCTTCAGGGGTGCTCTGGTTGGAGCACAATTTGTGGAAGTATTTCATGCTTTTAAGCGGGCATTTTTATCCCCAATATTGTCTTTACTTTTATATTTGTAATAAAAACCTTTTTAATCTATATATGTGTACTGACACTTATTGTGAGAGGAGGTTCCAACACCGATAAAGTCCAAATTTCTTCTCTTTTTTTTTTTTTTTTGTATTCATGTGGGATGTGATGCTGATATTTTGGCTCCTGTTTCTCTTGACCTGTTTTTCACTTTTTATTACAAGAGTTGAAAAGTGTTAATATTGGATGTTCCTCTATTACGTCTCATTTAGAAGAATCGGCTGCTGACTTATTATAGCATTGCTCCTCATTATTGGAACTTTTATTGATCCCTTTTTTCTTTTTTTTTTATAGAGCACTTTACAAACAGATGAAGTTAAGAACGTTCCTTGCGGTACGAGGTAAGATCGATTGTTCATCAGAGTCAGGACCCAGAGCTTCCAATGGAGGGGGGACCCAGCTCCCCCAACAGGGGTAAATGGGTCTTTAAATACCCCCCTTTCTAAACAAAGACACCACAAAGCTTCTAAATCATTCCCTGGCAATCTCTCCCCTCGACTACTGCTACTCCCTCCCCATTGGTTTACCTTTACATAGGCCACCCCCCCCCCCTTCAGTCCATCATAAATGCTGCTGCCAGACTCATCCACCTTACGTTCATTGTCCTCCACCCCTCTCTGCACATCCCTCCACTGGTCTCCATTCAGTGTCCTCCACCCCTCTCTGCCAATCCCTCCAATGGTCTCCACTCAGTGTCCTCCACCCCTCTCTGCCAATCCTCCCACTGGTCTCCACTCCGTGTCCTCCACCCCTCTCTGCCAATCCCTCCACTGGTCTCCACTCAGTGTCCTCCACCTCTCTCTACCAATCCCTCCAATGGTCTCCACTCAGTGTCCTCCACCCCTCTCTGCCCATCCCTCAAATGGTCTCCACTCAGTGTCCTCCACTCCTCTCTGCCAATCCCTCCACTGGTCTCCACTCAGTGTCCTCCACCCCTCTCTACCAATCCCTCCAATGGTCTCCACTCAGTGTCCTCCACCCCTCTCTGCCAATCCCTCCACTGGTCTCCATTCAGTGTCCTCCACTCCTCTATGCCAATCCCTCCACTGGTCTCCACTCAGTGTCCTCCACCCCTCTCTGCCAATCCCTCCACTGGCTTCTATTCAGTGTCCTCCACCCCTCTCTTCCAATCCCTCCACTGGTCTCCACTCAGTGTCCTCCATCCTTCTCTGCCAATCCCTCCACTGGCCTCCATTCAGTGTCCTCCACCCCTCTCTGCCAATCCCTCCACTGGCCTCCATTCAGTGTCCTCCATCTCTCCCTACCAATCCCTCCATTGGATTCCACTCGCCCAATAAATTAAATTCGAAATACTAACAATAACTTACAAAGCCATCCACAACTCTGCCCCCAGCTATATCACTAATCTAGTCCTCAAAATACCAACCAAATCATTCCCTTTGTTTCTCTTAACACCTCCTGCTCTCCAGCTTCTTTGTCGCTACCTCCCATGCTCACCTCCCAGGACTCCTCCAGAGCCTCTCCCATCCTATGGAACTCCCTACCCCAATCTGTCCAACTATCTCCTACTCTATCCATTTTAGAATATCCCTGAATCCCTTCTCTTCAGAGAGGCTTATCCTGCCCACACCTAATAACTGTACTATTTCCACTTTTTCCATCAGCCCATCCCCCACAGTTAGTACTCTTCTTTTTTTTTTTTTTGTCTCACTTGATCCTCCCGTCTAGATCTGTAAGCTCTCAGGATCAGGTCCCTCTGATTCCTCCTGTGTTAAAGGATAAGTTCATCTTTTGGGAACATGTTAAACCCATTTGTAGGGTGGAACATGTAACCTGTTCCCAGTGCTGCTGCAGCCTCTGCCCGATTCCTCCTGTCCTCACTCTCAATTCCTCTATTAGCTCTGCAGTCTCTGACACTCCTCTCCAGCATTACATATACAGGCATACCCCACTTTTAATTACACAATGGGGTTTATTTACTAAAGCTGGACAGTGCAAAATCAGGCTCCCTTCTGCATAGAAACCAATCCGCTTCTAACCCTCAGCTTGTTCAATTAAACTTTGGTGATAAAACCTGGAAGCTGATGGTTTCTATGTAGAAGTGAGCCTGATTTTGCACTTTCCAGCTTTAGTAAATCCCTTTGTGTACTTAAAAGTGGGGTATAACTGTACTGAACATTGTGTGTGGCCCTTTGATGTCAGGAGCCACATTTGAGGCCCTCGTTGGCTCATAAGTTTGACCACCACTGATCTTATGTGAATGTTTATTACATGCATAACAGTTGTAATCTGAGGAGTAATAATACCAATATTATATACGGTTCTATTGGTGTTTGTAATGTTTGTGCTGTCCCATCCTCTGTCTCTGCGCGCTGTCCCGTCCTCTGTCTCTGCGCGCTGTCCCCTCCTCTGTCTCTGCGCGCCGTCCCCTCCCCTGTCTCTGCGCGCTGTCCCCCTCCTCTGTCTCTGCGCGCTGTCCCGTCCTCTGTCTCTGCACGCTGTCCCCTCCTCTGTCTCTGCGCGCTGTCCCCTCCCTCTGTCTCTGCGCGCTGTCCCCTCCCTCTGTCTCTGCGCGCTGTCCCCTCCCTCTGTCTCTGCGCGCTGTCCCCTCCCTCTGTCTCTGCGTGCTGTCCCCTCCCTCTGTCTCTGCGCGCTGTCCCCTCCCTCTGTCTCTGCGCGCTGTCCCCTCGCTCTGTCTCTGCGCGCTGTCCCCTCCTCTGTCTCTGCGCGCTGTCCCCTCCTCTGTCTCTGCGCGCTGTCCCCTCCTCTGTCTCTGCGCGCTGTCCCCTCCTCTGTCTCTGCGCGCTGTCCCCTCCTCTGTCTCTGCGCGCTGTCCCCTCCTCTGTCTCTGCGCGCTGTCCCCTCCTCTGTCTCTGCGCGCTGTCCCCTCCTCTGTCTCTGCGCGCTGTCCCCTCCTCTGTCTCTGCGCGCTGTCCCCTCCCTCTGTCTCTGCGCGCTGTCCCCTCCCTCTGTCTCTGCGCGCTGTCCCCTCCCTCTGTCTCTGCGCGCTGTCCCCTCCCTCTGTCTCTGCGCGCTGTCCCCTCCCTCTGTCTCTGCGCGCTGTCCCCTCCCTCTGTCTCTGCGCGCTGTCCCCTCCCTCTGTCTCTGCGCGCTGTCCCCTCCCTCTGTCTCTGCGCGCTGTCCCCTCCTCTGTCTCTGCGCGCTGTCCCCTCCTCTGTCTCTGCGCGCTGTTCCCTCCTCTGTCTCTGCGCGCTGTTCCCTCCTCTGTCTCTGCGCGCTGTCCCCTCCCTCTGTCTCTGCGCGCTGTCCCCTCCCTCTGTCTCTGCGCGCTGTCCCCTCCCTCTGTCTCTGCGCGCTGTCCCCTCCCTCTGTCTCTGCGCGCTGTCCCCTCCCTCTGTCTCTGCGCGCTGTCCCCTCCCTCTGTCTCTGCGCGCTGTCCCCTCCCTCTGTCTCTGCGCGCTGTCCCCTCCCTCTGTCTCTGCGCGCTGTCCCCTCCCTCTGTCTCTGCGCGCTGTCCCCTCCCTCTGTCTCTGCGCGCTGTCCCCTCCCTCTGTCTCTGCGCGCTGTCCCCTCCCTCTGTCTCTGCGCGCTGTCCCCTCCCTCTGTCTCTGCGCGCTGTCCCCTCCCTCTGTCTCTGCGCGCTGTCCCCTCCCTCTGTCTCTGCGCGCTGTCCCCTCCCTCTGTCTCTGCGCGCTGTCCCCTCCCTCTGTCTCTGCGCGCTGTCCCCTCCCTCTGTCCTCTGCGCGCTGTCCCCCTCCTCTGTCCTCTGCGCGCTGTCCCCCTCCTCTGTCCTCTGCGCGCTGTCCCCCTCCTCTGTCCTCTGCGCGCTGTCCCCCTCCTCTGTCCTCTGCGCGCTGTCCCCCTCCTCTGTCCTCTGCGTGCTGTCCCCCTCCTCTGTCCTCTGCGCGCTGTCCCCCTCCTCTGTCCTCTTGGCGCTGTCCCCCTCCTCCTCTGTCCTCTTGGCGCTGTCCCCCTCCTCCTCTGTCCTCTTGGCGCTGTCCCCCTCCTCCTCTGTCCTCTTGGCGCTGTCCCCCTCCTCCTCTGTCCTCTTGGCGCTGTCCCCCTCCTCCTCTGTCCTCTTGGCGCTGTCCCTGTCCTCTTGGCGCTGTCCCCCTCCTCCTCTGTCCTCTTGGCGCTGTCCCCCTCCTCCTCTGTCCTCTTGGCGCTGTCCCCCTCCTCCTCTGTCCTCTTGGCGCTGTCCCCCTCCTCCTCTGTCCTCTTGGCGCTGTCCCCCTCCTCCTCTGTCCTCTTGGCGCTGTTCCCCTCCTCCTCTGTCCTTTTGGCGCTGTCCCCCTCCTCCTCTGTCCTCTTGGCGCTGTCCCCCTCCTCTCATTAATCTGATGTCTCTTCATCCTAGTGGGGGAGTCATGATCTACTTTGACCGGATAGAAGTGGTGAATTTCCTCATTCCCAATGCAGGTGAGCCGATCGTTCACCCCGTGTATATGACGTGTCTTCACCTTCATTAGGATTTATTTATTTCCTGTTGGATACGATCTGGTCTCTGGAATACTAATAGTTTGCTCTGTGTGTTGCCTCCTCAGTATACGATATAGTGAAGAACTATACAGCGGACTATGACAAGGCGTTAATATTTAATAAGATCCATCATGAGCTCAACCAGTTCTGCAGCGTCCACACCTTGCAGGAAGTCTACATAGAGCTGTTTGGTGAGTCAATGCATCGCTTTATATGAAAGGAATGGTGGGTGATGGGGGGCCGGGGGGCTGTAATGGGGTACCAGGCTGCTGAATGAAAAGGGATCCGGAGGATAAATATCCACTTGAACCCCCTTCGGCCTTTTCTGGGACTTTTAGTTTACAAGTTCAAATCGGTTTTGTTTTTGCTATAAAATTACTTAGAACCCCCAAACAATATATATTTTTTTTTTTTCAGCATTTTGATAAATGTTAAAAAACAAAACGCAATATATACCTCAAATTTTTTTGTATAATGTGAAAGACGATGTTACACCGAGTCAATAGATACCGAACATGTCAGGCTTTAAATTTTGCGCACGCTCGTGGACTGGTGACAAACTGCGGTACTTAGAAATCTCCGTAGGCGACGCTTTTAAAAACGGCTACATGTTTAGCGTTACAGAGGAGGTCTAGCGCTGGAATTGTTCTTGACGTTCCAGTCCTCCAAGGCCATAGAGATGATCAAAGTGGATCCACTCTTTGATCACCTGCTTGACCAGCTGGTGGCGTTGGATGGTTTCTCGGGTGAGCTGGGGGGAAACTAAGAAACACCGGGGGGTGGACCACTTGCAAACCACACCATATAACTAATAAATATATATATATATATACACTATATTGTGGTCGGCAAGTGGTTAAGTTCTTAAAGCACTCCAATTTTTCTCCGTGTTCCTAGGATTTTATCCCATTTAATATCATGTAGTATAGAGCACAGATTAGGGAAGTTGGCTCTTTTGATATTCCGTGTACTTTGTATTACCCTTGTGCTTCCTTCCTCTGTGATTTATACTGAATGTAATTACTCTGTGATCGCTGTTTCCTAGGTTGCCCCGTATTTCCACATCTTCCAACAGGTCTGTTTTATGTGTAATCAGTAAGTCTAGTAATGCTTTATCTCTTGCTGGCGTCACCAACTGACCCGTGAAATTGTCCTGCAAGATATTTATTAAATGGCAAGCCTTGGATGAGTGGGCGGTTCCTTCCGCCAAGTCCATATCTAGAGAATTAAAATCCCCCATTATAATAATATTGCCCTTCCTTGCCGCCATTCCTAGCTGTGATAGGAGGTCAGACTCCTCTTCCTCCCTCCTCAGTTTAGGGGCCGGTAGCATACCCCCACTATCAGGGCCCGGACAAGGGGTGTGCGGGAGGGGCGGCTGCCCCTGGTTGCAATTGGGATGCCTCCCTTCTTGTTACAAGGCTGACCAGAGTAGTGATAGCAAATCCCCATTATAATAATATTGCCCTGCCTCGCCGCCATTGCTAGCTGTGATAGGTCGGACTCCTCCTCCCCCTTCATTTTAGGGGCCTGTAGCACACCCCCACTATCAGGGCCGAGACAACGGGTGTGCGGGAGGGGCAGCTGCCCCTAGGCACAATTGGTTTACTGTAGGGATAGGGACACCTCCCTTCTTATTACAAGGCTGACCAGAGTAGTGATAGCAAATCCCCATTATAATAATATTGCCCTGCCTTGCCGGCATTCCTAGCTGTGATAGGAGGTCAGACTCCCCCTCTCCCCCCTCCTCCTCCCTCAGTTTAGGGGCCTGTAGCATACCCCCACTATCAGGGCTGGGACAAGGGGTGTGCGGGAGGGGCGTTTGCCCCTGGGCCCAATTGGTTTGCTATAGGGATGCCTACCTTCTTATTACAAGGCTGACCAGAGTAGTGATAGCAAATCCGCATTATAATAATATTGCGATGCCTTGCTGCCATTCCTTGCTGTGATAGGAGGTCAGACTCTTCCTCCTCTTCCTCCTCCTCCTCCTCCTCCCCCTTCAGTTTAGGGGCCTGTAGCATACACTCACTATCAGGGCCAGAACAAGGGGTGTGCAGGAGGGGTGGCTGCCCCTGGGCGCAATTGGTTTACTGTAGGGATAGAGTAGCCTCCCTTCTTGTTACAAGGCTGACCAGAGTAGTGATAGCAAATCCCCATTATAATAATATTGCCCTGCCTTTCTGCCATTCCTTGCTGTGATAGGAGGTCAGACTCCTCCTCCTTGAGTTTAGGGGCCTGTAACATACCCCCACTATCAGGCCTGAAAACTAACATAAAACCCACAAAACATGTTTTCTGATAGCAGACACCCCTAGAGAATAAAATAGCGGTAGTTCCAATTTCACAATGTTGCCCGATATTACCGCAAAGGCAAAATTTCAGTAAAAAACACATTAAAATAGTAAATAGATACCCAACATGTCACACCTTTAAATTTTTGGTGCGCCCGTGAAATGGTGACAAACTTCAGTTAATTTCCATAAAAGTGCTGGAATTATCGTTCTCCTTCTACGTGCGTGGCGATATGTAACGTGTCTACCGCAATTGACGTTTTCGGGCGTAGGTGGCCCGCCTCGTGCGTTTACATTTGTATGTGCGTATATGTGAGAGAGGGGGCTCAATTTTTTTTGGGGGGGGGGGGAGCGGTCGGGGGATTTTATGTGCTTCAGTGTAGCTTACATTTTTTACAATTAAAAACATCTTTTTTTTTTTCCATCACATAGGGGACAAAGTCCCAATGTGATGATTTTTAGGTGACAGGTTCTCTTTAATGAGACATCCGGGGTCCCCCCCCCCCCCAGTGTCTCCCCCTGGGCTCCACTGAATGTAATGCACATCGCAGTGTATTGCATTCTTTCCCTTGATGGCCGGGCACACTGTCAACGGGGACCCGGAAGTGACGTCACACGCGTCACTTCCGCGTTAACAACAAGGAGGACATTTGTCCGCTCTCCTCCCTTCCCTCTACCCAGCGGCACCCGCTATGTGGGTCCCAGGCCCGCAGATGAGCAAGCGGAGCCCGGGATTCATAGTAGGGGCGGGAAGGGGGGGGTACATGCAGCATTCAGGCGCCAGGGTAAAGTTTCTTCTTGCAATTTGTGACCCGGTGTCTGGGGTTTGTTGTTTGTTGATCGCTCTGTGCCCCCCCCCACAGCCCGGCACTCCAGTGCGGGAGGGGGGAGGAGCAGAGCGGACAGCGGTAATTGGCAGCCCACAGCTCTCTGCTCAGGGAGCTCTGAGGACCGAGCGTTCGGCGGTATTTGATCGCTCGGTTGTTATAGTCGGCGGGGGGGGGGGGACAGATAAAGCATCCACCTAGGTGGGTGTAATTCCACCCCCCCCAA
Source organism: Lithobates clamitans (assembly GCA_037952925.1). Taxonomy (NCBI): domain Eukaryota; kingdom Metazoa; phylum Chordata; class Amphibia; order Anura; family Ranidae; genus Lithobates; species Lithobates clamitans. The sequence goes on from JBBGZY010002640.1 coordinate 268,741, forward strand.
CCCCCCCGCCCAAAAAAAAAAAAATTTCCATTAGAGATGCACCGAAATTTCGGCCGCGGAAACATATCCGCCGAAAATGGTCTTCTTGGCATTTTGCTGATAATGGGGCAGAGAACGCAATCGATTTTTACAGCGAATTCGCTGCAATTTTACCACAATTTTTGCCACGATTTTACTGTGCTTCCGGGGTGTTTTTCATGGGTCACGTGACTCAAAAAAATGCATCAAAAACATAACACAGGTGCGTTAAATGATGCGTTCCTGTTGCGTTTTTAATGCATTTCAACTGGAAGGTGCGTGGTTTTTTTTTTTTTTCTTTAAATGACCCACAATGCAGCAAGCAGAATATATATATTTGGGGGTTCTGAGTAATTTTCTAGCAAAAAAAATGAGGAATTGTCAGAATTGGCCTGGGATGGAGGCGGTTAATTCTCTCCAGTCGGAAATTATTTCCTTGTTGGTGGTTCTGAGGCTGCAATTTGGATTTTCCAACTTCTCTTGTGTTCAGGTATTCCAGTCACCCAACTACTAATACCCCCAATATTACCCGCCCATTGCTGACTGACTAGCACTACATCTGGTCCCAGACACCTTCCCCCCCCCCCCCCCTCCCCAAACATGATCTATTTTCTGAAAGCAGACACCCTAGAGCAGGGGGAGGCTACCTGGGGGGCCCTCCAGCTGGTTGCTGAACTACAAGTCCCATCATCCCTCTGGGACTATTTGTAACTGCCAGCCTAGCAATGCCTCATGGGGAAATGTAGGACATGGGGAAATGTGGGAAGTGTGGGAAGTGTGGGACGGTGGGAAGTGTGGGACGGTGGGAAGTGTGGGACGGTGGGAAGTGTGGGAAGTGTGGGAAGTGTGGGAAGTGTGGGAAGTGTGGGAAGTGTGGGAAGTGTGGGACGTGTGGGACGGTGGGAAGTGTGGGACGGTGGGACGGTGGGAAGTGTGGGAAGTGTGGGACGGTGGGAAGTGTGGGACGGTGGGAAGTGTGGGACGGTGGGAAGTGTGGGACGGTGGGAAGTGTGGGACGGTGGGAAGTGTGGGACGGTGGGAAGTGTGGGACGGTGGGAAGTGTGGGACGGTGGGAAGTGTGGGACGGTGGGAAGTGTGGGACGGTGGGAAGTGTGGGACGGTGGGAAGTGTGGGAAGTGTGGGACGGTGGGAAGTGTGGGAAGTGTGGGACGGCGGGAAGTGTGGGAAGTGTGGGACGGCGGGAAGTGTGGGAAGTGTGGGACCGGTGGGAAGTGTGGGACCGGTGGGAAGTGTGGGACCGGTGGGAAGTGTGGGACCGGTGGGAAGTGTGGGACGGCGGGAAGTGTGGGACGGCGGGAAGTGTGGGACGGCGGGAGACGCGGGAAGTGTGGGACGGCGGGAAGTGTGGGGACGCGGGAAGGCGGGAAGTGTGGGGACGCGGGAAGGCGGGAAGTGTGGGGACGCGGGAAGGCGGGAAGTGTGGGGACGCGGGAAGTGTGGGAAGGCGGGAAGTGTAGGACGCGGGAAGTGTGGGACGGCGGGAGACGCGGGAAGGCGGGAAGTGTGGGACGGCGGGAGACGCGGGAAGTGTGGGACGGCGGGAGACGCGGGAAGGCGGGAAGTGTGGGGACGCGGGAAGGCGGGAAGTGTAGGACGCGGGAAGGCGGGAAGTGTGGGGACGCGGGAAGGCGGGAAGTGTGGGGACGCGGGAAGGTGGGAAGTGTAGGACGCGGGAAGGCGGGAAGTGTAGGACGCGGGAAGGCGGGAAGTGTAGGACGCGGGAAGGCGGGAAGTGTAGGACGCGGGAAGGCGGGAAGTGTAGGACGCGGGAAGGCGGGAAGTGTGGGGACGCGGGAAGGCGGGAAGTGTGGGGACGCGGGAAGGCGGGAAGTGTGGGGACGCGGGAAGGCGGGAAGTGTGGGGACGCGGGAAGGCGGGAAGTGTGGGACGGCGGGAGACGCGGGAAGGCGGGAAGTGTGGGACGGCGGGAAGGCGGGAAGTGTAGGACGCGGGAAGGCGGGAAGTGTAGGACGCGGGAAGGCGGGAAGTGTGGGGACGCGGGAAGGCGGGAAGTGTGGGGACGCGGGAAGGTGGGAAGTGTGGGGACGCGGGAAGGTGGGAAGTGTAGGACGCGGGAAGGCGGGAAGTGTAGGACGCGGGAAGGCGGGAAGTGTGGGACACGGGAAGGTGGGAAGTGTGGGGACGCGGGAAGGTGGGAAGTGTGGGGACGCGGGAAGTGTGGGGACGCGGGAAGTGTAGGACGTGGGAAGTGTGGGGACGCGGGAAGGTGGGAAGTGTAGGACGTGGGAAGGTGGGAAATGTAGCAGCTGGAGAGCCCCAGGTTGCCTCCCCATGCCCTAGAGAATAAAATAGCGGTAGTTCCAATTTTTTTTATGTTGGTTGATATTACCGCAAAGGTCCAGGAAACTTCAAATTTTCCCTAAAGTGAATTCTATGGCAAATGAACGCAAAAAAAGACCCTTTTATTTTTTTTTTTTCACATCACACTTCAGCTTGTTTAATTAAAGTGGAACCTTCGGTCATTTTTTCATCTTTCCATCTATTAAATCTTCTGCCCTTGTTGTTGTTTTAACTTTGGATAGTAAAACATTTTTTTTTCTGGCAGTAAATCCCTTATACAGCCCACTTCCTGTTTCTTGTCTGGTCATTAGTCTAGGATTATGACATCATACACAGCTCTCTTTCACTCTCCTGAGAGTTTGCCAGGAAGGGAGAGGGGATGAGCCATAAGAGGGCCAATGAGAGCTGCAGAGCTGGAGGTGTGCTTCTGTGCAAATCCAGGAAGTGAACAGGCAGCAGCTTCAGCTGCCCACAGTTAAAATGGCTGCAGCCAGACTCAGTGGAGGGGGATTTCTGCAGCGTATTTGGCAAGTATGGAATCGCAGTATATATAAAATAATGGGCAAAGTGGTTGGAGGGAAGCTTCAGAATGGCAAAGATGTTTTTTTTTTTTTTTTATTACAAGCAGACTGCAGTTCCTCTTTTAAACTTTGACAATAAAAACCTGGAAGCTGATTGGTTACTATGCAGAGCTGCACCAGATTTTGCACTCTCCAGTTTTTAGTAAATCAACATCCAGTGTGTCCAAAAAGTCGCATAACAAGTCGCACGAGTGTGAAAGGAGCCTCCGTTCTATAGCACTGCGAGGGGGATTTACTAAAAGTGCATGATAATCGATCTTCTTCTATCTCAAAAAGTCCCCAATGTGATGATCGTTAGGTGACGGGTTCTCTTGAATGAGATATGGAGAGTCTATAAGGTGAAGGGGTTAATGCCGGTAGGGAAGCCGAGACTTTTCTCTATATTGGGTGTCCTTTTTTTTTTTTTTTCAATCTCTTCACAGATCAGATCGATGAGAACCTCAAGCTGGCTCTGCAACAAGACCTCAACTCCATGGCTCCGGGACTCATCATCCAGGTGTGACCAGAGAATTCCTCATGAGAGAAAGATATCCGAGGTGTCAGTCTGTAAAGATACAAGCTATTACCAAAAGTATTGGGACGCCTGCCTTTACACACACATGACCTTTATTGATACCCCGGCCTTAGTCCGGAGGGTTCAATATTGAGTTGGCTCCGCCCTTTGCAGCTATAACAGCTTCACCTCTTCTGGGAAGGCCGTCCACAAGGTTTAGGAGGGTGTCTATGGGAATGTTTGACCAGTCTTCCAGGAGCGAGGTCAGGCACTGATGTTGGATGAGAAGGCCTGGCTTGCAGTCTCCTCTCTAATTTATCCTAAAGGTGTTCTATCGGGCTGAGGTCAGGACTCTGTGCAGGCCAGTCAAGTTCCTCCACCCCAAACTCACTCATCCATGTCTTTATGGACCTTGCTTTGTGCACTGGGGGGCAGATATGTTGGAACAGGAAGGAGCCGTCCCCAAACTCTTCCCACAAAGTTGGGAACATGAAATTGTACAAATTGTCTTGGTATGCTGACGCCTTAAGAGTTCCCTTCACTGGAACTAAGGGGCCAAGCCCAACCCCTGAAAAACAATCCCCATACCATAATCCCCTCCTCCCCACACACACACACCATAATCCCCCCCCCCCCACACCATCATCCCCCCTTCACCAAAAGGATTTGGTCCAGTGCACAAAGCAAGGTCCATAAAGACATGGATGAGCGAGTTTGGGGTGGAGGAACTTGACTGGCCTGCACAGAGTCCTGACCTCAACCTGATAGAACACCTTTGGGATGAATTAGAGCGGAGACTGCGAGCCAGGCCTTCTCATCCAACATCAGTGCCTGACCTCACAAATGCTCTTCTGGAAGAATGGTCAAACATTCCCATAGACACCCTCCTAAACCTTGTGGACGGCCTTCCCAGAAGAGGTGAAGCTGTTATAGCTGCAAAGGGCGGAGCCAACTCAATATTGAACCCTCCGGACTAAGACTGGGATGGCATGAAAGTTCATGTGCGTGTAAAGGCAGGCGTCCCAATACTTTTGGTAATATAGTGTATGACCATGGCAGAGACTCAGACTGACCATCGATGGATTGTGTTTCTTTTTTTTTTTTTTTTGTTTTGTTTTGTTTTTTACCCCTTTCAATCGGCCATCACACCTAAGAATTGGAAAGCTGTAATATAATACATGTTTGGTTTCAGCTCACTGCTATCTGATTACAAAAGGATGTGATTGGCTGCTTATGGTCTGTTTTTTCCACATTCATTGTTTTTTTTTTTTTTTTTTTAAATTTTTTTATATTTATGGATAATATATAATATTATAAGAAAATGTGTGTGTGTGTGTGTGTGTGTGTGTGTGTGTGTGTATGTACGTATGTAAAAAATATATAAATTTTATATATATATATATATATATATATATATATATATATATATATATATATATATATATATATATATATATATATATATATATAATATTTTTTTTTTTTTTATGGTTGAATTTTCCACATTGTTTGTTTTTTTTTTTGTTTTTTTTTTTTGTTTTTTTTATATAATTTTTTTTTTTTTTTTTTTTTTTCTTAATGGTTGAATTTTGCTCATTCTTTCTATTTTCAGGCTGTCCGAGTCACAAAACCGAATATTCCAGAAACCATCCGCAGGAACTACGAGCTGATGTAAGGACGGGCCGGGCTCATTTTATCTTTATTGTTGCCGACATCGATTGTTTCTCTCTCGGTGTTCGGTGCTATAGAAATGAATGGCGAAGGTTCAAAAAAATACAGATAAGAAGAAAAATAATACAAATACAAAAACAGGGATCTAATTCTCCATCCTGGTATTTGAAAGTAAATCTAAATTTAGAAGTTAAAGTGATTTGTAAAGGTAATAAAAAAAACAAAACACAAAAAAAATAAATAACACCTCTATACTTACCTGCTCTGTGTAATGGAATTGCACAGAGTGGGCGGGAACCTCCCTCTTTTTGGGACCCCTTGCTTCCACTCCTGGCCCCTCCCCTCTGTCCGGAGCCCCCCATCGGAAGCCACTTCCCATAGGAGCATTTGTGCGCGCTCGTCCCCGAGCCCCTTTGCGGGCATTGACACAGACAGCTGACTCGGCCCCGCCAATCCCCCCCCCCCCCCCGCTCCCTGGTCACTGGCTTTGACAGCACTGGAAGGTGACAGGGGAAAGAGCTCCAGCACACAACCTGTGATTGACCGCTTCATCTCTGTTCCTGTGTGGAGGGGAGGGGGGTGTCCCTGCCGTCCAATCAGCTCTCCTCACTGAGTGTAACTTCAGCTCTCCGCCCCCTGCTTTTCAGAGCTGAGACATCCTGTGTAAATTCTGCACTTTGATTGGCTGAAGGGGGGGAGGCTTTTTCTTTTTTTTTTTTCTTTTAAAATAGTTAACTATATTATACTTGCCTACGCGCTGTGCTCAGTATTACAAAGAGTGGCCCCAAACCTCTTCTGGGGACCCCCCCCCCCCCCCCCCTGGCTGGCACTTTCGGCTCCGCCTCTTCTGCATGTGCCGCTTGCTATGGGGGGCACACATGCAGGCTCGCTCCCGAGCCGTGGTTGTGTTCGTCCATAGACACACACAGAGCAGTTTGTCCCTGCCCCCTCCTTGATGAAAGTGAAGAATGTATGGGGGGCGATCGTACAGACGGTGATGTTTTATTATCTCTATATCTTTTATTTTACAGGGAGAGTGAGAAGACCAAACTGCTCATCGCTGCCCAGAAGCAGAAGGTGGTGGAGAAGGAGGCGGAGACTGAGAGGAAAAAGGCTGTGATTGGTGCGTCACACAAACCACGGCGAATTTGGAGGCTTTAACCACTTCCTGACTGCCCTATAAGAGTTTTACTGCTACAGGGTGGCAGCTGCACGCTGGATCACGTGTGTGTGTGTGTGTGTGTGTATATGTGTGTGTGTATATATATATATATATATATATATATATATATATTATTATAGTATATATGTGTGTGTGGATAGAGATATAGAGAGAGAGATACAGATATAGTTATATAGTGTGTGTATGTGATTTGACATTTCCGCCAGCAGGGGGCGCACGCCACTTCTGTGAATATTCACAGCAGAAGCCGGTCTGCGGGTGCCGGGCATTAGATGTCCTCCGTCATTCACTGATTTGTCGGTAAAGAATACAGAACAGCGATCTGCCTATGTAAACAGGGTAGATCGCCGTTCTGACAAGGGGGGGGAAGGGATAGATTCTGTGTCTCTGCAAAGCAGGAACGAGGATCCATGTCTTCCCCTAGTAAAAAGCACCCCCCCCCCCCCACAGTAAGCATAAACACTGGCTAGGCACACTTTTAACCCTTTGATCGCCCCTAAATCTTTAAACCCCCCCCCCCCTTCCCAGCCAGTGTCGTTGGTACAGTGACAGTGCATATTTTTAGCACTGATCACTGCATAAGTGTCACTGGTTCCCACAAAGTGTCAGATTGTGCGCCGCAATGTCGCAGTCCCGCTATAAGTTGCTGATCGCCGCCGTTACTAGTGAAAAATAGATAAAAATTCCAGTGTATACCCCATAGTTTGTAGACGCGATAACTTTTGCGCAAACCATTCAATATACACTTATTGGGATTTTATTTACCAAAAATATGTAGCAGAATATATATGGGCCTAAACTGATGAGGACATTTTAGATTTTTTTTAACTTTATTTATTTTTTTGGATGTTTTATATAGAAGAAAGTAAAAAAAAATTATATCTATATTCTATTCCCCCCCCCCCCCAAAAAAATTGCCGTTCTTTTTATTGTTTATAGCGCAAAAAATTAAAAACCGCAGAGGTGATCAAATATCACCAAAAGAAAACTCTATTTGTGCGAAAAATGTACATCAGTTTTATTTGGGTACAGCATCGCACGACCGCGCAGTTGTCAGTTAAAGTAACGCAGTGTCGTATCGCAAAGAATGGCCTGGTCCTTGAAGGGGGGGGGAGAAATTCTTCCGGAGCTGAAGAGGTTAAACCTGCATGGGGGGAAATTAAAAGCTGCAATTTAGGTTCATCCAGTGTAGGCAGTGCAGACCCTTGCATGCGCAGTATGAGGGCGGAGGTGTTTTTTTTTTTACATATGTTAATCTTTCCCTTTCTGGAAATGCAGAGGCAGAGAAAGTGGCCCAAGTTGCAGAGATCAAATTTGGACAGAAGGTGATGGAAAAAGAAACCGAGAAGACGATCTCTGAAATTGAAGGTGAGTGAATCCTCCTTTTTATATCATTGTAAAAAAAAAAAAAAAAAGTGGGGTCAGAGGTCAGGCTCGGAGACCAGTAGCTATAGCAGTAGAGAGGCTCCCACTGACCAGCAGGATAAGTACACAAGCAGATCACCCTGGCAGATAACCTGGGCTTACCCAAGGTGCGGGGTCTAAGTACTAACCGGGGTTCACCAGAGCTTCTGATGGCGGGGATGGGTTTTGCTGCATGTTAGTACAAGGCCACAGTCCTCAGGATCGCCCCACCAGGAGGTGAGCAAGCCGGGGTCCAGCAACAGATATAGCAGGTAAGGATTAAGCAGAAGCATAGTCAGTAAACAAGGCAAAGGTCAGTAACAAGAGGTCGCAGGTAGGGATCAAGCAGAAGTGTAGTCAGTAAATGAGCCAAAGGTTGTGACAATGGGTTGCGGGTTGGGGTCGAGCAGAAGCATAGTCAGTAACCAAGCCAAAGGTCGGTAACAAGATCGCAGGTAGGGATCAAGCAGAAGCGTAGTCAGTAAACAAGCCAAAGGTCGGTAACGAGATCGCAGGTTGGGATCAAGCAGAAGCATAGTCAGTAAACAAGCCAAAGGTCAGGGGACAAGGGGTTGCGAGTTTCTGGGAACAAAATTATAAAAAATGTAGTTTGGGTTCAGTGTTACATGACGGCGCAATTGTCATTTAAAAAGTGACAGCTGAGAACTGTCCTGGACAGGAAGGGGGGGAAGTGCCCGGTATTGAAGTGTTAAAGTGGGAAGGCATTCCCTGCATTAAGGTATAAAATGTCTTTATTTGTATTGTCCCCTCACCCTCCCTTGTATACTTACCTGAGCCCCATCTCGATCCGGTGCTGTGCCCATCTGCGGCGGCTCTCTCCTCCCAGCTCACAGAGGCAGCAGCGGGAGCTATTTGTTCCTGCTGCTGTCAGTCAAATAGTGTGAGCAGAGTGGGGCACAGGGCTGAGCTGCGTGGTGTGTGGCAATCGATGCACACAGCCTGACTCAGGATCGTACACGCAGGTGTGCACCATAGCAGGTAGCTTGCTGTGGGGGAAAACAAAGAAGATAAGCCTAGACCATCTGCAGGGGACCCCGGAAAAGGAGGTTCAGGGCTGCTCTGTGCAATACCAGTACACAGAGCAGGCACGTCTAATATGGAAAAAAGCCTTTACAATCGCTCCTAACAGTGGCCAAAACTTTCTCATGATTTTAGTACCTTTCCCATTATCTGCCCCATATGGCAGGACACAGACCGGGGCGCCCCATATGGCAGGACACAGACCGGGGCGCCCCATATGGCAGGACACAGACCGGGGGCGCCCCATATGGCAGGACACAGACCGGGGGCGCCCCATATGGCAGGACACAGACCGGGGCGCCCCATATGGCAGGACACAGACCGGGGGCGCCCCATATGGCAGGACACAGACCGGGGGCGCCCCATATGGCAGGACACAGACCGGGGCTTCCCATATGGCAGGACACAGCCCGGGGCGCCCCATATGGCAGGACACAGCCCGGGGCGCCCCATATGGCAGGACACAGCCCGGGGGCGCCCCATATGGCAGGACACAGACCGGGGCGCCCCATATGGCAGGACACAGACCGGGGCGCCCCATATGGCAGGACACAGACCGGGGCGCCCCATATGGCAGGACACAGACCGGGGGCGCCCCATATGACAGGACACAGACCGGGGCGCCCCATATGGCAGGACACAGACCGGGGCGCCCCATATGACAGGACACAGACCGGGGCGCCCCATATGGCAGGACACAGACCGGGGCGCCCCATATGGCAGGACACAGACCGGGGCGCCCCATATGGCAGGACACAGACCGGGGGCGCCCCATATGGCAGGACACAGACCGGGGGCGCCCCATATGGCAGGAGACAGACCGGGGGCGCCCCATATGGCAGGAGACAGACCGGGGGCGCCCCATATGGCAGGAGACAGACCGGGGCGCCCCATATGGCAGGAGACAGACCGGGGCGCCCCATATGGCAGGAGACAGACCCTGGCGCCCCACAAATGGCAGGAGACAGACCGGGGCGCCCCACAAATGGCAGGAGACAGACCGGGGCGCCCCACAAATGGCAGGAGACAGACCGGGGCGCCCCACAAATGGCAGGAGACAGACCGGGGCGCCCCACAAATGGCAGGAGACAGACCGGGGCGTCCCACAAATGGCAGGAGACAGACCGGGGCGCCCCACAAATGGCAGGACACAGACCGGGGCGCCCCACAAATGGCAGGACACAGACCGGGGCGCCCCACAAATGGCAGGACACAGACCGGGGTGCCCCATAGAAGGCAATATATCGTTAAGGTCTCTGTTTGTGTTCAGAGCAAAGTGATGAGCTGTTTGGGGTGAAGGACAGATGGGTTCCCCTGGCAGGAATGGTGACATTTTGGCATTGATATAAAAAAATCTGACTGATAATGACCAAAAAACTGTCTTTTATTGAAGGATAGTTATCATATGAAGCCAGGACCGGACTGGGAATACAAACCAGCCCTGGAATTCATTTCATACCAGCCCCATAGCATTTATTATACCTTCCCAACAGCCTGACGACATCATTTTCTTGTTCATAAAAGGCAAAATCATACAATTTAAAGCCCATACAAAAGTGTATTGTACTTATCAGTGCCCATCAGCTCAGCCTCACCTGTGCCCATCGATGCAGCCTCACCTGTGCCCATCGATGCAGCCTCACCTGTGCCCATCGGCTCAGCCTCACCGGTGCCCATCGGCTCAGCCTCACCGGTGCCCATCGGCTCAGCCTCACCTGTGCCCATCGGCTCAGCCTCACCTGTGCATGTCAGTTTTACATTGCCTCATGGGATGTGTAGTTCCGCAACTGCCTTTTTAAAGTAAATCTGTAATGAAAGAAATGTGGGGGGGACATATTTTTTACTTCCCCTAAAAATACTAATCACCTGGCTGTTATGCTTATCCTGTGGATTCACTACGATCAGAGACACGGCACACATCAGAAAGTCAAAGTTATTGTAACCAATCAGTATTGCTTCAGCTACAAGAAATAATCGTTTATTGAAAATTGATAATCCTATAGATTTATTATAAACGTCTTCAGTTTGTAATTTCCTTTCCCCACAGATTCCGCTTTCCTGGCCAGAATGAGGGCAAAAGCTGATGCCGAGTTTTACACCTCGCAGAAAACAGCCGAGGCGAACCAGGTAACGCCGCCCTCTCCCTCTCCTCTCCTCCCCTCCCCTCCCCTCTCCTCTCCCCTCTCCCCTCTCCCCTCTCCCCTCTCCCCTCTCCCCTCTCCCCTCTCCCCTCTCCCCCTCTTCGCCTCTTCCCCTCTTCTTCCCCTCTTCCCTCTTCTTCCCTCTTCTCTCTTGTCCCCTCTTCTTCCCTCTTCTCTCTTGTCCCCTCTTCTTCCCTCTTCTCTCTTGTCCCCTCTTCTTCCCTCTTCTCTCTTGTCCCCTCTTCTTCCCTCTTCTCTCTTGTCCCCTCTTCTTCCCTCTTCTCTCTTGTCCCCTCTTCTTCCCTCTTCTCTCTTGTCCCCTCTTCTTCTTCCCTCTTCTCTCTTGTCCCCTCTTCTTCTTCCCTCTTCTCTCTTGTCCCCTCTTCTTCTTCCCTCTTCTTCTTCCCTCTTCTTCTTCCCTCTTCTCTCTTGTCCCCTCTTCTTCCCTCTTGTCCCCTCTTCTTCCCTCTTCTTCCCTCTTCTCTCTTGTTCCCTCTTCTCTCTTGTTCCCTCTTGTTCCCTCTTCTTCCCTCTTCTTCCCTCTTCTTCCCTCTTGTCCCCTCTTCTTCTCTCTTGTCCCCTCTTCTTCTCTCTTGTCCCCTCTTCTTCTCTCTTGTCCCCTCTTCTTCTCTCTTGTCCCCTCTTCTTCTCTCTTGTCCCCTCTTCTTCTCTCTTGTCCCCTCTTCTTCCCTCTTCTTCCCTCTTCTCCCCTCTTCTCCCCTCTTCTCCTCTCCTTCTCTTCTATTTATATTGTATATACAATCTTTGAACACTCCTCAGTATTCATTAATCACTGACCGACCCTCATTTTGAGATTTGTTGTTTACAAGTTAAAATCCGTTTTTTTTTTTTTTTTTGCAAGAAAATTACTTGGAACCCCCAAACATTATATATATCTCTATATAAATATAGATAGATCAATATTTTTTTTAAAACACCCTTGAGAATAAAATGCTATACTATCTGTGACAACGTATTTGCGCAGCGTTCTTACAAGCGCACTTTTTTTGAAAAAAATACACTTTTTTGAATAAAAAAATAAGACCTTAGTAAAGTTAGCCCAATTTTTTTCTTTATATTGTGAAAGATGAAGTTACGCCGAGTAAATTGATACCCAGCATGTCACGCTTCAAAATTGCGCCCGCTCGTGGAATGGCGACAAACTTTTACTCTTTAAAAAAACCTCATAGGCGACGTTTAAAAGTTTTCTACAGGTTACCAGTTTAGAGTCACAGAGGAGGTCTAGGGCTAGAATTATTGCTCTCGCTCTACCGATCGCGGCGATACCTCACATGTGTGGTTTTAACACGCGGGAGCGACTTACTATGCGTTCGCGAGCTCAGCGGGACGGGGCACTTTAAAAATACTTTTTTCTTTTTTCTTATTTTATTTTTTATTTTGACACTTTCAAAACAAATAAAAAGTAAATAAATTTGGGGTCACTTTTTTCCTATTACAAGAAATGTAAACATCGCTTGTAATAGAAAAAAAAAAAAAGCATGACAGGATCTCATAAATATGAGATCTGGGGGGTCAAAAAGACCTCAAATCTCATATTTACACTAAAATGCAATAAAAAAAAAAAAAAATTCTCCTTTTTAAGAGCATTGGGCGGAAGTGACGTTTCCGTCAGTCAATGCTATGGAGCCAAATGTGGGGGCCATCTTTCCCTCACCAGCCAAACGGGAGAGGACCCGATCGTCTCCGCCGCTAGCGACGGTAAGCGGCGGAGACCACCAGAGCGCGGCGGGGGTGGGGGGCCCTCTTCTGCCACCGATTAAAAGTGATTTTGCAACGAATCCACCACAGAGACCACTTTTATCTGAAAGCAGACCGTCAGCTGAAGAAGAGGATATCGGGGTTATGGTAGCTGCTGCCATAATAACGATATTCCTCATATTCCAAACAGCCGACGTATATCGTCGTGAACCGGTCTGGAAGTGGTTAAAGTGGAATACCGAGATGACCCGAACTACTGTACACCCCCCCCCCCTCCTAATACCTTTTACTTACTAACCTGTTCAAGGGCTTGTTTACGCTTTGCTTCGACTTTAACACACATTAACCGCTTCAGCCACAAAAGAATTTACCCCCTTCCTGACCAGAGCGTTTTTTGCGATTCGGCACTGCCTCGCTTTAATTGACAATTGCGCGGTCGTGCGACGTGGCTCCCAAACAAAATTGACGTCCTTTTTTTTTTCCCCACAAATAGAGCTTTCGTTTGGTGGTATTTGATCACCTCTGTGATTTTTTATTTTTTGCGCTATAAACAAAATAAGAGCGACAATTTTGAAAAAAACGCATTATTTTTTACTTTTTGCTATAATAATTATCCCCCCAAAAATATATAAAAAAACATTTTTTTTTCCTCATTTTAGACCGATCGTATTCTTCTACATATTTTTGGTAAAAAAAAATCACAATAAGCGTTTGGTTTGCGCAAAAGTTATAGCGTTTACTCAATAGGGGATAGGTTTATGACATTTTTATTAATTTTTTTTTTTACTAGTAATGGCGGCGATCAGCGATTTTTTTTTTTTTTTTTTTTTTTTGTGACTGCGACGTTATGGCGACCATGTCGGACATTTTTGACACATTTTTGGGACCATTGTCATTTATACAGCGAACAGTGCGATTTAAAATGCACTGATTCCTGTGTAAATGACACTGGCAGTGAAGGGGTTAACCACTAGGGGGCGGGGAGGGGTTAAGTATGTCCTAGGGGAGTGATTACTAACTGTAGGGGGAGGGGCTGTGTGTGTGATGTCACTGATCTCTGCTCCGATGACAGGGAGCAGAGATCAGTGACACTTGTCACTAGGAAGAACGGGGAGATGCTGTTTACATTAGCATCTCCCCGTTCTTCCTCTCCGTGAGGCGATCGTGGGTATCCCCGGGACCCGCGACCCAACTCGCAGAGCTCTCGGCCGGCGCGTGCCGCCAGTGGCGCGCACGCAATGGCACAGCAGGGAATTCAAATGGACGTACCTGTAAGTCCATTTGTCGAGCCGTGCCATTCTGCCGACGTGCATCGGCGTGCGCCGGTCGGGAACTGGTTAAAGCGCCGCTGCATTATGCTTTTTTTATGTGTTTTTGATGCTTTTTTTGAAGCTTTAACCACTTTCGCTCGCTGTTGTACGTCGGTATTTTGACATTGAATACCGTTGTTATGGCAGCAGATAGATGGGCGGTCCTCTTTAAGATAAAAGTGGTCTCCCCGACGGATTCGCAGTGAGATCACTTTAATCGGTGGCGGGAGAGGTGCCCCCCCCCCCCCCCCCCTTCCGCCATATTCCGTTTGTCTCCGCCACTTACCGGAGCCGCCTCTGAGGCTGTGAGTCGAGTGAGGGAAAGATGAGCCCCCGCTCGGCTCCATAACTTTAGATGACGGAAGCGACGTCAAACGTCACTTCCGCCCAACAGCCTTAAAGGGGGGAAAAAAAAAAATTATTGAAGAAAAAAAAAAAAAACTTTTTTTTTTCTTTTGGATTTTAGTGTAAATATGAGATGTGATGTCTTTTTGACCCCCCAGATCTCATATTTAGGAGGTCCTGTCATGTTTTTTTTTTTTCTATTACATTCCTTGTAATGGGAATAAAAGTGATCCAAAAAATAATTTTTAAAAAGACAATGTAAAAATAAGAAATAAAATAAGAAAAAAAAAAATAATTTTAAAGCGCCCCGTCCTGCCGAGCACCGGGCGCGAACGCATACGTATGTAAACGGTGTTAAAACGGAATCTGGAATCCCGCCCCCCCCTCTATGTAAATGAGTATCGGGTACCCCTACCCATTCACCAAATAAGTGTAAAAAGGTAATACACGAGACAAATTTTTGACAAATCCTTTATTTAAAAAAAAAATTATGTGTCCCCCCCCCCCCGATGTAAATCCCTCATCAATTACGCCGACCCGAAAAAAAAAATCAAAAATGCTCTCGCCTCCTTGGACGGCCTCCTGCCCAATGCCTCCTCTGCGCTTTGACATTTCTTATACAGGTAAGGGAGCGGGGCCACGTCACCCGGTGGCACCGCCCCTTCTGACGTCACATGCCCAGCATGCATCTGTCTGTGATGTCAGAAGGGCGCGGTGCCTCCGGGTGGCGCAGCCCCTTATCTCTATAAGAAATGTCATTCCATGCAGGAGGCATTCGCTGGGAGGCCATCCCCGGAGGCGCGAGCATTTTTGATTTTTCAGGTCGGCGTACAGGATTTACATCGGGGACATTTTTTTTTTTTTTTTTAAAGGATTTGCCAAAAACAGTCTCTTCTGTTTACTTTTTGGTGAATGGGTAGGTGTGCTATGTTCCCATTCACATAGGGGGAGGGGGGCCGGGATCTGGGCCGCCCTTGTTAAATGGGGCTTCCAGATTCCGATAAGCCCCCCCGTCCACAGACCCCCCACAACCACAGCCCGGGGTTGTGGGGAAGGGGCCCTTGTCCCCTTCCCCACAACCACAGCCCAGGGTTGTGGGGAAGGGGCCCTTGTCCCCATCAACATGGGGATGAGGTGCTTTGGGGGTGGGGGGAGCAGACATGAGTGCCCCCCATAGCAATTGTCTTGCTGTGGTCGGCACTTGGTAGGGGTGGGAGAGCCAGAAGAGCACCTAAGAAGAGGAGGACCGGGGCTGCTCTGTGCTAAACCATTCCAGGTAAGTATAACATGTTTGTTATTTAAGAAAAAAAAAATGATCTTTTACAATCACTGTTGTTGTTGTTGTTGTCGTCCATTGTTGTGCCCACCTTTCCAGTAATAAACCTCCATCTTTGTTTCCTCTGTTCTTCTCTCTGCAGCTGAAGCTGACTCCTGAATACCTGCAGCTCATGAAGTACCAGGCCATTGCAGCCAACAGCAAGATTTATTTCGGGAGTGAGATTCCTCATATGTTTATGGATAGCTCGAGCGGAAGCAGCGGCCCCTCTACAGAGCTCCCTTTAGAAGAATCCTTTCAGCTCAAAGATTCAAGTTCAGCCGAAACAGAGGAGTCCATGTCGTAGAATTTTTTTAATTTTTTTTTCTTACCAAAAAAAAAAGACAAAATCAAACTTCTTTTTTTTTTTTTAGTAATGTGAATTTTACAATTGAGCTTTGAATCGTTCCACAACTGAAGATTATCATTGGTAATATTTTTGTACCCTGTTGACTGAATCTTGATTGGAAAGAATCTGATGTTTGTCATTCTAGCAGTAATGTATATCTAGGATCTCTATGTAGTACATCCAGTACAGGGAGAGACTTTAGACTTCCACCAGATACTCCTCCATAACACAACACTTAACACCTCCAGAGGACTTCCAACAACAAATCCGTTTTTGTATTAAGCCGAAGTTTACATTTCAGACTCATAAATTAACTAGAAATCCGTATGTATCCATCTGGTCCGTCATACATGTTCTGTTCATACCAGTCTATGGAACCACCACTATGGCCATGGGCTCTGGCCTGCCCTTGAGTCCTGGGAGAGACTGTTAGCACAGATAAGTATAAAAAGGGGGGCGATGCACACAGAAGGTTTTTTTTTTTTAACCTTAATGCTGGGAATGCATTAAAGTTTAAAAAAAGAAAAAAAATTCTTCTGCCTTTAGAACCACTTTAAATCCAGCAGGGTGCATGCCACCTCGTGGGCTTTCATTTACATCTGACAGTTATCCCCCAAAACTCCGTAAAACTATTGATACTCCTCTGGCCCATTAAACTCAACTCCTGCAGCCCTCCAATCACAGAGTGCTTTGTTTTATGTGAACTCATTCACAAAATACAAAGGCTTCTGCGAATGGGCAGCAGAGGGGAGGGGCGGGCAGAGCTGCTGTGTCTGAGAGGACAGCATATGTCTTCTTGGAGCCCCAGGAGTGTTGCAATAACTGCACTCCTGGAGCTCTGTGAAACTCTCAGATTTAAATGAAAGAGATAAGTTCATTAGGTGGTATGCACCCCGTTGGACTTAACTCATAGTATGCCGGAACATTTTTACACAGTGACTGAATTCAAGGAGTTCAGGTTTAAACGGTGAGCTGGAGGTTTGTAAAACTGTCAGATGTTGGTGGCATGCACCCTGTTGGACTTAACTCATAGTATGCCAGCACATTTTTACAAAGGCTCCTGTGAATGGGGAGGAGGGGTGGGCAGAACTGTTGTGTGTAAGATGTCATTGTCTTCTGGGAGCCCCAGGAGTG
This sequence comes from Lithobates clamitans, assembly GCA_037952925.1. NCBI lineage: Eukaryota > Metazoa > Chordata > Amphibia > Anura > Ranidae > Lithobates > Lithobates clamitans. The sequence goes on from JBBGZY010002640.1 coordinate 285,767, forward strand.
TTGCAATAGCTGCACTCCTGGAACTCCGTAAAACTGTCAGGTGTAAATGAAAGAGATAAGTCCATTAGGTGTCCTGCACCCCGCTGGATTGAACTTCTAGTATGGCGGCACGTCTTACAAAGTGGCTGAATCCAATGAGTTCAGCTTTAAACAATGCTTAACTTTTTAGTAGGACCAGTCGTGTGTTGTAGCATGGCCTCTGCAAGTGTGGTGGTGGTGTATAGTGTGATGATAGCTTTTTTTTTTTTTTGTTAATCGTCAGTCTTCATACACTTTCCTATGCATAGGTTGTGAGAACGATCACAAGCAGTATTGTGTGGAGGCCTCTGATTGTCGTGGGTCTAGTGGCTTTATGCTATCTTCAGGGGCCCAGGAATAGAAGTACCTTGCTGTAATTCTGCATTACCTCCAGACTGGCCTGCAGACTGATCTGAAGACTTGGCCTCCAGACTGGCCTGCAGACTGACCTAAAGACTTGGCCTGCAGACTGACCTGAAGACTTGGCCTCCAGACTGGCCTCCAGACTTGGCCTGCAGACTGACCTGAAGACTTGGCCTGCAGACTGACCTGAAGACTTGGCCTGCAGACTGACCTGAAGACTTGGCCTGCAGACTGACCTGAAGACTTGGCCTGCAGACTGGCCTCCAGACTGGCCTGCACACTGCAGCGTTGGTTTGTGCAAGCTGCTTTTCCTAGCAGTTGTGGCACTTCCTATCCTACCATGAAAGGTTGCTCAGATTTAAATGAGAGATAAGTTCATTAGGTGGTATGCACCCCGTTGGACTTAACTCATAGTATGCCGGCACATTTTTACAAAGTGGCTGAATTCCAACGGCCTCCAGACTGACCTGAAGACTGGCCTCCAGACTGACCTGAAGACTGACCTCCAGACTGGCCTGAAGACTGACCTCCAGACTGGCCTGAAGACTGACCTCCAGACTGGCCTGAAGACTGACCTCCAGACTGGCCTGAAGACTGACCTCCAGACTGGCCTGAAGACTGACCTCCAGACTGGCCTGAAGACTGACCTCCAGACTGGCCTGAAGACTGACCTCCAGACTGGCCTGAAGACTGACCTCCAGACTGGCCTGAAGACTGACCTCCAGACTGACCTGAAGACTGACCTGAAGACTGACCTCCAGACTGACCTCCAGACTGGCCTGAAGACTGACCTCCAGACCGCAGTGTTGGTTTGTGCAAGCTGTTTTTCCTAGCAGTTGTGGCACTTCCTATCCTACCATTGAAGGTTGCTCTCTGAGGACATGTGCTTTTGTGCTGGATTCCATTTATCGGACAATGAATGTAACTTGGTCTGGGCTGGTCTACAAGGGTCATGCTTGTCTTTTCACAAACAAGTTTTTGGAATCGGTTGCCAATGCAAGACAATTGGATGCATTTATATAACTGCAAGCAATGCGCACCGAGTCCTGTCCACCCGACATCAATACACCTCGCCATGGCAGACGAACACACACTCCCTTTTATTCTGCCTTATACTTCTAATGAAGGTAATTTATCTGCTGTCATAGACCATGATCTTCAATGTACTTCACATGGTGAACCTCCCGACCATCAGGAGACTTGTATTCAAAATAACACTAAAGACAGATTTTTTCCAAAAGTTTACCTGGTGTGTGTGTGTTCCTTCTTAAAGTTTTTGTAATAGAGGAAGTAGAGTTTTAAGCCGGCCATGCGTGGATCGAAAGTCGGCCGGTTCAGCAGGGACTGGCCGGAATTCGATCCATGTATGGGTAGGCTGGTTGTACACAAGTTGAACAATAGAATACACTAATCAGCCATCAGCTGTGAGTTCTGGTTTTCCAGCATCCCTGTTTAGCAGAACCAGTCATTAGACAGCTGTACACACAGACCGAAAGTCGTCCGGGTCCTGACCCCCCCCCCGATTTTCTCCCCGTGTGTTCCAGCCTTTAACTGGTTGCCGGCCGCCCACCGTCGTATGACGTGATGGACTTTGAGCGGGGATATCTGAATGATGCCTGTAGCTACAGACATTCAGATATTGCCGTCCCGTCCCCCCCCCTCCCGCCGCCCTCCGGTGCTGCTACCGACTCACCGATATGATCGGTGAGTCGGAGAACGGATCCGCCGGCCCCGGATGTTGATCATAGAGATTGACCAGATCGTCGCCGGAGTCTCTATGATCGTCGGAGGCCGGGCACGATGTTATGACGTCACGCCCGGCCTCTGCATTAAAAAAAAACGGCGCCGCCTCGGCTAGGAAGCCGTGAACGTTTTTTTAACATTTTTTTTATTTCGGGCTTCCCAGCCTAGAGGTGAGATGTGGGGTCTTGTTGACCCCCCCCCTATATCTCACTGTAAAGAGGACCTGTCATGTCATATTCCTATTACAAGGGATGTTTACATTCCTTGTAATAGGAATAAAAGTGATCAATTTTTTTTTTTTTTTTCAAAAAGTGTCAAACTAAAAAAAAGAGAGTATAATAAAAAAAAAATTTTTTAAAGCGCCCCTGTCCCCGTGTGCTCGCACGCAGAAGCGAACGCATACGTAAGTCCCGCCCACATATGAAAACGGTGTTCAAACCCCACATGTGAGTTATCGACATGAACGTTGGAGTGAGAGCAATAATTTTGTCCCTAGACCTCCTCTGTAACTCAAAACATGTAACCAGTAGGGATGAGCTGAACACCCCTCTGTTCGGTTCGCAGCAGATCTTGCGAACAGGCAAAAAATTTGTTTGAACACGCGAACACCGTTAAAGTCTATGGGACACAAACATGAATAATCAAAAGTGCTAATTTTAAAGGCTTATATGCAAGTTATTGTCATATAAAGTGTTTGGGGACCCGGGTCCTGCCCCAGGGGACATGTATCAATGCAAAAAGAAGTTTTAAAAACGGCCATTTTTTCGGGAGCAATGATTTTAATAATGCTTAAAGTGAAAGAATAAAAGTGTAATATTCCTTTAAATTTCGTGCCTGGGGGTGTCTATATTATACCTGTAAAGGGGCGCATGTTTCCCGTGTTTAGAACAGTCTGACAGCAAAATGACATTTCAAAGGAAAAAGTAATTTAAAACTACTTGCGGCTATTAAAGAATTTTTATCAGTCCGACAATACACATAAAAGTTCATTGATAAAAACGGCATGGGAATTCCCCACAGGGGAACCCCGAACCAAAAAAAAAAATGCGTGGGGGTCCCCCTAAATTCCATACCAGGCCCTTCAGGTCTGGTATGAATTTTAAGGGGCACCCCGCGCCAAAATTTTTTAAAAAATGACGTTGGGGTCCCCCTAAAAATCCATACCAGACCCTTATCCGAGCACGCAACCTGGCAGACCGCAGGAAAAGAGGGGGGATGAGAGAGCGCCCCCCCCCCCCCCCTGAACCATACCAGGCCACATGCCCTCAACATTGGGAGGGTGCTTTGAGGTAGCCCCCCAAAGCACCTTGTCCCCATGTTGATGGGGAGAAGGGCCTCATCCCCACAATCCTTGGCCAGTGGTTGTGGGGGTCTGCGGACGGGAGGCTTATCAGAATCTGGAAGCCCCCTTTAACAAGGAGACCCCCAGATCCCGACCCCCCCCCCCCCCCGTGTGAATTGGTAATGGGGTACCCCTACCATTTCACAAAAAAAGTTTCAAAAAGGTCAAAAAACACAAGAGACGGTTTTTGACAAGTCCTTTATTAATTCCTTTTCATCTTCTTTCTTCTGGTCTTACTTCGGTGTTCTTCCTCCATCTTCTTCTTCCTCCATCTTCTTCTCCATCTTCTTCTTCCTCCAGGCTTCTTCTCTGCTCCGTCCGCACGGTCCGCCTCAGTGGGAGTCTTCCGCCGTGTGACGTTTCGGTTCTTCTGACATTTCTTATATAACGGAAGGTGGGGCCACCCGGTGACCCCACCCTCCTCTGATGCACGGGGAACTTCCCTGTGGCTTTCCCTGTGTTGTCAGATGGGGGCAGGGGTCACCCAGGTATGTAAACGGGTGACCCTGTCCCCTCTGACAACACGGGGAAAGCCACAGGGAAGTTCCCTGTGCGTCAGAGGAGGGTGGGGTCACCGGGTGGCCCCGCCCTCCGTCATATTAAAATGTCAGAAGAACCGAAGTGTCACACGACAGAAGACTCCCACTGAGGCAGATTGTGCGGACGGAGCAGAGAAGAAGCCTGGAGGAAGATGCGGGACGAGAAGAGCAGAGAAAGAAGAAGATGGGGGAAGGCGAACGGTGAAGGAAGACCTGAAGAAAGAAGATGAAAGAAGAATAATTTAATAAAGGACTTGTCAAAAACCGTCTCTTGTGTTTTTTAGCTTTTTTGACACTTTTTTGTGAAATGGTAGGGGTACATTTGCACCCCATTACCAATTCACACGGGGGCGGCGGGATCTGGGGGTTCCCCTTGTTAAAGGGGGCTTCCAGATTCTGATAAGCCCCCCGACCCGCAGACCCCCACAACCACCGGCCAAGGGCCAAAGCACCCTCCCAATGTTGAGGGTATGTGGCCTGGTACGGTTCAGGGGGGGGGGGGCGCTCTCTTGTCCTCCCTCTTTTCCTGTGGCCTGCTAGGTTGCGTGCTTGGATAAGGGTCTGGTATGGATTTTTGGGGGGACCCCACGACATATTTTTTTTTTTTTTTCATATTTTGGTTTGGGGTTCTCCTGTGGGGAAATCCGATGCAGCTTTTATCAATGAACTTCTATGTGTATTGTCAGACCGGCAATTCATTAATAGCCACGAGTAGTTTTAAATAACTTTTTTTCCTTTGAAATGTCATTTTGCTGTCAGACTGTTCTAAACATGGGAAACATGCGCCCCTTTACAGGCATACTATAGACACCCCCCAGCTACGAAATTTAAAGTAATATTACACTTTTATTGTTTCACTTTAAGCATCATTAAAATCACGACTCCCGAAAAAACGGCCGTTTTTAAAACTTGTTTTTTTTGCATTGATCCATGTCCCCTGGGGCAGGACCTGGGTCCCCAAACACTTTTATGACAATACCATGCATATAAGCCTTTAGAATTAGCACTTTTGATTTCTCCCATAGACTTTTAAAGGGTGTTCCGCGGCTTTTGAATTTGCATGACATGTTGGGTATCTATTTACTCGACGTAACTTCATCTTTCACATTATGCAAAAACATTGGGCTAACTTTCCTTTTTTTTTTTTTTTTTTTTAAAGCACAAAACTGTTTTTTTTTCCCCCAAAAAAAACGTGTTTGAAAAATTGCTGCGCAAATACCGTGCGAGATAAAAAGTTGCAGCAACCGCCATTGTATTCTCTAGGGTCTTTGCTAAAAAAAACAAAAACATATATAATGTTTGGGGGTTCTATGTAATTTTCTAGCAAAAAAATTATGATTTTTACATGTAGGAGAGAAATGTCAGAATTGGCCTGGGTGGGAAGTGGTTAAAAAGAACAATAATAAAATTAAACCAGAAGGGTTCAATGGAAAGTTTTGGATTGCTGCTCAGGTCCCTGTGTCCCAATCCGGAGGACTGTGGGTGCTGGCTGGGGGTAAAGAGCTCCTCCCGACTTTGCGTATACCAGAAGATGGAAGTCCTGATTTTCGCACTCCAGAGAAACCCAAATAGTCATACAGGTAAAATCAGCCTAGCTACATCCAGGCCTCACCCCTGGGGCTTAGTCATGGAGGTCTTAAAACAGGTTGTACTAACTGTGACGGACCCTTGGCACCCTGCTTGGTTGCTTCCACCACACAGTGCCTCGTGCTCTCCAAACCCTTCCAGGAGACTGTGAGCTAATACCAGCCCTGTTACCCCAAGCATTGTACACAGACAAGATGTTAGGTTAAGAACCAAAGCAGTGACTGGTTATTGAATATAGATTTTTACTTGAAAAAGTATTCATACCCCTTGAAATTCTCCACATTTTGTCATGTTGCAACCAAAAATCAGAGCTGTGGACCTCTGCAGCTCCTCCAGAGTTACCATGGACCTCTTGACTCTTTTCTGATGAATGCTCTCCTTGCCCGGCCGGTCAGTTTAGGTGGATGGCCATGTCTTGGTAGGTTTGCAGTTGTGCCATACTCTTTCCATTTTCCGATGATGGATAGAACAGAGCTCCGTGAGATGTTCAAAGCTTGGGAGATTTTTTTTTTTAACCTAACCCTGCTTTAAACTTCTCCACAACTTTATCCCTGACCTGTCTGGTGTGTTCCTTGGCCTTCATGATGCTGTTTATTCACTAAGGTTCTCTCACAAACCTCTGAGGGCTTCACAGAACAGTTGTATTTATACTGAGATTAAATGACACACAGGTGGACTATATTTACTAATTAGGTGACTTCTGAAGGCAATTGGTTCCACTAGATTTTAGTTGGGGGTATCAGAGTAAAGGGGGCTGAATACAAATGCCCCCCCCCCCCCCCCACTTTTCACATATTTATTTCTAAAAAAAGATGAAACCCATTTATCATTTTCCTTCCACTTCAAAATTATGTGCCACTTTGTGTTGGTCTATCTCATAAAATCCAAATAATATACATTTTCGTTTTTGGTTGTAACATGACAAAATGTGGGAAATTTCAAGGGGTTTGAATACTTTTTCAAGGCACTGTATACACTTCAAAAATAGGTCAGTCACCACGTGAACAATAAAACCAAATAATTACTCAAAGCATCTCACAATGGTTAAATAAGGAGGTAGAGGTGACACCAGACTAATCCCATCATGTAGGAATCTCCAAAAGTTAGCCAACAGACAGGAAACAATAGGTGACTCAATGAACAATGGGGATTCACACCTACAAGGCACACAATGGGGTAGACACACATAACATTAAGACCCCTTTCACACTGAGGCGGTTTTCAGGTGCTTTAGCACTAAAAATAGCGCCTGAAAACTGCCTCCCATTCATTTGAATGTGTGCTTTCACACTGGGGCGGTGCGCTTAGACGTTAGAAAAAGTCCTGCAAGCAGCATCTTTGGGGCCTATTTGGAGCGCTATAAATAGTGCTTCAAAAACACCCCTGTTCATTGAAATAAATGAGCGCTTTAAAAAGCCCCACAAAACGGGTCTTTTTTTTATTTCTTTTTTTACGGTCACTTTGTCACGCGACCTTTAAAAAAAAAAGAGCCCGAAAAGCACTGCAAAATCGACCGGCGGTTTAGCGGCTGTTTTAGACCCCTTTCACACTGAAGCGCTGCTAACAAAGAGATCCCACCCCACCTCAGACTGTCCAGCACCCATCTAGAACAGTCTATGAGACAAACTCATACAATATTCCAGCAGTCTGAAAAGGTGGAATTCATTTATCTTTATAGTTTTTTTTTTGAGGGATATTATTGATAAATATTTCTGTCCCAAGTGGAGCTTCTCCCACCCAGTCTGCAAGAGGGCCACCATATTCCCTCTGACCATTACCCTGTACAGGATTAATATTACATCTTTCCATCCACTCCAGAAGGGAAGCTTTATGGTCCTTATTCAGAGAATAAATCCAAGCCTCGCTCTCATCGTTCCTCACGAGGTGGTCCATCATTAGAGAGCGATCTGCTCTCTCCATGGGCCATAATCAGTCGGTAGGAGGCTTGCCCCCTAGTCCCTAGTTTTCAAAAGCCCCTGTCCTGATTGGGTCTGTCACACCATATACATGAGTCTACAAGCTACAGCCTACAGGTCACATCTGGCTCACTCCACCTTTTTTTTCCCACCCCAGAGCAACTGATCCCATAGAGGACCCACTTTGCCTGCTGCCCTCCATCCAGACCTGCGCTGTCCTGGGCCAGGCTGCCGCTATGCTGAAGGTTGTTAGACAAGAGAGCGGTACTGAGGACTCTGATGTGGGGGAGTTTGTTATATGTTGTGAAAAGGGGGTATGTCATGTGAAAGGGGGACTCTGATGTGATGATGAAACCTCTGATGTGGTGGAGGAACCTCTGATGTGATGATGAAACCTCTGATGTGATGGGGAGACCTCTGATGTGATGGAGGAACCTCTGATGTGATGGGGGAGGGGGGGCCTCTGATGTGATGGGGGGGGCCTCTGATGTGATGGGGGGGACCTCTGATGTGATGGGGGGGACCTCTGATGTGATGGGGGGGACCTCTGATGTGATGAAGGAACCTCTGATGTGATGGGGGAACGTCCGATATGATGGGGGAACGTCTGATGTGGTGGAGGAACCACTGATGTGGTGGAGGAACCTCTGATGTGGTGGAGGAACCTCTAATGTGATAGGGGACCTCTGATGTGATGGGGGAACCTCTGATGTGATGATGGTACCTCTGATGTGATGGGGGAGGGGGGACCTCTGATGTGATGGGGGGACCTCTGATGTGATGGGGGGGACGTCTGATGTGATGGAGGAACCTCTGATGTGATGGAGGAACCTCTGATGTGATGGGAGGACCTCTGATGTGATGGAGGACCTCTGATGTGATGGGGGAACGTCTGATGTGGTGGAGGAACCTCTGATGTGATGATGGAACCTCTGATGTGATGGGGGACCTCTGATGTGATGATGGAACCTCTGATGTGATGATGGAACCTCTAATGTGATGATGGAACCTCTGATGGGATGGAGGACCTCAACCTCTGATGTGATGATGGTACCTCTGATGTGATGGGGGAGGGGGGACCTCTGATGTGATGGGGGGGAACCTCTGATGTGATGGGGGAACCTCTGATGTGATGGGGGAACCTCTGATGTGATGATGGTACCTCTGTGATGGGGGAGGGGGGACCTCTGATGTGATGGGGGGGACCTCTGATGTGATGGAGGAACCTCTGATGTGATGGAGGAACCTCTGATGTGATGGAGGAACCTCTGATGTGATGGAGGAACCTCTGATGTGATGGGAGGACCTCTGATGTGATGGGAGGACCTCTGATGTGATGGGGGAACGTCTGAGATGGTGGAGGAACCTCTGATGTGATGATGGAACCTCTGATGTGATGGGGGACCTCTGATGTGATGATGGAACCTCTAATGTGATGATGGAACCTCTGATGGGATGGAGGACCTCAACCTCTGATGTGATGATGGTACCTCTGATGTGATGGGGGAGGGGGGGACCTCTGATGTGAAGGGGGAACCTCTGATGTGATGGAGGAACCTCTGATGTGATGGAGGACCTCTGATGTGATGATGGAACCTCTGATGTGATGATGGAACCTCTGATGTGATGATGGAACCTCTGATGTGATGGAGGAACCTCTGATGTGATGATGGTACCTCTGATGTGATGATGGTACCTCTGATGTGATGGGGGGGACCTCTGATGTGATGGGGGACCTCTGTCATGATGGAACCTCTGATGTGATGATGGTACCTCTGATGTGATGGGGGAGGGGGGACCTCTGATGTGATGGGGGGTGGGGCCTCTGATGTGATGGGGGGGGGGGGCTCTGATGTGGTGGGAGGACCTCTGATTGTCAGGAGGGGAGGGGCTCTGATATAAATAGTACATCACATTCTCCGGGTCTTTTTCAGTACTCAGCCACCTCTGACCATAAACTACACCCCCATAGAATACAGAATACATAGAATAGATGATACATTGTATACACAGATGATATATAGAGGATACATTGTATACACAGATAATATAGAATAGATGATACATTGTATACACAGATGATATATAGAGGATACATTGTATACACAGATAATATAGAATAGATGATACATTGTAGCTTGCTCTTTTACAGTCCAATCTATCATTGGATACAATACACAGTACAGGTTCAGCTCAGTCACATGATCTGTGATGTCATCTCCCCGCCCCTCTGTCTACCATCCACCAATAGGAATGTTTATCTCTCCTCTGCCCCCCTCAACATGGCCGCCTCTCCCTCCACCTGTCATGTGTATGATCCCGCCCCTCCCCGGGAATGGTGAGGTCTGATTGGCCTCCTGTGGCGGACGTCTCCTGCCATTGGCTGTACGTCGCTCGGACGGTGGAGGATGAGGAGGGTGGTGGGCAGCATGTCGGAGGAGATCGGGAGATCGGTGCTGTGTGTGCGGGAGAAGGTGAAGGAGGCGGCGGCCCGTAGGGCTCAGGTGAGGGGGGGAGGGTATTGGAAGTCTGTAAATTGTTGGTGGACGATAGATATCGGCCGATATAGGAGGTGCGATCCGTCCACACACTGTGCGATCTCATCTGTCCTATGAGAGTCTGAGTATTGTCCTGAGACTCCTCTATTCTACCCAGACAGATCAGATCTGTGATCCACACACTGTACAATCTGATTGTACGATCTCCATCCACCCATCTGTGGGGCGGAGCCACCAATCACAACTCATACTGGTGAGCGGCGGCTTCCATTGGTCAGAAACACACGATGACTCCGCCCACCACCTCCGAATATCGATCCGCCACAAATCGCTCTGTAGGAGGGCGGCCATGACACCCAATAACGACCACAAACACGCCAATAAATCATCGATTTCCTCCCCGAATAATCCGCCTGTCCAGAGGACACGGGAAACGGGTTTCAATGGATCGGTGACGTATCCGTCAGATCGATCTTCCCTGCAATCTGATTGGCCGAAATCTGATCAGATTCATGAAGGATGTATTCCTGTGTCATCAATCGATTATTTTGCCCCCGAGACAATCGGCTCCGTCTGACGGAATCCGCTTCTTAATCGATTGGAAGGGAAGTGACGATTATTAGATTGATTGCCAAATCGATCATTTTCATCAAATTGCTCCGTTCTACCCCTCCCCCCCACCTACCTACCTACCTACCAACCTGTACACGGGATACATTGTATATATACACACCTAGTACACGGGATACATTGTATATATACACCTAGTACACGGGATACATTGTATATACACCTAGTACACGGGATACATTGTATATATACACCTAGTACACGGGATACATTGTATATACACACCTAGTACACGGGATACATTGTATATATACACCTAGTACACGGGATACATTGTGTATATACACCTAGTACACGGGATACATTGTATATATACACCTAGTACACGGGATACATTGTATATACACACCTAGTACACGGGATACATTGTATATACACACCTAGTACACGGGATACATTGTATATATACACCTAGTACACGGGATACATTGTATATATACACCTAGTACACGGGATACATTGTATATATACACCTAGTACACGGGATACATTGTATATATACACCTAGTACACGGGATACATTGTGTATATACACCTAGTACACGGGATACATTGTGTATATATATATATATATATATATATATATATATATATATATATATATATATATATATATATATATACACCTAGTACACGGGATACATTGTATATATACACCTAGTACACGGGATACATTGTATATATACACCTAGTACACGGGATACATTGTATGTATATATATATATATATATATATATATATACACCTAGTACACGGGATACATTGTATATATACACCTAGTACACGGGATACATTGTATATATACACCTAGTACACGGGATACATTGTATATACACACCTAGTACACGGGATACATTGTATATACACACCTAGTACACGGGATACATTGTATATATACACCTAGTACACGGGATACATTGTGTATATATATATATATATATATATATATATATATAATATATATATATATATACACACCTAGTACACGGGATACATTGTGTACACACAGGCGGAGATCTCCCATTGGTCGGTGATATGATGGTGAAGTAGACGGTGAATCTCTTTCTTTCTTCTCTTGCAGACTCTCCCTGCGGTGGCGCCCAGACTGGTGGCGGTCAGTAAGACGAAGCCGGTTGATCTGGTGATTGAAGCCTACAGACATGGCCAGCGATATTTCGGGGAGAATTATGTAAGTTGGTGAGGATCTCCTCCCACCCCGCACCCTCCATTCCACCCCAACCGGGGGCCCAGACTGACCAGAACCGGATGTCCTCCATTGTTCCTCCATCTCCCATCCAGTTCCCGTATAATCCCAGATGTCAGTGGAAGTGCATCTGCAAATATCCACCCAGATCTGGTCCGGTCACCAACAATGGACCTGCTGGAGGTCAACAGACCCGGATATGGATGGATATAGACAGATCCACATCTGCTTACACCTGGCCATCCATGGTGGATACACTGCAGTCCATTCCTAATCTGTGTTATCCCATAAAACGGACTTCTGCAAGGCCGGTGTGAGAGAAGATCCCAAAAAGGATCAATACTGTGCAAGGAATGTCTGAAGACACAAGAAGAGGACACAGAACTCGTCACCAGGCCAATCTTCTCCTATCACTGAGTTACCATAGCTTGGTCTTTGGAGACAGCCATCTTGGTAGAGTAGTAGTGCCAATCTGAAGCCACAAGAGAGGTGGAGGGATTCCCCCTTCGGCCCGAGACCCTCCCTTCCGCTCCTTCTCCCCCGTCCGCTCCTTCTCCCCCCATCCGCTCCTTCTCCCCCCGTCCGCTCCTTCTCACCACGGCCGCCCCTTCGGCCAGAGACTCCCCGTCCGCCCCCCGTCCGCCCCTTCGGCCAGAGACTTCCCCCCCCCCGTCCCTTCGGCCAAAGACTCCCCCCCCCCGCCCCTTCGGCCAGAGACTCTCCCCCCCGTCCCTTCGGCCAGAGACTCTCCCCCCCCGCCCCTTCGGCCAGAGACTCTCCCCCCCGCCCCTTCGGCCAGAGACTCTTCCCCCCCGCCCCTTCGGCCAGAGACTCTCCCCCCCCGCCCCTTCGGCCAGAGACTCTCCCCCCCCGCCCCTTCGGCCAGAGACTCTCCTCCCCCGCCCCTTCGGCCAGAGACTCTCCTCCCCCGCCCCTTCGGCCAGAGACTCTCCCCCCCCGCCCCTTCGGCCAGAGACTCTCCCCCCCGCCCCTTCGGCCAGAGACTCTCCCCCCCGCCCCTTCGGCCAGAGACTCTCCCCCCCGCCCCTTCGGCCAGAGACTCTCCCCCCCCGCCCCTTCGGCCAGAGACTCTCCCCCCCGCCCCTTCGGCCAGAGACTCTCCCCCCGCCCCTTCGGCCAGAGACTCTCCCCCTTCGGCCAGAGACTCCCCCCCCCCCCGCCCCTTCGGCAAGAGACTCTCCCCCCCCGCCCCTTCGGCCAGAGACTCTCCCCCCCCGCCCCTTCGGCCAGAGACTCTCCCCCCCCGCCCCTTCGGCCAGAGACTCTCCCCCCCCGCCCCTTCGGCCAGAGACTCTCCCCCCCCGCCCCTTCGGCCAGAGACTCTCCCCCCCCGCCCCTTCGGCCAGAGACTCTCCCCCCCCGCCCCTTCGGCCAGAGACTCTCCCCCCCCGCCCCTTCGGCCAGAGACTCTCCCCCCCCGCCCCTTCGGCCAGAGACTCTCCCCCCCCCGCCCCTTCGGCCAGAGACTCTCCCCCCCCGCCCCTTCGGCCAGAGACTCTCCCCCCTCGCCCCTTCGGCCGGAGACTCTCCCCCCCCGCCCCTTCGGCCGGAGACTCTCCCCCCCCGCCCCTTCGGCCGGAGACTCTCCCCCCCCGCCCCTTCGGCCGGAGACTCTCCCCCCCCGCCCCTTCGGCCGGAGACTCTCCCCCCCCGCCCCTTCGGCCGGAGACTCTCCCCCCCCGCCCCTTCGGCCGGAGACTCTCCCCCCCCGCCCCTTCGGCCGGAGACTCCCCCCCCCCGCCCCTTCGGCCGGAGACTCTCCCCCCCCGCCCCTTCGGCCGGAGACTCTCCCCCCCCGCCCCTTCGGCCGGAGACTCTCCCCCCCCGCCCCTTCGGCCGGAGACTCTCCCCCCCCGCCCCTTCGGCCGGAGACTCCCCCTTTTCCGCCCCTTCGGCCGGAGACTCCCCCTTTTCCGCCCCTTCGGCCGGAGACTCCCCCTTTTCCGCCCCTTCGGCCGGAGACTCCCCCTTTTCCGCCCCTTCGGCCGGAGACTCCCCCTTTTCCGCCCCTTCGGCCGGAGACTCCCCCTTTTCCGCCCCTTCGGCCCGAGACTCCCCCTTTTCCGCCCCTTCGGCCCGAGACTCCCCCTTTTCCGCCCCTTCGGCCCGAGACTCCGCCCCTTCGGCCCGAGACTCCCCCCTTTTCCGCCCCTTCGGCCCGAGACTCCCCCCTTTTCCGCCCCTTCGGCCCGAGACTCCCCCCTTTTCCGCCCCTTCGGCCCGAGACTCCCCCCTTTTCCGCCCCTTCGGCCCGAGACTCCCCCCTTTTCCGCCCCTTCGGCCCGAGACTCCCCCCTTTTCCGCCCCTTCGGCCCGAGACTCCCCCCTTTTCCGCCCCTTCGGCCCGAGACTCCCCCCTTTTCCGCCCCTTCGGCCCGAGACTCCCCCTTTTCCGCCCCTTCGGCCCGAGACTCCCCCCTTTTCCGCCCCTTCGGCCCGAGACTCCCCCCTTTTCCGCCCCTTCGGCCCGAGACTCCCCCCTTTTCCGCCCCTTCGGCCCGAGACTCCCCCCTTTTCCGCCCCTTCGGCCCGAGACTCCCCCCTTTTCCGCCCCTTCGGCCCGAGACTCCCCCCTTTTCCGCCCCTTCGGCCCGAGACTCCCCCCTTTTCCGCCCCTTCGGCCCGAGACTCCCCCCTTTTCCGCCCCTTCGGCCCGAGACTCCCCCTTTTCCGCCCCTTCGGCCCGAGACTCCCCCCTTTTCCGCCCCTTCGGCCCGAGACTCCCCCCTTTTCCGCCCCTTCGGCCCGAGACTCCCCCCTTTTCCGCCCCTTCGGCCCGAGACTCCCCCCCCGTCCGCCCCTTCGCCCAGAGACTCCCCCCCCCCGTCCGCCCCTTCGCCCAGAGACTCCCCCCCCGTCCGCCCCTTCGCCCAGAGACTCCCCCCCCCCGTCCGCCCCTTCGCCCAGAGACTCCCCCCCCGTCCGCCCCTTCGCCCAGAGACTCCCCCCCGTCCGCCCCTTCGCCCAGAGACTCCCCCCGTCCGCCCCTTCGCCCAGAGACTCCCCCCCCGTCCGCCCCTTCGCCCAGAGACACCCCCCCTTCCGCCCCTTCGCCCAGGGACTCTCCCCCTTCGCCCAGAGACTCCCCCCGCCCCTTCGCCCAGAGACTCCCCCGTCCGCCCCTTTGCCCACAGACTTTCCCACCCCCCTCCTGTCTGCCTCTTCACCCAGAGACTCCACCACCCCCCTCCCATCCGCCCCATCGGCCAGAGACTTCCCCCCCCCCCTTCGGCCATCGACTCCCCCCTTAGGCCAGCGACTCCACCCACCCCCCCGTCCACCCCTGCAGCCAGAGAATCCCCCCCCCTTTCTGCCACTTCGGCCAGAGACTCCCGTCCGCCCCTTTGGCCAGAGACTCCCCCCTCCCCCCGTCCGCCTCTTTGGCCAGAGACTCCCCCCTCCCCCCGTCCGCCCCTTTGGCCAGAGCCTCCCCCCGTCCGCCTCTTTGGCCAGAGACTCCCCCCCCCCCCCCCCGTCCGCCCCTTTGGCCAGAGACTCCCCCCCGTCCGCCCCTTTGGCCAGAGACTCCCCCCCCCGTCCGCCCCTTTGGCCAGAGACCCCCCCCCGTCCGCCCCTTTGGCCAGAGACTCCCCCCCCCCCCGTCCGCCCCTTTGGCCAGAGACTCCCCCCCCCCGTCCGACCCTTTGGCCAGAGACTCCCCCCCCCCCGTCCGACCCTTTGGCCAGAGACTCCCATCCCCCCCCCCCGGTGCGACCCTTTGGCCAGAGACTCCCCCCCCCCGTCCGACCCTTTGGCCAGAGACTCCCCCTCCCCCCGTCCGCCCCTTTGGCCAGAGACTCCCCCCCCCCCCGTCCGCCCCTTTGGCCAGAGACTCCCCCCCCCCCCCGTCCGCCCCTTTGGCCAGAGACTCCCCCCTGTCCGCCCCTTTAGCCAGAGACTCCCCCCTGTCCGCCCCTTTAGCCAGAGACTCCCCCCCCGTCCGCCCCTTTGGCCAGAGACTCCCCCCCCCCACCCGTCCGCCCCTTTGGCCAGAGACTCCCCCCCCCGTCCGCCCCTTTGGCCAGAGACTCCCCCCCCCTCCCGTCCGCCCCTTTGGCCAGAGACTCCCCCCCCTCCGTCCGCCCCTTTGGCCAGAGACTCCCCCCCCCCCCCCGTCCGCCCCTTTGGCCAGAGACTCCCCCCCCGTCCGCCCCTTTGGCCAGAGACTCCCCCCCGTCTGCCCCTTTGGCCAGAGACTCCCCCCCCCCCCCGTCCGCCCCTTTGGCCAGAGACTCCCCCCCCCCCCCCGTCCGACCCTTTGGCCAGAGACTCCCCCCCCCGTCCGCCCCTTTGGCCAGAGACTCCCCCCCCCCCGTCCACCCCTTTGGCCAGAGACTCCCCCCCCCCGTCCGCCCCTTTGGCCAGAGACTCCCCCCCCGTCCGCCCCTTTGGCCAGAGACTCCCCCCCCGTCCGCCCCTTTGGCCAGAGACTCCCCCCCGTCCGCCCCTTTGGCCAGAGACTCCCCCCCCCGTCCGCCCCTTTGGCCAGAGACTCCCCCCCCCCGTCCGCCCCTTTGGCCAGAGACTCCCCCCCCCCCCCGTCCGCCCCTTTGGCCAGAGACCCCCCCCCCGTCCGCCCCTTTGGCCAGAGACTCCCCCCCCCCGTCCGCCCCTTTGGCCAGAGACTCCCCCCCCCGTCCGCCCCTTTGGCCAGAGACTCCCCCCCCCCCCCGTCCGCCCCTTTGGCCAGAGACTCCCCCCCCCCCCCCGTCCGCCCCTTTGGCCAGAGACTCCCCCCCCCCCCCCCCGTCCGCCCCTTTGGCCAGAGACTCCCCCCCCCGTCCGCCCCTTTGGCCAGAGACTCCCCCCCCGTCCGCCCCTTTGGCCAGAGACTCCCCCCCCGTCCGCCCCTTTGGCCAGAGACTCCCCCCCCGTCCGCCCCTTTGGCCAGAGACTCCCCCCGTCCGCCCCTTTGGCCAGAGACTCCCCCCCCCGTCCGCCCCTTTGGCCAGAGACTCCCCCCCCCCCGTCCGCCCCTTTGGCCAGAGACTCCCCCTCCGTCCGCCCCTTTGGCCAGAGACTCCCCCCTCCGTCCGCCCCTTTGGCCAGAGACTCCCCCCCGTCCGCCCCTTTGGCCAGAGACTCCCCCCCCGTCCGCCCCTTTGGCCAGAGACTCCCGCCCCTTTGGCCAGAGACTCCCCCCCCCCCGTCCGCCCCTTTGGCCAGAGACTCCCCCCCCCCCCCCGTCCGCCCCTTTGGCCAGAGACTCCCCCCCCCCGTCCGCCCCTTTGGCCAGAGACCCCCCCCCGTCCGCCCCTTTGGCCAGAGACTCCCCCCCCCCCGTCCGCCCCTTTGGCCAGACTCCCCCCCCCCCCCCCCCGTCCGCCCTTTAGTCTGTTATCCTTACAGCTGGTCTCAGTTGAGCCCTTCGCTACATATCCATGTGTACGTTCCTCTCCTGTAGCCGAAGCGTCCGGATACTTTTACAAGAAAAATATTGTTTTCCCTTTCAGGTCCAGGAATTGGCCGAGAAAGCCTCCAATGCCAATGTAAGTTTTATTTCTCTGATTTATTCAGATTTAACCACTTTAGGACCGGGCCAGGGCTCTATAGAATAAATTGGTGGGTTTTGCCATTTTTTTATGTCCCATTGTATTTGCGCAGTGCTTTTTCAAACGCATTTTTTTTGGAGGGGGGGAAATACACTTTAATGAATTAGATTGCACACAATCACAATACACCCAGTTTTTTTTTTGTAAAATATAAAAGATGATGTTGTGCCGAGTAAATAGATACCAAACATGTCACCGGTCATCACTGGTGCCATAAATGCAGCTTCACCGGTGCCATAAAAGCAGCTTCACCGGTGCCATAAATGCAGCTTCACCGGTGCCATAAATGCAGCTTCACCGGTGCCATAAATGCAGCTTCACCGGTGCCATAAATGCAGCTTCACCGGTGCCATAAATTCAGCCTGAGGTCAGGTCATCACATCCGCCTGACAGAAGACAGCAGCCCGAGCGGGTGCCGCAGCCATACTCCATTCGGATGCTCGGGCTGCTCTGTCTGGGTGACGGGCTCAGCGGGAGATCTCCCAGGGCTCATGGGGATATCTGTCCTCCGCTCTCCTCCTCTCTTCTGCCAGTAACATGGCGGGGGGGGGGATGGGCAGTGCCTGGTGTATTTTGGCTCCATAAGACGCAGAGACATTTTCCCCCATATTTTTTGGGGGGGATAAAGTGTGTCTTATGGAGAAGAAAATATGATTAAATGTAATTGTGTTAAAGCTTCACTCTAAAGAATATTCTATTGGGTGCAAGAAAAAAAATGCATTTTCTTGCACATGATTGGATGATGGAGATCAGCAGAGCTTCCCCTCATTTACTCAGCTCTGGGGAAAACAATTGGATCTGCACTTGCAGAGTAAATCCACTCCGAGGTGTATGGGGGGGGGGGGGTTGTTTGTGGTTTTTTATTTATTTATTTTTAATGCTGAAAAACAGGAAATCATCACCGGCTTTGTCATCTCTGTTTTTTATTTCTGTAGATTTTGTCATCCTGTCCGGATATTAAATGGCATTTCATTGGACACCTCCAGAAACACAACATCAACAAGCTGATTGGTAAGACGATGACTCCGCCCCTTTGTTGTAAAGTAATAATGAAAGCAATAAAGTCAAACTCCCATGTTTAACCACTTCAGCTCCAGAAGATTTACCCCCCCCCCCCTTCATGACCAGGTCATTTTTTGTCTACTTGGCACGGCGTTGCGTTCAACGGACCATTGTGAGGTGGTGTGATGCCGTACACAAGTAAAATTTCTTTTTTAATAGCCATTCAAACCCCTTTTTGTCAACTTGTGTACATGTTATCAGGCCAAAATCACCAGGGTATGTAAACTTTTGATCAGGGTCATTTGGGTAGTTTCTGTTGAGATTATGATATAAAAAGAGTAAACACAGATGATTAATAATAAATGGCTTCAGCCAAACACTAACCATGAGTGAAATCATGTGTTATCATTCATATTCTCTGAAAAATGGCCAAGAAATCATACATTCTGGCAGGGTATGTAAACTTATGAGCACAACTGTACAGTATACAGCGCTGTGTTATATATGTATCCTCGGCTATATACAGCGCTGTGTTATATATGTACCCTCGGCTATATACAGTATACAGCGCTGTGTTATATATGTGCCCTCGGCTATATACAGTATACAGCGCTGTGTTATATATGTACCCTCGGCTATATACAGTATACAGCGCTGTGTTATATATATGTGCCCTCGGCTATATACAGTATACAGCGCTGTATTATATGTATCCTTGGCTGTATATAGCGCTGTGTTGCGGCAGTGGTACGAGGACTTCCTGTCCTACTTCCGGAACCAGCGTTGTACTCGGTGTTGCTCGGCCATTCATGGGAAGCTCTGTATTCTATGAAGCTCCCAGAGATGGCACCACCCTATCCTGCCTTGTTGCTAAGACACTCCCAGCAGAGTCCCGCCCCCTCTGGGTGTGTGCTTTCTCCCCTGTCGCAGTGGCTCTGAGCTCAGTGATGGAGGACATATGAACCACGCATGTGCGGGGGGGTTTGAGAACTCGCTCCTGTGATTGGTGGAGGTGACAATCGCTGGGCATGTCCTAACAACAAGACAAGACGGGACGATTCCATCTCTGGGAGTTGTCTCACAGGCCTCAAAGGAAAGCTCTATTTGTGTGAAGCAAATGATATAAATGACATTTGGGTACAGTGTCGCATGACCGCGCAATTATCCGCAGTGCTGAAAAGCGAAAAATGGTCTGGTCATGAAGGGGGGTACATTTTCCAGGGGTGACGTGGTTAATGATCCTATTCATTAATTGTGACATTTTTACTCCACAACACGTTTTCATCAGAAAATAATTTTCACAAAATTTCCTCCAACGTGGCTTTACACCTATGTTAACAATGACCCGCGTTTTCTGATCAGACGCACATTTCCAGGTTTGTTTTTCTTCCCTCAGCGGTCCCGAACCTTCACATACTGGAGACGGTGGACTCGGTGAAGATCGCTGACAAAGTCAATGCGTCCTGGCAGAGGAAACGATCGGGCGAGAGGTTGAAGGTCATGGTACAAGTCAATACCAGCCATGAAGAAAGTAATTCTTCCTCCTCCTCAATGATTCCTTCATCATTTTCTTCTGTTTTTTTGATGCCCATTTGGTGAGACATTTTTTTTTTTTTATTCTCCAGGTAAACACGGCCTGTCCCCATCAGGAACTGTAGATCTAGTGAAACATATCGGGGAGAAATGTCCTGCTTTGGAGTTTGTGGGACTTATGACCATCGGAAGCTTTGACCACGATCTCAGCCAGGGCCCCAATCCCGACTTCCAGGTATCTGCTGTGTCCATTGTACGATATTCTATTATACTGGATGTATTACAGTGCCCTGAAAAAGTATTCATACCCCTTGAAATTCTCCACATTTTGTATAATCACACACATAGGTTGGACTTGATGGACTCGTGTCTTTTTTCAACCTCACCTACTATGTAACCAAAAACGTAAATGTATTTTATTGGGATTTTATGAGATAGACCAACACAAAGTGGCATATAATTATGAAGTGGAAGGAAAATGATAAATGGGTTTCATCTTTTTTTAGAAATAAAATATGTGAAAAGTGTGTGTGGGAGGGGGGGGGGGCATTTGTATTCAGCCCCCTTTACTCTGATACCCCTAACTAAAATCTAGTGGAACCAATTGCCTTCAGAAGTCACCTAATTAGTAAATAGAGTCCATCTGTGTGTCATTTAATCTCAGTATAAATACAGCTGTTCTGTGAAGCCCTCAGAAGTTTGTTAGAGAACCTTAGTGACCAAACAGCATCATGAAGGCCAAGGAACACACCAGACAGGTCAGGGATAAAGTTGTGGAGAAGCATAAAGCAGGGTTAGGTTACAAAAAAAAATCTTCCAAGCTTTGAACATCTCACGGAGCTCTGTTCAATCCATCATCGGAAAATGGAAAGAGTATGGCACAACTGCAAACCTACCAAGACATGGCCGTCCACCTAAACTGACCGGCCGGGCAAGGAGAGCATTCATCAGAGAAGAGCCAAGAGGTCCATGGTAACTCTGGAGGAGCTGCAGAGATCCACAGCTCAGGTGGGAGAATCTGTCCACAGGACAACTATTAGTCGTGTTCTCCACAAATCTGCCCTTTATGGAAGAGTGACAAGAAGAAAGACATTGGTGAAAGAAAGTCATAAGAAGTCCTGTTTGTAGTTTGTGAGAAGCCATGTGGAGGACACAGCAAACATGTGGAAGAAGGTGATCTGGTCACATGAGACCAAAATTCAACTTTATGGCCTAAAAGCAAAACGCTATGTGTGGGGAAACTAACACTGCACATCACCCTGAACACACCATCCCCACTGTGAAACATGGTGGTGGCAGCATCATGTGGTGGGGATGCTTTTCTTCAGCAGGGACAGGGAAGCTGGTCAGAGTTGATTGGAAGATGGATGGAGACAAATACAGGACAATCTTAGAAGAAAACCTGTTAGAGTCTGCAAAAGACTTGAGACCGGGGCGGAGGTTCACCTTCCAGCAGGACAACGACCCGAAACATCCAGCCAGAGCTACAATGGAATGGTTTAGATCAAAGCATATTCATGTGTTAGAATGGCCCAGTCACAGTCCAGACCTAAATCACATTGAGAATCTGTGGTAAGACTTGAAAATTGCTGATCACAGACGCTCTCCATCCAATCTGACAGAGCTTGAGATATTTTACAAAGAAGAATGGGCAGAAATGTCCTCTCTAGATGTGCAAAGCTGGTAGAGACATCCCCAAAAAGACTTGTAGAGAAAGGGGGTTCTACAAAGTATTGACTCCGGGGGGCGCCATACAAATGCCCCTCCCCCCACACTTTTCACATATTTATTTGTATCATTAATCATTTTCCTTCCACTTCACAATTATGTGACACTTTGTTTTGGTCTATCACATAAAATCCCAATAAAATACATTTATGTTTTTGGTTTTAACAAAATGTGGGAAATTTCAAGGGGTATGAATACTTTTTTCAAGGTACTGTATGTGTGACACTAATCTGTGGAATTAATTTCTATTAGGGATGCACCGATAACTTTTTTTTTTTGTGTCAATGTAAAACTTGTGTTAAACATATTTATATGTGTAAAAATTTTAACGAACGAAGCAGAAAAAAAAACAACTTTATTAATAGTTTTATAAAATAGAAATTAACAAAAAAAAGAAAGTAGTTAAATGAAGGAGACTAATAATATCTGATTAGAGTAAACCAAGGGGGTTAAGCACTTGCCGACCGCCTACCTGTAAATGTACGTCATTACTTTGACATTAAATCCCTGGGGGGGGGGTTGGGGGGTGGCAGCAGCTGGCTGGTATCCTTCTTTCAGGTAGGTGATCGGCTCTCAGATAAAAAGTGGTCCCAAGTGGTGGAATCACAGAGAGACCACTTTTTATACTGTAGGCTGCGGGGGAGGTGCCACCGATTCTCGATGGTTCCCGAGCTTACTGGAGCCGTCGGTAATCCAGTAACTGATCCAGGGCGGCTGATGGCTTGGCAGGAAGCTGAGTGAGGGTAAGGTGCCCCCCCCCCCCCCTCGGCTCTATACTCTTGGATAACCGGCGCAACGTCTGACGTCACGTCCGTCTCTCTGGCATAAATTATTTATTTTTTTACCTTTTAAAGGCATAGGGGTCAATTTTACTAATGTTTACCGCATGTGATATGGGTATCATGTCACTCATTTGCATAAATTATCACATGCAGTAAACTAAGTCCAATTCACACAAAAAATAATGGAAAAAAAAGAAAATAACGATTATGTGGTATTTACCAAAAAAAAAAAAAAAAAAAAGTATCGGTAAATAAAAAGCTCTCGAGTCCACAGAGCGTTTAAAAGTATGCCATAAGGGTTTTGCTGGTGGCATCACATGCGGTATTTATCAAAAAAACAGTCTGGTGGGTAGAGCTGCACAATTAATCGTTAAAAAATCGTGATCTCGGTTCACCTCCCCTGACGATCTCTCCTGCTGAGTTTGCCGATTCTTTCATATAAACAAGAGGAGAGATTATCTGCTCACTCAGCTGTCAAAAGAAAACATCCAGGCAGTCTGCCAAGTTTAGAACTTGAAACATTGTAACTAACTTCCTTCTTAGATCAAAGGGATAGAACTTCTGTGTAAACAAATCTGGGCAGTCTGCCAAGCTTTAAACAACCTGTAAATGCAGGAAGTTTAACCACTTAAAGTCTAAATCTTTTTCTGACACTTCTTTCTTAAGTTAAAATCAATATTTTTTGCTAAAAAAAATTACTTGGAACCTCCAAACATTAGAGAATATATATATATATATATATATATATATATATATATATATATATATATATATATATATATATATATATATTTTTATTATTATTTATTTATATTTTTTTAGCAGAGACCCTAGGGAATAAAATGGCAATTGCTGCAATATTTTATGTCACACTGTATTTGCCCAGCGGTCTTTCAAATGCAATTTTTTGAGAAAAAATACACTTCAATAAATAAAAAAAAAAAAGAAGCAGTAAAGTTAGCGCAATTTTTTTTGTTTTAATGTGAAAGATGATGTTACGCCGCGAGAATCATGAGAGAATCGTGATCTATCCTCTAAGCAAAAAAATCGTGATTCTCATTTTAGCCAGAATCGTGCAGCTCTACTGGTGGGTCGGGCGATCCCCAGGCTGTTTTTTGATAAATAGCCAGTTGCTAAGCAGCGGGCCGGGCCGCCGGCTGCAATGTCCTTAACAACCGATGACTTGGGTGTCAGTGGGCTTCTCTGCTTACAGCTGATTTGTAAAAATAGAGAAGCCAACAATTTAAAGTATGGGGGGGGGGGGGCAGCATGGGGGGGGGCCCAGTGAATAACGGGCCATTCGGACCCAGGCCAAAATAACAAAAAAAAAAAAAAAAAAGGTAAGAAGTTCTTAACCCCCCCCCCCCCCAAAAAAAACCCATACCAGACCCTTATCCGAGCATGCAGGTCAGGAAAGGGGGTGACGTGTGAGCAGCCCCCCCCAAACCATACCAGACCAGACCACTTGCCCTTAATACGGAGGGATGGGGGGGGGCAATGCCGCTCTCTCAGTTTTCTGCAATGCCGTTCTCCATGTAAAGCGTTCTTCTGTGTTCTCCCTCCATACAGCTGCTGCTGAAACAGCGGGAAGAGGTGTGTGAGAAGCTGGGCCTTCCTGTAGAAGAGGTGGAGCTGAGTATGGGGATGTCGTCTGACTTCGAACATGCGGTAAGTGTGGATGAGGACGAGTCCTGAGGGTGCAGCACCAAGGATGGGGGAGGGGAGGAGAGGGGGGTTGTGGGGGGGACTCCTTTCTGCCCTTCGCCCCGTACATTTTAGAAGTTTTAAGCCTCCGTTCACACTGGTGCGACTTGCCAAGTGATTTGACAGATCCAAATCTCATGACAAGTCACACCTCTGTTGTCAGCAGTGGAACTGTTCATATTGGTGAAACGCCGATTTTGTGAAAAATACGTTTCTGTGCTATTTTCGGTGATTTCAGATGCGACTTGTATGGATATCTGGGCATAAAGTCGCGCTGATGTCGGTGAAGTCGCACTGACGTGAGGCTTTGATATCGTGCCATTTCAAGCAAAGATGGATTTGGTGTGAACGAAGGAGGCTAAAGCCCAAATTCCCTTTTAAAAAGGGAAAACACAAAATCAGCCCGTGTGCTTCTGTCTTCTAGTTCAGTAGAAATGTTCCTCCTCTGATGGCCCCTCCCCCCTCCTGTAATCTTCCAGTGCAGCGGGAGGGGGGGGGGGGTTGATAGCACTAAGGAGCTGTCACAGGCAATCAAGTGTGTCCAACCATGTCCTTTCCACCCTCCTCCTCCATTCATAGAAGCCGCTGTTACAGCTTTTGTGAATGAAACAAGATCTATGAATGGAGGATCAAAGTGTGTCCCTTCTCCATAGATGGTGCTTCATTTATAGTACTGACTTCTATGAATGGAGGAGGGCAGGAAGGGGCGGTCCTAGTCTTGCACTCTTGATGACGGCTCCTAAGTTCTGTAAATAGAGAAATTGCCGTTCTTCCGACCAGCCACCATAATCGGTGTATGAGGATCGGCTTCTTCCTAAATGTCTCCACTAAGAAACCCAATCCAATCCAACCCACCCCAATCCAACCCACCCCAATCCAACCCACCCCAATCCAACCCACCCCAATCCAATCTAACGCACCCCAACCCAACCCACCCCAATCCAATCCAACCCACCCCACCCCAATCCAACCCACCCCAATCCAACCCACCCCAATCCAACCCACCCCAATCCAATCCACCCCACCCCACCCCAATCCAACCCACCCCACTCCACCCCAATCCAACCCACCCCAATCCAATCCAACCCAATCCACCCCAAAGGACCAGTGATGTACCCGGACGTCACTGGGCTTTCGGTGGTTGTACCGGGATGATATGCAGCTGCAGGCATCACCCCAGTAGCGTTTTTTTTTTTTAAAGCTGGCAGTTGGCTCTCTTGTCTCTTGTAAAAGCAATCCTAGCGACTAACCAGCCGCTGGATTGCTTTCACAAGCAGTGGGTGGGGATGTCGGCCCTGCACGCACGCACGCAAACAGCAATCCACATGTGAGAAATCGCCGCGAACGCCGGATCATGGGCCGCAATTCTAGCACCAGACCTCCTCTGTACATCTAAAGTGGTAACCTGTAAAGGCTTTTAAAGCGTCACTTTTTGACTTTTGTTGCCAGCGGTTTAGACAATAATGGCTGTGTGTTGAGTTATTCTGAGGGGACAGCAGATCGCCGCCATTACTAGTTGGAAAAAAAAAAAAAAAGAAAATAATAAAAATGCCATAAATCTATCCCCTATTTTGTAGACGCTATAATTTTTGCGCAAACCAATCAATATACGATTGGTTGTTTTTTCGTTTTTGTTTAAAAAAAAATATATATATATATGTAGAAGAGAATACATATCGGCCTAAACTGATGAAGAAACACTTTTTTTTTTTTTTTTTAATAAAAAAAAAAAAAAAAAACACATTATTTTATTTATGGTATTTATTAAATAGAAAATCGCAGAGGTGATCAAATACCACCAAAAGGAAGCTCTATTTGTTGGGGGGAAAAAAAGACAGAAGTTTTGTTTAGTTACGACGCAGTGCAGGGGGGTAAATCCTTCTGGGGCTGAAGTGGTTAAAGGCTAAGTTCACCTTCTTCCTGTTTTTATTTAACACACACACACCCCACTAACTTCATGGATGTTTCAATACACTTCTCCATTACTTCTGCCTCACTTCCTGGTCAGACTTTAGGAGTTGACCAGCTGAGGGTAGATGATGCAGGGGGCGTGTGCTAATGAAATCAGCTGCTCAACTCCTTCCTGTGTCATGACCTAAAGTCTGTCCAGGAAGTGAGGCAGAAGTAATGGAGAAGTGTTGTGAAACATTCATGAGGACAGTGACATAAGTGTGTGTAGAATAAATGGAAAGCTGTTTTATTTTTGAAAAAGAAATACATGAATGCTAGATTAGTACATAGGGGGGGCTGCAATTGATTTTCTTGTTGAGCAGAGGATGCGTCTCGTGAAGCGGCACATCAATGCAGACCCACTAGTATTGGAATAAATGGCAGTCCCCCGCCAGGCCACGCCCCCAATCTTTCCATTCAGTGATTGGATGTCAGGCTGATCTCTTCACCTCTGTGCTGTTTCTCTTTCTCCAGATTGAGCTCGGCTCCACGAATGTCCGCGTTGGCAGCACCATCTTCGGTGAGCGAGTGTACACCAAGCCAGCAAAGGGAGACGCGAATGTAACGAGTACAGAAGAGAAATTGGGGAGCCTATCTGTAGGAGGACTGTGATTGGACGTTGGAGTGCCTGGACCATGGAGTCTGCAGATGGGATTCCACCACCCCTCCCCCCCCCTCCACATATCTGATTGGTTATTTGTGAATATACAGCTGCTGCTAACATGTCGTAATTAAAGCTGAACTCCAGCAAATACACCAATGAAATGCACATACAGGATATATAAAAGACGTTTTACTTGCCAAACGATTTGGTTTTTCTTTTCATCCAGTTCTGAGATTTACACAGTTCTGCCACTCAGCACAGCCCTGTGATTGGCAAGAAGACCGGATTTCCCACTTAAGTAACACTCACAAGTCATGTCCCTCCCCCCAGCCTGTGATTGGACAGTGAAAGGAAAAGCAGCAGCCCGCTGGGCCCCTCCCACAGCTCTGCTTTTTTTCTCACTTTGTGCTGGGTGACTGGTCTTGTCTCCGCCCCTTATAGTAGTGGGTGGAGCCTGCTGGGTCCCTCCCACAGGTCTCCTCATTCTCCTTGGGCAGGGTGACTGGTCTTGTCTCCTCCCCTTCCTGCAGTAGGTGGAGCCTGTTGGGTCCCTCCCACGGGTCTCCTTGGGCAGGGGAACTGGTCTTGTCTCCACCCATTCCTGTAGTGGGTGGAGCCTGCTGGGCCCCTCCCATGGGTCTCCTCATTCTCCTTGTGCAGGGGGACTGGTCTTGTCTCCACCCCTTCCTGTACTGGGTGGAGCCTGCTGGGTCCCTCCCATGGGTCTCCTCATTCTCCTTGTGCAGACTAGGGGGGGTGGGCACTGGTCTTGTCTCTGCCCCCTCCTGTAGTGGGTGTCGCCAGAGCCTAGGACAAGATGTGGGCAGAAGGGGGGTGGCTGCCCAAGGCACAGTGTGTTTTATAGGGGTTTTCACTACTTCTATCTGCCCAGAGCTGGAAGCGGCAAGGAGAGGAGGAGAGAGCCGGGAGGAGGTGCGGGCTGTGCTCTCTCCCCCCCCCCTTCCTCCTCCTCCCCCTCCCCCTCATAAGCTCACATATAATGAAAGGGGGGGGGCAATTGGGCATCGGATAATCTTGTCCCTTCGCTGGGCGTGGCCTGCTGAGTCCCTCCCACAACTCTTGCGCTCTCTCTCCCTGTGATAGTTGACTGGTCTTGTCTCCGCCCCCCTCCTGTAGTGGGTGGAGCCTCTGCACAGACTATGTACAGCCCAGCGATGATGTCACTGCTACTTTTTACAAGGCAATATCTGGATCTGTAAAGGCATTTGGTGCACAATATGGATTTCTATCCTTTGTAGGAATGTATTTATAAATGTTTGTTTGTTTTTTTTGCACCCGGAGTTCAGCTTTAATTGATTCAGAATGAAATCTTCATATCGCTAATCCGAGTCGCAGCGTCGTGTCTCTATATCTAGAAGTGGGCGGAGCAAAGGCTCTGCTCAGGGGGCGGGAACTGTTCCTAATCCATTGACTTCCACTGAACTGATGACCCCGGATCGCTCGTCTCCGGTCACTGCCCTCCGCACATCATCATGACTCTTCAAGTTGCCTCTTGAAACTGTTTGTCGTTTGTATTGTTTGCAAAAAAAATAAATAAAAAAATTGAAAAAAAGTTTTGACCTTCATCAAGCAAAGCGAATCGGAACGAGAATGTATTTCCGGTATCACGTCAGTGAAATTGCTGCAGTTTGGGGAGAATACTTTGGAAAACGTCGATTTCCACCCACAATGAAAATACAAATCTCTGATGTCTTAAAAAGTTTTTGGAGATTTTTAAGGTGCGACTTGCATAGACCTATGTGCATGAAGTCGCACTGACGCGCGGCATTGAAATTTGTGCGATTTCAAGTGAAGTTGCACAATTTCAAAGTCGGATTTGGTGTGAAGCGGAGCTAACTCCGGAAAAGTGGCGCAGCAGCTCTGCCTGTATCCATGTCTGAGCTTGTAATGAACCTAAATGGGACTGCCTGCGGGGGGGGGGGGGGGCAGCTCAGGTAAACATGGCCCCTCCCATGTCTACACCTAGAGGACCCCCCACCTGGATGAGGCCTGGGATACAATCGCCCATTTTCTGTAATGATTGAATGGTGGATGCAGGTTATAGATTTTATCTCACATTTCCCCCGGAGGTGACCCGGAATCCCGAACTTCAATGTGATTGGAGCTCAGAATTCATTGATAAGTTCTCCTGTGTTTGGATATGAATGTGACAATCCTGAGCTGTGCGATTCTTCCTCTATGAGGCAATAAAGAGAATTGTTGCAACTGCTTCCATTTTTTATAAAACATCTGTGAAGACAAACCGACATCCATCAGTCCGTCCCTCCATCAGTCCATCCATCAGTCCATCCATCCATCCATCCATCGAGCCCATCCATCCATCCATCGAGCCATCCATCAGTCCATCCATCCATCCATCCATCAGTCCATCCATCCATCAATCCATCCATCCATCCATCCATCCATCGAGCCATCCATCAGTCCATCCATCCATCCATCCATCCATCAATCCATCCATCCATCCATCAGTCCATCCATCCATCCATCAGTCCATCCA